>CM066331.1:198949892-199304892 GCA_033807585.1 Hydrophis major
GACAAAAAGAAAAGAACAGCAGAGGATGAGATAATTAGATAGTGTCACTGACGAAATGAACATGAATTTGGGCAATGTTTGGGAGACAGTGGAGCAGTGGTGGTATTCTACCAGTTGGAGCCAGTAGCATCGATGAGCAGCGGAGACCAAACTGGTTCTCTCCAATGTTCTGCTGTTGGGTCCACCAGCCATCCCAGGCTGCCATGTTAACCTTTATTCCCTGCTTTTGAAGTGCAGCTGCTTTGCGTGGCACAGCAGATTGCCACGTAGCAGCTGCTGAAGCGACAGGGAGAGTGCAGGATTGCAGGAGGTGAGTCAGAAAGCTTCTGCGCCTGCGTAAAGTGCATGTTTGGCACGGGCACACACGCAAAGCATGCCCAAGCCACGCCCACCAAACCGGTGGTAAAAATATTTGAAACGCACCACTGCAGTGGAGAATAGGGGGTGCTATGTCGTGCTATGGCCCATGGGTTCGAAAGATTTGGACACAATTTAGTGACTAAATTTTCCCGATTAGTTATTTGAATACTGGAAAACCATACCCCCCCCCCACCCATCCATGCAGTTGGTACTCTACAAAAGAGCTCTGAAAACTGGCTGCTTCCCCAGCCTTTTGATTAAAGTGGGTTGTGGATCCTGTTTTTTTTTTTTATGGCTGGGTTTTTTTATATATCATTTGGTGGTGTTTTTCTTTTAAACTGCATGGCACAATTGCTTTTACTATGTACTGCCTGGAGTCATTGCGGAATTGAGTGGCCTAATTAATTAAAGAGTATTTTCCCCCTGAGTGGGTTTTTAATTTATTTCCGTTTAAATCAATCCCAGCCTGAACTTACAGTCTTCTCTACAGTTCCACCATGCTTTTATCCTTGCTTTACAAAAGTGATTATTTTCTATCCTGGCTGTTAATCAGTATGCCATGTATGAACTTAAAAGAAAATAGTAGCTAGATTCAAGCTGAGCTTGGCTCCTAGTGAATATATGGTCACAACCGCACAGTTTTCTTGGCAACAGTTCTAATATTTTTTCTGGGATATGTTTCAACTTCCTAGCCTAGTCTCTAGCCAGGTATTCCCCAGAATCTTCTAAATGCTAAATAGGCCCAGCCCTGCTATCTTTCAAAACCAGACATGGTCTGCCAGGTGATGCCATCTGCTGAGATAAAAGGCAACCAATTCTTTAATTTGCCCAATCCCATCCAGGAGAGGGCAGTCACACCTATGTACAGGTAAAAGTAGTAAGTAGTAATTTCACAAACAGAGATCAGAGAGGCAACCAAGTTCCAGTTACAGCAACAAAAGGGACAATCTATTGACATGAACTACTCAATTCATACTCCATTTTTCTTTTTATTCCAGTGCAACTTACAAATAATAAAATACACAATGTACAAAACAGAACTAAAGTAATACAATTAAAATCAATGAATAAGGTAACTGACAACTAAACACTTTGAGAAAAATGTATTTTCACTACCTTCCTAGTTGATGAGACAGGAGAAGCCAGAGAAAATCCTTTAGGAAGCCTACTCAATAGCCTGAGAGCCATAAAGAAGAAGGCCCTTTCTTGTGTACAGCAATAGCACTCAGACTTATATACCACTTTATAGTGCTTTACAGCCCTCTCTAAGCAGTTTACAGAGTCAGCATATTGCCCCCAACAATTTGGATCCTCATTTTACCCACCTCGGAGTCAACCTTGAGCCTAGTGAGATTCGATCTGCCAAATTGCAGTAGGAGTAGCTTGCAGTACTGCACTCTAACCACTGCGCCACCGAAATAAGTATCCTATAGATCGGGGTCTCCAACCTTAGCTACTTTAAGTCTGGAGGACTTCAAGTCCCAGAATTTCCCAGCCACCTGGCTGGGGGATTCTGGGAGTTGAAGTCCTCCAGGCTTAAAGTTGTCAAGATTGAAGACCCCTGCTATAGATGAGCTTCTGGCACTGTGGATGTTCTGGTCTCAGTAACCAAACAGCTCATAAAATGAGAAGTGGTCTGGAAGATAATCAGTGCCTAAGTCATTTCAACACCAGGGGTCTTCAAACTTGATAGTTTTAAGACTTGTGGACCTCAACTCCCAGAATTCCTCCTCCAATCATGTTAGCTCAGGAATTTTGGGAGTTGAAGTCCACAAGTCTTAAACTTGCCAAGTCTGACGACCCTTATTCAACACCAACATCTTCAATTGTGTTCAGTAAGTAGTGCTGATCTTTCAATAGACATTATTTGATCTCTGTATTTTGCACTAGTCAGCAGTCTAACCCATGTAAAGAATATATACTTAGTTTGTAACTAACACATGGGTAAGTGTTAACCAGTCCTAACAGTTCAGAAGAATTGCACTAGATGTAAAAAACAAAATACTCTTCACTATGAATTACAACCTGCAAAGCATGACAACTGAAAATATTCTCACATTGCAAATCTACTTCTTTGGGGGAAATGCAGACCCGTCCAGAACAAGCTAAGTTTGCAATTAGCTTTTCTCTTACTTACAGCACATCATTGCCTTTAGTTTCAAGCTTGTCCTTTCCCAACCACTTCGTTTTCACAATTTCGCAATGATCAAGAGTACAGGTTGCTTCTGTGAAGTTACAAAGTAGACAGCAGTAGATTTGGGTGTCACCAGCACATTAATAATACCCCAAGCTCCAAACTTCTGCAAGTTAAACAGCAGATAAGACAAGATAGAAGAATACAGAGTGCCATAGATCAACAATCTATATGTTTTATTAATCCACCATCTTCTGGTGGCACATCCCAACTGAACGGCCAGAACCCCTGCAAAAGAGGGCCTCTAAGGTCCAGCCCAGTTAGATGACCCAGAAAAATACCATATTCAATAGTATGGGTAAGTTACAGAGTTCAGCACACAATATATTTAGTCACCTATGCCCTGATCACCTCCTAATTCAATTACTGCAACATGCTCTCCATGGGATTGCCCTGGGACCACCTGGAAACTTCAACTGGTCCAGAACACAGCAACACACACACAATAATGGAGTGCAGCTCTGTTGCCTGAGCTACTGTGGCTTTCAGTTTCTTTCTGGGTACAATTCAAGGTGTAAGTCCTATATGGCACAGGGCCAGGCTACTTGTAGGATCACTTTTCCGTAAGAACATCTACCCATCCAACCAGGTCAGATAGGATGGACACAGTCCTGGTTCTCAAAATATTGTCCCCTAATGGGAGCTAGGAAGTGTGCCTTTTCTGTGGCAACCACTGCCTATGTGGAACATCTTGTCTCCTGCGGTTTGTCAGCCCCCCACTCTTCTAGCTTTCCATTCAATCTTAAAGACCTGGCTTTCCCCTCAACGTGTTGGAAGATTATAAACAATGATATGTTTGCCTGGACTGGCACCAGATATCTTTTTTTACTTTGCTAAATGTTTTATGTTTTGAGTGTACTTACTGCTGTTAAAATGATTTTATTGGGAGACGCCCAGAGTTGTCTGAAAGATGGGCAACCATATAAATATTTTAAATAAAACAAACAAATGTATGTTTTCCAACTTTTGCTAGAGTTGATTGTCTTTTTCCCTTGCCAGGTCTCTTTAATAATTTGCAAATCAATGCTTTCCGACATTGAAAAGTAGGAATTTTAGTCTGAAGGATTCACTGTCTCTATTCCCTACATTTCCTTGGTTAAGCTCAACCTGAAGGGATAAGGGGAGCCAACCACTTAGCCCATCCCATTCCCTGCAGCAGCCACATTACAATTTCTAATTATCTCTCTCTTTGCCAGTTCTTACTCTACCAGATAAGTGCACTAACATACCAGGAATCAAAATACTTGTGCTAAGAGCCTGACTCCATTAAAAGATCCCGAGCCCTATCATAGTGAGGGATAACATTACCATTTTAGGCAACTTTAAAAGCATTTAAGGCATCTTTTTTTTTTTATAACAACTTCCACTGGATTTAGTGCAAAAGAAATGAGACGGAGAAATATTGACTTGATTTGAACATTACATTAAGGCATGGCTTATTAATTACGACAGCAATTGTCAACTGTGGCTTACATGATCAGATTCACATATAATATTAATCCCAAACAAAGCAGATCGCACAAAGACCAAGATTCATCTGGGAACTACTGGCTTCCCTAAGGCTACCTGTTTAAATTAGAAAGGTGAAACCTCAAGAAAATAAGATGTAATTAACTAATTTTCTCCAGCTGCATATTCAGCACACAATTCAGGTATATTATGATTAGGCTAATTGCCATTATCTCATTCCTTAAATGCACTCACAGGTTAAACCCATAAAGCAACCTGAATTACACGATCCTCCGAATGCATATTGAAGACCAAGTGATAGCATCTCTCTCTCACACTTTGTTTATTCCAGTTTTGGATTATTAAATCTACGCCACACCAAATCAACTATCTAAACATCCATCCATCTCTGTTCCCTTTATTTATTTATTTTAAAAACAGCAATGCCATCATGGAAACCAGAAGATCAAGCAAAGCAATTAGGAACAAATTTGCTGGGCTTTTACATTCAAAGCTCCACACTCTTTCAAGTCAACCACACTTTACCACGTCTTCCTCAGTGGTGGGAGCGACCAAGAATTCCAGAACACAAATCTTGTTTTGTTAGGTTGGTGCTGTATCAATCCTCCCCTGTCTGCCAAGGCAGATTATAAAGCTTCGTTAGCCGGGTTAACAAAACAAATTATTTTCCCATGAAGCACTCTCGTAGGACTGGCAAGGGCCCATCCAGTTTCTCTTTGGAAATTGCTTGCTGCAATTTCTTGTGCAAACAGCACTCTATAGAAGCCCTGATCTAGATTTGGCAAAAGTTACAGCTGATTGTGACCAGAGTTTCTGCTTCAGAGGACAGCTACCAGTGTTTTTGCACCATTCAAGTACTTAAAAAAGCAACAGGGCAGCATGTTCTCCTCCTAGCTTAAGACACCTGACTCCTACTTGAGGCTAGAAGTAACTTTCATTCATTCAGAGGGACTTGCCTCAAGACATCAGATCTGTCTATAACAGTGATGGGGAACCTTTTGTGGTGTGCTGAAAGCGCGCACACCAGCCCCACAATGCAATGCATCCTGTCCCACCTGTGCATGGGCGCGCAACACCCCCGCCCTGCCCCCTTACCTGCACTTACATGCACACGCCTCCCAGCTGATTTTTGGCCCATTTGAGGCCATTTTTGCCCTCCTGGAGGCTTGAAGGAAGCCTCTGCAGCCTCGAGAGGCTGAAAAACAGGCCTTCCGGAAATACTGGAAGTGCCCATTTTCAGTCTCCGGACAGCATCTGGAGCCTGAGGGAGTCTGTTTTCACCCTCCCAGAGGCTCTAGGGAAGCCTCTGCAGCCATGGGAGGCTGAAAAGTGGGCCTTCCGGAAATACCAGAAGTGCTGAAACGGGCCCATTTTCAGCCTCCTGAGGCTGCAGAGGCTTTCCTTGAGCCTCCGGGACAGCAAAAACTGCCTCAAACGGGCTGAAAATCAACTGGGAGGCGTGCGCAGTGCAGTTTAGTTAGGGCTCATATGCCTGCACAAATGGCTCTGTGTGCCACAGGTTTGCCATCACAGGTCTATAAGCTAGAAAAATAAATAAAAATTTAGAACCGGGAGCTAATAAAATCCTATTAGGAAATCACTTTTGTCAGGAGCTGGTAACAAGATTAGAAGTGTTGCTGTTCCTGCCTGCAGGCATCTTCCAGGATGCATCATCTGTCCTTGGAACCACCAGCAGATCCAAGCTAGGACGCCTCCACAGTGGAAGGCTTGTTCGAAGTGGAATGGGTATTGCAGGTTAAGAAACTTAAAAGGGAGTTAGGAATTTTATTTAAAACAGCCAAATCTCACTCCTGGCAAGGATAAGAATGGAAGAGTAAGGAACAAGAACAGCCCTTTAATGGACTTCCAAAACCATTTTTCCCCCCTCTCACAACATCAAATGAAGGATTTTATGGAGCTGAGTAAATAGGCCAGAATCCATTGCACCTCCAATCTTTACAGATGCATGGGGCGAAGTTGAGAGATAAAGGCCAACTTAAGTGAAACTGCTAAATTTGATTATTTCATTATTTATTCAGCTACCTTTCTAGAGACTTGCACATAAATGCAGGCAGTTCTTGTTTAGCAACCTACAATTAGGACCTGCAACTACATAATTAAGCAATGAGGTTGTTAAGTGGATAATCACGTGACCTTGACTGTGCTTCCTTTTCTCTCCCCTCAACCCCCCCCATTCAAAATACTCACCCTTCCTCCACTGGGATACTTAGCAAAAAGGAAATTAATATTTGTATTCACAATCATTGGAGAGCAAGAGATTATAAGAGAACAAGCAGTCCACTATGGGAAACACACTGGGCTGTCTGCATAGTGCCTTTGGGGCTGTCAGTTGCACCATACTCTTTTCATGTGTATTTCCCATTGCGTGCCTACTTACTCTCTTGTAATCCCTTCTTCTCCAATTTTTCCACTCTGCAAAGGGGAAAAAAAGGAAAGCAACAGGACAGGCAAAGGAAAACCCATACTGACTATAGGTAGTTCTCAACTTATGACCACAATTGGGTCCAAAATTTCTTTTGCTAAGTAAGATAGTTGGTTAAGTGAATTTTGCCCCGTTTTATGATCTTTCTTGCCACAGTTGCTAAGTGAATCCCAGCAGTGTTTAAGTTAGTAATACGGATGTTAAGTGAATCTGGCTTCTCCATTGGCTTTGCTTGTCAGAAAGTCGCAAAAGGGGATCACATATTTATGACAAACCCCTGAATTTTGATCAGATGACCATGAGGATGCTGCAAGGGTTGTAAGTGTGAAAAATGGTCATAAGTCACTATTTTTGGTGCCACTGTAACTTTGAATAGTCACTGAACGAACTACTGTAAGTGGAGAACAACCTGTAAGAGTACTCAAATGGAGGATTTCTCATTTACAAGAATATAAAGCCCGTATTGTATCTTGCTTGGGCTTGCTTTCTAAAAGAAATGGCCTGAAATCTTTGCAAAGCCTCGTGGCCTTAGATTTTTGTAACTGGATTGTCAGGATTGAAACTGAAGTTTTGTCTACAAAACATGCTGTATCATTATCCCTCATTGTATGCTTTAACGTGGATGGTTGCCTTATTTTGGATATCCTAAATCAGGGGTGTCAAACTCATGGCCCAGGGGCCGGATGCATCATGTGCTGGCCAAACCCACGCCTGGTTTAGCAAAGGGGGGAAAGTCACAATATGTCATGTGACAACAGCGTGATGACGCAAATTTGACACCCGTGGTTTAAGTGGTTCCTTCAAATTCTATAGATCTGTAGCCCTTCCTCTGCCTGAAATTGGTTGACTGTATTGTCAATGTTTTCTTTGGAGAAGGTTCTAAAGAGAAGCAAGGGGTCAGTCATTTCTCTTTCAACTTTTTCTGAGATTTATAACATCCACTCTATCTATACATCACCACTGCTTTGCAATATGTCAACACTTCAGGAAGATGACTTTTAAACACCAATATTTTGGTCCAGGTTTTTGCAAGTTGATTCTCTTGCCTCAATATACAGAAAATGCACATCAGATAATATACTATAACATGGAAGGTTATAGCTCCGAATCTGTGTACTGCTGTTCTTTTCAGAGTTCAGTTTAAGTACTTGTTATGTGTAGCCTGTACTTATTTATACCCATGGATGCTTAGGCGAGGAGGGTAAATAAAAAATGAACCAGTCTGTAGAATCTAGCTTACACTTTAAAAACAAGTCCATATTCTTTCTTTAAAAAAAAACAAACAAGTCTGAATCGAGATGTTGATTATAGTACAGGCAAATTCCCTACAAATTGTAGCTAAAATGGAGAGAACACTACTTTATTTTCCATAAAAGTAAAATTTTCTACTTCTGCAACCCTTGTTTGAAGAGTCTTTCACCATATGTTTATGCATTCCTATACAGGGGCCATCCTGGAAAATGTAAGGGGCCAGCCTGCATCGCTTCAGCCCATTCTACTCAATGCAAAGAGGAAACATCGGGCCAGTGTGGCTTCATCCTGGTCTACCCAGTATGAAGAGGAAACATCAGGCCAGTGTGGTTTCGACTCAGTCTATTCAATGTGAAGAAGAAACATTGGGCCAGTGTGGCTTCATCCTGGTCTATCCAGTTTGAAGAGGAAACATCAGGCCAGCATGGCTTCAGCCTGGTCAATGTGAAGAGGAAACATGCTAGCAGTTTGGGGAGTAGCATCAAGCTGGCCATGCCCACCCAGTTGGCCACGCCCAGTGAATGGCAACAAGCTGGCCACACTCACCCAGATGGCCACACCCACCCAGTCAGCCACACCTGCTCAGCCCCTCAAGATCAACCGTACCCTGATGAGGCCCTCAATGAAATGGAGCCTGACACCCCTGGTCTATCATCTACATTAAGATATGATCAACCTCTCAGGGGTTGAAGGTCTTCTTTGTTTTGTGGCAAATCTTTTGGATCTTTACTCACTGAGATCCATTACTTGCACGGGCAAAAGTATTCTTCTATTCCTAAATTAAATACAACACACAGGGACAATACAAATACAACTGACACAGGACACTGCTTTCTGCCACATCAAGCTCTTGTCTAGCCATCCCAGAAGTGTCCATTCTGGTATCAGTTCATAAGTTCTTCCCACAAAATTTGCTACCTGATTCTTTGACTGCAATGAGGTTATTTTTTTTTTAGTGAAAAGCACACATTCTCTTACAGTGTAAGAAATCTAATCAGGACATGTCTGTTGATGATTTTAAGGTCAACAGTCCATTTAACAGTGCCCATTTATCACTTTCAGCTGACAGAGTGTATTATTATCTTTTATTCTACACACTGTAATAAAAATCCTATGAGGCATGTATTTTTCAGTCGACTATATCCATGAGTAACCTAAGCAGTTCAGTGAGCCTAGAGCAGAAGTGTGACTTGTGCACTATATATAGCATTCAAGCAAGCTTACAAACGATTAAGCTGAAAGGATGGTTATAAACCATAACAGCTAAAAGAACTTTTGAGGACTGACAGATATGGAAAGTTCACAGAGCAGTTGCTGATGGAAAAATCAGAGCAACCAATCACATGGCAATTTAAAAAAAAAAAAAAGTCAAGAGCCTTAAAATAATTCAAAAAGCTTAAATCAGGAATCATAGGATAGCATAACTTCCTAAGTGCTGATTATATATTAAAGGGTAAAAAATGTGTTTTGCTAAATACAATATAATACAGAGATAATCTACAATATTTCTGAAGTACCGATGGTTTGAAAGACCCAAACAGGTCAAGAAAAGAGGCAAATGGTTTGTTTATTACAGTACAAGGGTATTTGTCTTATGTCTTATTCATTTTCAGAACAACAGTCTAAAATTGATTCAACTGAGAAAAACAGTAAATAGTTTAAAGTCATTCACTGTTCTCAGGCAAATGGCTGATAATAGTTGTTGTTAGAGCTGCTAATAGTTGTTGTTCTTGCAAATGGCTGCTAGTAGTTATTGTTCTTGCGTTGCTGGTTTTATTGATTGTATTTATATTGATCAATGATTGAAACAAACTCTTGTCTTTCTGTCAACGTTCTCAATGGTCAAATGAAAATTTTAATCATACTGCCCTTGTCTGAATTCAACATCTTAATATTTACACATACACCCCATATTAAAAGTAGAACATTTGCAAGCCTTTCTCGGAAGTATAATCCAATATCAATTCCAGGATTTGAAAGTCTGATGGTACTGTTTAACTTGGAACTATAGGAGATCCAAGTAATTAAAGTCTCTGATGTGATTGTATGAATCACTTTGGAAAGACAGAAAAATGATAGCAGTCCTTGGGGAAAAAAATAGCTCTTCTGGCTTTAGATTCTTGGTAAATGACCCTATATTTTGAACCCAAATTAAAAAGGCAAATATGGCTAAGAAGAACTTATTTCTTATGTGATAAATAGGTAGGTAGATAGATGATAGATAGATGGAAGGATAGATAGATAGATAGATAGATAGATAGATAGCAGAATCGCAGTCAAACCCTACCTGAAGAGTTTGTGAGTAAACTGAGGATGTTTTCTCCGCAAATCTACAATCAATGAGCTTGCTACAGCTATTTTTAAACTATGTCGAAGACCACAGTGATCCATTTAAAATACTCAAGAATAAAATGTTCAATCCCAACAAAAAAATCTCCCATACTACGATATTAATAGTTCATAAAACTATTAACTATTCCTCTGTGATGTCAAAAAGCCTGATTTCCAATGAGAATGTCACATTATTTCCTATTTTTAAAAGGTGCAGATGGGATAAACCTGAATGACAGAGAAAAATCTGAGAACTACATTACCAAGATATTATTAAAATCTGATTCTGTGTTCTGAACACTACCAATCTCACACATCCGCAAATAGAAGACTCCATAAAATAAGAGGCAAACATATGAAGAATCATCATATAAAGTGCGACTACGTGGAAGAGCTTGCTGGCAGCTTTCTTCAAGGAGCTCTGAGGTTGGACCGAATTAAACAAACAAAACAAAACAGCAAGAGGAAAGATAAATAATAGACAGAAAGTCATTAAAAATTCTGTGAACATAGCCAAAAATGTAAATTTCTCTCCCCGCCTCTACACACACACTTTCTTAATGTTCAGATCTGATTCTTAATTGTACAATTTCAGTTGCAAGTTCCTGCTTTGCTTTCAGCTTTAATTGAAGGAGCTTGTGAAGTTTTCTCTTACAGGGCAACTAAGAACAATTAAGAGGGGTTAAAAGATAGGCCTTATCAAGTTGCAGTATTGGGTGAATGAAAGAAAATACTGTATTTATGCTATGATTCAAGAATTTTTCTTAAGCTTAAGAAATGAACAAGAAGCAGAGGGAGAAAAACAAACTGGCATTTTTTCAGAGTTTAGACATATTTTGGAAGGGTCACTCCACCTCCGCCCAATAGCTCATAAACAAGCAATCTCTAAAAGGCAAAGTCTTGTTCAGTGGGACTTTCAAAATCTTCTTAGATATTTCCCTATTTGTTTTCTTGGCAGCTTCATGGAAGTGCTTTGCCACTGTCACGGTTGTTGTTTGTTTTAACTTTATATTCTAGTCTGTATAGTTTGGAGATCTTTTTTCTAAATATTAACCAACTACATCTAATTTTCCTTAGCCTTATCACAGTGGCCAAATTCAGCTAGGGCTGTCATATTAACAATTATCTAATTTTAAGATAATTGATTAAAAGGAAATTAAAGCTACAAAGGAAACCGGCTGATAGTAAATTTGATGACTATTAAAGCAACATAAAAGTCACAAGTTATGTGAAAATCAATAAACAGTGTGATTCACTGAATGAGAGAGGGATTGTTTTTCTGGTGTTCAGAGGCAGCAAAAATACCTATTGGTGGATTGGAAGCCAGATATAAAAACATCTGCTGAATGAGAGGCAGACAAACTCACACACAGAGTTCTTCTCCTTCATTTATGGTCAGCTGCACAACACAGATAGAGAATTCCCATTTTTTATTTTTTAAATTAATTCATATCTCTTTTGATTGGGATCTGAACTACAGTACCTCCCCACCCCATTGTTATTTTCTGAGCAAAAACTGAATTAAAAATTGTTGTTTGCCTAGATCAGGGGTGTCAAACTCCTCGCCCGTGGGCCGGATAGGTCATGCACTGGCCACACCCACACCTATTTTAGCGAAGGGGGAAAAAGTCCCGATATGTCATATGACACTGCCATGACAATGTGAATTTGACACCCCTGGCCTAGACCAGTGGTTCTTAACCTTTTTGAAAGAATTGCCCCCTTGAGCCATTGAGAAAGTTATCATTGCCCCCCTCCCCCAACATAACCTCTCAATCATAACACAGGGAAATAATTCTTCAATTTATGCAAATGCGGGGAAGGATGGAAGGAACTAAGTGTTTAAATCTTCCACCCCCAGACAGCGTTCAGAGGGGGGAAGGAGAGCGATACGACCCTGTTGTGAGCAAAAACGCTCACGCCACTGTTCAGATGAATAAACTCTGTGGCTATCTATCGGAATGGCAGGGGTAGAAAGAGCGGTTGTGGGGAGGGGCCGTGGAACAACACTGAAGCCTCCCTCCGCTTCAGGGCCCGACTCAGCGCTTCCCTATAATGCGAACAATCTCCAACTGCCAGATGTTAAAGAGCCAACGTCGGGAGATCGTAATGCGATTAGGAGGCTAAAGAGTCTTAAAGACAAACTGGTCAATTTTCAAACCTGCTAATAAAAAACAAATTTTCCTGTTTCGGCCAAGGAAGAATCACAAGCACTGCCTATCCCACACGAGGCTGAGCCAAAACTGGGAACGCTGGAGAGGAGTCCCATGGAGGAGGAGGAGCATTCCAGAAATTAAGCCCAGCCTAGACATACAGAGACTGAAGAACCTCCCACTACTGGATGCTCCGAACAGCTCATGGGAGAATAATTTATTTCCAGTCTTTTTCCCATATCTCAACTGTGTGAAAAATTCTGATGCCACCCACCACTTTACTCCCAAACTTCGTGATACATGTATTTCATTATTACCTTATTTATTCAAGACACTTAAATGCAATGACCACTGAAAACAAAATTCAATTGCAAGGAAATGAAATGCCCCAAAAACCCAGTAACATTTAATGATCTAATTACAAGTCAATTTTAAGACGCAAAAAGAAATATAAAAAGGGCTTAAGAACAAACTGCAATGCAGGAGCTAAAAATTTCAAGACGAAAACTCGGAACTAAATTAAGATTCATGCACATTGTAAAAAGGATTAAAAAGACACAAAGAAATTTTTTACCGAAGGAAAGCAACGAAAATCAGAGCGACAAATTTAATGGGTAGAGTGATAGAGGCTGCTGCGCAACGCGCATGAAGATGAGCAATGCGTATTCACATATGTACAGCGTTCTGTATTGAAGCTAGCTGGAGGAACATTTTAAAACACAGTTCAATCCACTAATAGCAGAGCGATGTTTTTGTACAACAGATATACAGTGGTTCACTGTACGAAAAGTCTCAAAAGTGTCCCCAAAACTTCTCACTCCATCACCCCCATATCGCCCCCCCTTCCATTCCTTCACCCCTGCATCGCCCCTTTTCGTTCCATCGTCCCCCTGAAAAACAAAATCCCCCCCTGGGGGGCAATATCGCACCACTGGTCTAGACCAGGAGTGCCAAACTCGATTTCATTGAGGGCTGCATCAGGGTTGTGTTTGACCTTGGGGGATGTGGCAAGGAGGTGTAGCCAGCTCGATGTCACACCTGTGGCCCAAGCACTGTGCCAGTGAAAATAGAGCTTGGGAGGGCTGCCCTCTCAAGTTCCATTTTCACTGGCAGAGGGTTGCAGAAGGCCGTCGCAGCTGAAAACAGAGCTCAGGGAGCGCTGTGCAGGCCTTGAGTTTGACACCCCTGCTCTAGACATTCAAGTTTATACTATAATAATATTTTGTTTAAAAAGATACAGCTTTCCCCTATACAATCATGTCCAACTCTAGTGGACAAAGCTCATCTCCATTTCTTAGCTGAAGGAGCCAGAGTTGTCCAAAGACATTTCTGTGATCATGTGGCCACCATGACGAGATGCCAAGGGGCACAAAACATTGTAATACATGCTCGTAAACGTTGAGGGAACTGCTTCCTTACAAGTAGATGTAACTTTTGAAAATAAATACAAGTGTTCTATTAATACCACTGATCAACTGGACTTCTAACAAACCAGAATGCAAAAATCAAATCATGGCTTGTTCAAAGTGGAATAAGGCACAACCGAGATTGCATACTGTATTATGGTAGCTGTTCCTGCTCAAAGCAGCTCTGCTTGCAGAACCACCAAGAGTCAACACTCATTATTCATTTTCCAAGTTTGTCCAATTCAGTAACTGCCAAATCAGGGAAACAAAGGGAGGAAGGCAGAATGCAAGCTTGTGCCTAAAACCCCTTTTTAGAGGATCCTGGAGATAAATGTTGAGCTTTTTAATGGAAAGGAAACACTATTGTCTTTCCCTCTATACTCCAGACTGTTTGCCTTCTCCAATAAGGAAGTGCCCACAAGGTCAAAAATACTCAACCAGGAGGAATGTCAAAATAAATACGAAGTGAGTCAGTCAGGAAATTGCTATCAACCATCTCCAAGATCTGCCTTATTTTTTACCTTCTAGAATATATTCAACACAAAATATAAGCAATGAACTGACCAAACCAACTAAAAACACTTCAGCGATAACTGTTTATTAATTTGGGGAGTATATCCATGTATAGTAACAGCCAATGTTATTCTTAGTGTTTGAAATATATTCTTTGGAGTTAAAATTAGGAACGATAAATCTGAGGTAATTTTAAAAATTGGTTTGACAAGAGTTGTAAATTATCTCCACTTCACCAGAAGGTATTCCAGAAATTTGGTAAAAGTTCTTTCACTATTGTTTTTCCATTCCAAATGGATGAAGCCATCACATTATGGATTTTATGACAAAGAATTGTGGCAATAAACACAGTAACTATATAGTTCCAGAAAGTGTGCAGCAGTCCAAAGTTTATTAAAAGTTAAACAGGTTCATTTTATCTTCATATACAGTATGAAATTATGTGGATATAGAACTTTATTTGAATACTTGGGTTCAACTTATTTGAATACTTGGGTTCAACTCTAGTAGATATTCATAGGTCTTCACTGAAAAGTGTTGCCAACTATCAAAAAAGGCACGCATTTGGCCTTAGTAAAAAGACATTTTTTATTGTCAAAAAAGCAGCTGGAATACCCCCTTAATGACCTTTGGCCAACAGACTGACAAGGACAACCAGAGTGAATGTGACCTCATAGTTTTCACAGATATGAGAGTTGAATATGCAAGAGGCAATGTGTCATCCGGTAGCAATGATAGAAAACTAGGGTTGTATTTCCTGTCAAACTTTAGTCCCTATTTAACCCCTACCTCCAATTCACAATAAGAACCAAAGCATTAATACGTCACTTTTGTTAGGCACCAATATGGACTAGCAAAACAATTGAAATAGAAATTGTAGGTGGGTTTGGCCCCCATGCAAAAAATGCCATCACTTTTCATTTGGCTTCTCCGAATAGATTATATAGGAATGGAGAAGAACAGAAGCGTAATGGTCTTAAGAAAAGAACAGCTGAACTCTTCCACATGCAGAGAATAAATTCTGGACCACTCCTTTTTACTGCAGAAGGGTGTCTCACCACTGACTAATAGAGTGGAAAAGCAGACTCTTTGGCTTAGATATCAAAGTACCTATGAGAAGTCAATCTGAACAGTTTCCTTCAAAGTTGAAGGAAACTTTATTGAAGGACTGTTTTTCTGCATTTCTCTTTCTACCTGTTTCAACTTTTTAAAACTTACTTTGAATATCCCTATTATTGCACTTTAATGGCCAACTAAACCTACATCTTCTTTGGCTTTGTGAAACTTTCTTGTGGAACTTCTTATCCAGGATGTTTTAATGTAATTAAAAACAAAACAAGATAAGTTACTCACCTGGGATCAAAACTGATGCCACACTTGAAACTTAGCTAGACCCAATCCTGAGAAGGGAATTCCACCCTCCATGCCCAGCCAGGCTCCAATAGGAAATGCTAGATTGATCTTTTCATTGATAATATGATCGTGGATGAAAAAAGCCTAATTACCAGTCATCTGTAACAAGATTAATTAGGGCAGATTTCAGAATGGAATCTGTAGATACTTAAATCCTAAGTGTTTTCCTGATAGATAATTCCAAAATCTATCTCTACCTACCCACCTACCAATCCACCTGTCATCTATCTAAAGTATGACATATAAATTGTATATTATTTTGTTAAGTTAGGCAACAGCCTTAAATATTGTAGAAATTGTATTAACCCAAAACAGGTTTGTGAATAATTTCAGTTGCAATTAAGCCTCAATAAAACTTCAGCTGTACTTCCAAATTGTCTGTGGCACAGAAATACTACTCAGTTAAAATATGCTTAGATGATTATGCAATTTTAATGTATATTTTTGTCCCACAGATCTCTAATTCAGTCTTCAACAGACCATCTTCAAACAATTGCTGCAGAACCCTGTCAGACCGTTGTAAGAATAAATCGAAATCTTATTATGCAAGTCCGGCATTAAATTCTGTTAAGCTGAAACTCGCCTTTTAAAGCAAGCAAATGAAATCTCTGTTCACTATTCTGAACACAAGGATTCAGATGCTCATTTAATGTGAACCAAAGTATATCAAGATATATACTCTGAATGATGAGCACTTGTTAAAACTAAACAACAAATCAACAATGAAGAAACCTTGCCAAGTAGAGATCTTAAAACTATATATTTATGTCGAGGATTTATGGTGGGGGTTTTTTTAACTGCTTGAATATGTTTTGTTATCTCCAGTGCTCCTATGAATACAATTGCAGCCAATTACTGAAACACAATATGTTTTTTTTATTGCTACGCACAATACATTGCAAGTGTAACTGAAAGAGTTTTGCAACCCTTTCAAGGAAAGGAACAATGTGACTGTAAAGAAAAGAAAATACAGTAAATGTTTTAAGTGAAGGTACAAAAGTTAAGGTTTAATTTATGTCCGTTTTATGTCTTCAACTTTTTCAGCGGGTCATCCAAAGGAAATTTAAAAAGCAAGGGAAGTCAGTTGAACAATGCCTTGCTTGGAGGAGGGGAAATCTGTCAGACCTGGGAATAAAGATATATTCTTGTTAATGTGGATGTTTTTTACACAGTAAAACATAGGCCATCTGTGCCACTCTGTCTCTCCTGAGATGAAGTTAAGCCATC
Source organism: Hydrophis major (assembly GCA_033807585.1). Taxonomy (NCBI): domain Eukaryota; kingdom Metazoa; phylum Chordata; class Lepidosauria; order Squamata; family Elapidae; genus Hydrophis; species Hydrophis major. Next base: position 198,966,654 of record CM066331.1, read on the forward strand.
GAGGGACTAAAAATAGCTCAGTGATTATATGTTTGCTGGGGAGCAGAGTATGAAATGTTGGCCAGCAAGCTTAAATGCAATATGTTGACTTCTGTAAAATCCAAAATATGCCACTTTGCACATCCTTAACAGTGCATGATTTTTCTTCCCAAGTCTTCATCATCACAAATAGTCCACCTTTTGAATTTTTCCTAAATTATTCCAATTTTAATGTCTAAAGTTTGATTAAATTCTACTCTTCCCAAAACCCCTCTCTGAGGGAGATGAGTATTCAGGAAGTATGAAATATACCTATATACATACAGTGGTACCTTGGTATTCAGCTGCTTTGAAACTCATTGAATTTAGTACTCCATTTTGACATAGGGACGCGGTGGCTCAGTGGCTAAGACGCTGAGCTTGTCAATCAGAAAAGTCAGCAGTTCAGCAGTTCAAATCCCTAGCGCCATATAACGGAGTGAGCTCCTGTTACTTGTTCCAGCTTCTGCCAACCTAGCCGTTCGGAAGCATGTAAAAATGTAAGTAGAAAAATAGGGAGCACTTTGGTGGGAAGTTAACAGCGTTCCGTGAGCCTTTGGCGTTTAGTCATGCCAACCACATGACCACGGAGATGTCTTCAGACAGCGCTGGCTCTTCAGCTTTGTAAGAAAGATGAGCACTGACCCTACAGCCAGAAACGACCACCACATATGTGCAAGGGGAACTTTTACCTTTACCTTTACCTTACATTTTGACATGAACATTTGTCCTGAAGTTTGGGACAAACATGCTAGAACTTGTCAGTGTCAACTGCCTTGTGGTTTACTAAATTATTTTTTTATGGGGAAAAAACTGTTTGGAACTCATCATTTTTAGTATTCATCGTGACTCCCAGAAGCAATTAACAATGAATACTGAATCGGGAAAAATCTGCCCCTGCAACACCAGATAATTCTCTTATTACAGGTTCTTGATATTGAATGCTAGGTACTCCTTGAAATAAGTTGCAATCACTAGATTTCTCTCCTTGACAGCACACACAAATTTCTGCTTCTAAGTATGGCATTGTGTATTCCAATATTCTACCTGTGCCATGTCTTTTTATCCAAGCAAATTCTAGTGGACTGGCTAAGATAGTGTGGTAATGTCTATCAACAGAAGTTAATTCTTAAAATTGCTCCTGGAAGCCAAACTTTTCTGCAATGTTATGAACACAAAGACAACAATGTTGAAGACAGTGTGCTATGACCCAGGTGGTCATGGTTAGGCAAGCCTCCAGAGAATTCTTTACTTCTCTTGGTTAAACAAATGACCCTCCACCGACCAGTAAGGCTCCACTCTCAGTCCCTTAAACAACAGTTCATAGATTATCCAGCCGGGCCACAAGGCAAAAGCCTGGGCTTAACCCCAAGTGAGTTTTGTGAGGAACAGAGGGGCGCCCTCATTCCAAGTTGTCAGGCCATCCTGTGCTGACTCCTCCTCCTCTCCATTTTTCACATTCAGGCATCAGGCAGGGGAGGCAGTTGCTCATCTCCGGAGCTCCGGAGCTGCTCTGCTCTGTTGCCTGCCCTCTCCTCCCTCCTCCCTTGGTCATCGTGCACTCTTTCTTCCTCCCTGCCTACTCTTCTGAGGGACACAGGACTGCTTTGTCCTCCTCCCCAGGTCATTCCTCCTGGACCATAGGGACTGCGCCATCCCCTTCCATCAGTCCCAGCTCTATCTCCTCCTCCTCCTTGGACCCAGGCTCCGTCGGGACCATGAAACAGTGGCTGGATGAGTTCAGTGTATATACGGAAAACAGAAAGTGCTGTTCTTTACAATCATACTGAAAAAGAGACAGGAGCTGTACATTAAAAGCATCTGTGATACATAAATGCCTTCTTTTGAATGTAATCAGATATTATATTAGAAAAACTAACCCTTCCAAATATTAAACTATGCCTTCAGCTAAGCTCGATTGGTATACTTCTACACAAACCAAATATTGAAAGAATGTAAGAATATTTCTTGCCAAAGAGACCAACAAGATAAGTCTATCCTACAATTTTTCTCTGATGGGAAAAATAGGTGTGTCATTGTAAGAGGAAAAGCCACTCCTTATCTGATGCTGATCAGATATATTCTACTGCATGTTGGTTTCTGATGATGCTCCTATATCTATGGACACTGCTAGATCGGCAAGGCTGTTGAAGCAGCAGGACAGTGGCTGGGTTACAGCTCGTTAAACCAGACTATTGTTTTCTATATTTACTTAAAACATTACTAGGCTAATATAAAGTTCCACAGCAGGCTGCATGCAGTACTGCATACATTATGTTAGGAGTCTTATATAAACTAACAGCCAGTTGCTGTAATGAAAGGCAACAACTAAAAACTCAAATTGCAATGGGAAATTACCAAGTCCCACTTTGAAGTTATACAAATGGGAATGACCTAAGAAAAAATGCTTTAACTTAATGTTGCATTAAGTTAATGCTACTTTTTTTATATAATGCAACTTTTTAGAGCGAACATTTCCAAATAAGCCCTGGACAGTTGGTTTGAGAATTCAATAATTACAGGCCACAGGTTTGAAGTCAGGAGTAGTCTGGCAGCACCTTTTCCAAATAAATAAAAGGCAGCAGCGTTCATGAACTGCAGCTTACTTTATAAGGTGAAGTGAGACTAGACTGATGTAGAATTTCATTTGCAATGCTTCATAAACACATCTTGTCAATTGGAAAGAAATTTGACTCCTTCTCATTTTTTTTGCTACCATAAATGAGCAGAGCTCTAGTCCTACAAAGCCATTTGTTTGAAAGCTAAGAACAGTGTTATCGATTAGCAAAAAATATGTTTTAGGTACCCACTTTAGGCAAACAGGCGTGCCAGTTTAGTCAGGATGCCAAATTACAATGAGATGCCTCAACATTGGATCTGATTTGATAGCTGAATCGTTTTACACTCAAGAGATACTAAGGTATGAAGTGAATAAGGTTAGATAACAGCAGATTATTTTCTCTTGAGCAAAGGTTATAAGGAGGTTATAATCTCTCTTATTAAATTCCTATTTTCCCTCCCTATTTATCTCCACTATTAACTGATAATGAGGATTATAAATTATAAACTTTCCTTGAGTTTATAAAAAGCAAAGATTAAATAAAAATGTATAAAGGCACAGAACAGCGTGTTACTTTCTATGTACAGTAGCATCCAAGTTTAAGTTTGGCTTATATGTAAATGCTTTGTTGGAACAAGAGCCAGCAATAGAGATGTGTGTGTGTATGTATGGCATTCAGCTTTGTTCGGGTATTTTCCCACGTCATTGTAGTTGTGCTTTTAAAGTTGTAGCAACGTTTCAGCAGAACCTCATCTGCCATCATCAGGTTCTGTATAGTGTTCATCTGATGAACACTATACAGAAGCCTGATGATGGCAGATGAGATTCTGCTGAAACGTTGCTACAACTTTAAAAGCACAACTACAATGACATGGGAAAATACCCAAACAAAGCTGAATGCCATACATGTAAGTACCCGCAAAAACTTAAGAAAACAACTATGTATGTATATTTATATATTCATATACACATATACACACATATGTATGTATGTATGTATGTATGTATGTATGTATGTTTTCTTAAGTTTTCGTGGGTATTTACATGTATGTTATTCAGCTTTGTTTGGGTATTTTTCCACGTCATTATAGTTGTGCTTTTAAAGTTGTAGCAACGTTTCAGCAGAATCTCATCGGCCATCATCAGGTTTCTGTATTGTGTTCGTCTGTGAGTCAGACTTTTACAGTTGTTTGAGTTTTAAATTTGGGGCTAGCCTACTGCTGTGCCAGAATAGTTTTTTCTTCATCCTGATTGGTTGGGAGTCTTGGTCTGTGTTTATTGGTCTTGGAGTTTGCTGTGTTCTGCTTGATTGGTGTTTCTAATATCTTCTGTCTGTTTTGTGGCTTTTTTTGTCTTGGTTGGCTGGCAACATTGTTTTCCTGTATTGGAGGCTTTTAGTGCAGCTTGGCTCCGAGTAAATGGACGGTTATCATTTGTTAGGAAGCTAGGTTTCATCTGGGTGCCTGGTTGGGGTGTGTTTGAGCTGGAGGTATCAGGGGGGATCTGTTTGTGCCCAGGTGTTTGCCTAGCTTGTGGTGTGGAGATTTTTTTGTTTGTGAGTGCAGGCTTTCAAATAATTGACAGTCTAGTGGAATCATCTCTTCTATTCATGCTTTCAGGTATTTTTTCAATCTCTATGGCTTCCACAGAATTATCAGAGAAGCCATAGAGATTGAAAAAAGACCTGAAAGCATAAATAGAAGAGATGATTCCACCAGACTGTCAATTATTTGGAAGATGGCAATAGCAAACCAGGCAACCACCATATCAAAATCCATATTGTCATGCAACTCCTCAGCCCAAGTTTCCTAGAAAACTGAATACAGCAGTCAGTTACACAAGGGACAATGGATCCAGATTTGTGGGTTTCAGAAAATGATCTCCTATGAGACTTCAGCTGTTTCCTGATACATAATACTGTGGCAAGTGGGAATAAAGGACAGTGACATGGTACAAGAAACAGGTGAAAACATCAATACAGCCATGGAGCTCAAAACATCCCTTGCTAAATTTATTACGTTTTGCTCTACCCTATTTTAACCCCACCCTACAGTACATTGCTAGATGTAAAAACTAAAGTCATACTAATCTTGCTCGCACACAACTGAGTCCCTGAAGAAACTAGTGCTTTGTTCTTACATGACTGAGAGATAAAGAAGATGGCCTATTTGAAAAGATAATGCATGTGGATAACTGCAGCAGTCTTAACATGAACATTGATGCCACTTGGCATCAACAAAAAATCATTGCCACAAAGAAAAAAAATAAGCAGAGAGTGATAAAAGAATATCTTGTACATTCCAGAGGCATAATCAGCATTCAGGGTTTATTTTACTGTTCTATTGCTCTCTATGAACTAAGAGTCATTTTTAATGGAAATATATATATTCTTTCTAGCAAGCAAGTTCTTCGCCAACGTAGCCTCAACTCTCCATGGCTACAGACCCTCCATATGGAGAATCAAACAGACAGAAAGGAAATATTTTTCCCTCAAACCATATCCATTTCAACTACGTAGTAGCTTGCTACAGGCTGTGGTGGGAAGCAAGAATGTAAAGTTTTAAAATATGTACCCTCAGAGTATCTATGAATTACAAAAGCATATGAGGCTGTAATGAATGAATGTGGCCAGAAGTATTGATATGCAGTTTTGTATATCCAGAGCTTTGAAATGTAAAGAATCTGAAAGGCTGCAATTAATCTGTACACTGATGCAGAATGTCAGAAGAGTACATATAAATGAAATATCCTGATGACTGCTGCGTTTACTCACTTGGTAATCTTATGAAAAATACGGAGTATAGAGTAAAATATGTGAGATAGCATCACTCCTTGACTTTCATGTGCATGGATAGCTACATACCCTTAATGCCTTCTCTACATCCCATCAACAGAAGCCAACACATGGGATTTGGGGCAGGAGGGAAAGGACCACCAACGGCCACAAATGTCTCGAAGAATATATTGGTAATATGAGGCAGTAAAAATATCTGTGGGTTGGCAAGTTTCATAGCCTCAAGTTGAGCCAACACACAGTATAAGTTTGTGGCCACACTAGCTATGGAGTAAGGAAGTTGAAGTCCAACCCATTTGGGTAAGTCTGAAATATATTTCCAAACTCCTCCTGTGAATAAGAAGAGCTGGTTTGGAAAGGTGAACATTCCAGCCTGGATTCCAGATGGAAAATCATCTCTTTGCAATGGTTATATCCTCAAAAAGTAAAAAATCCTGCTTAACAAAGCCTTTTGTTTCTATTCCTCTCTTTCCCTCCTTGGAAGTTTTATTTCTTTGGAATCAGGGAAGAGGATGCAACAGTCAAACACACTAGCAGCAATCACAGGATATGACCCAAGCAACTCTAGAGAAAGGAAATGCCACACAGATTCAGGGAAGTTACAGAGACTATCAGAACTCCAATTCAATTCAATGTTGAATGAAAAAAGAGCCACATTCACCTGAATCCCTTTCAAATTTGTTTCTATATATTTTTTCCCTTATTATCCTGAGGACAGACAGCTTCTTAGAGGAACAAGAAAAGTTCCTCTACTCACTACTTCTTCTACTCTCTCTACTCACCTACTCTACTCTACTCTACTCTACTCTACTCTACTCTACTCTACTCATGAACTGGCAGGTTTGTAGTAAGCTATTCCCTGGCAATAGAGAATATTTTACCATGTGAACAGTTGGGTTCTGAAGATGCTCTACCTGCAAATTTAGGTGGCAGCAACTTAAATGAATAAGGCAACTTCCAAAGAGGCAACCTTATCCAAGGCCTGCTCTAGTTCAGAAACCCAACACAATACTGTTTGGAATATAGTCAATATTGAATGCAGCATCAAGAATAAACTTGAGCTTGATGAGGGTGTTGCTTTTCATTTCCCCTAAAAATTTAAAAAAAAATGTAGTGTTACTAGCAAGTGACACAGAAGCCACAGTAATATTTACAGAAGAACAAGGAGAGATGTCAACACTCAGATAAATTCAGTGTTTCCCAAATATACATTATCCAGCATCTATTGTTTTCTCGAAAAGAATGAAGGCATACTCTGATTAGGTGCTTGCATTACATTCAGCCATGGGCAGGTGCATACAGTAAGAGAACAAGACTCTCGTAAGTAAATGGATCCTGGGTCATAAAATATGTAATAAACTCCATGCTAGTGAAGTACTAAAAGCAAACTAACAAAAGGCTGAAGAAGTCCTGGCTAGTCTCTACTCACCAGAGCATCTGATGATATTATGTTTATTCTTCTCCGTTGCTTGATATAAATTATTACTTAATTTAAACTGAACATATTTGGTAATAATATAAAACAGGTGAGCATAAGAAGGTAAAAGAAGACTCTTACTTTTTTACTTTTTATTTTTATTAGTATGTAGTATAAATTACAAAAATATAGAAGTTGTTTCCAAGTAAAGAATAGAAAAACAGAAAATAGAAAAGAATAGAATAGAAAAGAATATAAGTACAAAAGTAACTTATATTCTTTTCTTTGATCAAAACAGTCAATTTAGCCATCTCTGCTAACTCCATCAACTTTTGTAGCTCTTCATCCATGGTGGGAGTCGAAATGTCCTTCCATTTTTGTGCACATAATAATCTTGAAGATCAGAGTTCCAAAAAATTTTTTCAAAGTCTTTTTTCATTAAGCCCCCCAAAAAAAGACTCTTGTTCCTACCAGCTCCTCGCACCCTCCAGTAATCTTCAAGCAACCAACCAACCAACCAACCAAGCCTTCCAGTCACAAAAAGATACTCCCAAACAACCTGGAGCATCGTTATCACTTTGATTGTTTGCTCAGAAATCCAAAAGGGAAAAGTCACATCCTGTTCTGACCCAGGCTTCGTCAAACTTAATAAAACACGAACTGAATTGAAAAGTAAAACCTATTTTAATGCGACACTGGGGATTACTTGCATTCCCAGCCAAAACTCATTATACACAGTTCCTCCAGATAAGAGCACACTTCTCAGTGCTGTAAAATGCTTGTCAACAAACAGACGTCCAATTAAGGCTTAACATAAACCAACCCAAAAATCCAGAAAAAATCGACCAGAGTACAGACTTGGAAATTACTGAACTGCTCTGCTTCCTGCAAAGCTCTTTGTCATTGAGGACTGGCTTTTATCCCTTATGGGAGGGGCAATCCTCTCCCAGCCTTATTTCCAAGTCGCCCCTTCTGCTTCAGTTGCTCTTGCCTTCTAGCAGCTCTGCGCAAACGCGCACTGGGAACAGGCTCTCCGGGGTCCTCCGCTTCGCTGCTGCCAGACTCTAAAAGCTCTGAAGGCTGCACCCCACTCTCAGATGGTCCTGGCCCTATCCCTGCATCGGATGCAGGACCCTTGTCCAAGTCCTCGCTAGACTCCCTGACTCCTTTCGTCCTCACTGTCAGATACCTCTGCCATCTGCACCAGCTGCCACAAACCACAACACATCCCCTTCTAAATGTGAGAGGGGAAGAAGGATATAAACAAAGTCCATTGAAACACTGCTAGCAAATTAGCCAGATAAAAGCAGATGCCAATTTAAAGGGAAATATCCAGCTCTTAATGGGGAGTGACCAAGATCAACACTGCCCTTCCCACGGGAACTGAAGGCAACTTGTTAGGACATGTTCCACAGAAGTACTATCTTTATAAAAACAGCAGTGTGCCCTTCTTCTGTATTTTGAACCAGCCCTGTAACAACATCAGACAAAAGAGCCCAGGGCCCTTCAAAAGCTACCCAACTAGAGCTATCTTTCCGATACAGAAACAAGCTTTGTCTCTCCTCCAAGTAGAGTCATTTGCCAATTAAAAAAAAACACACACACACAGAGTGTATAGGCGGGTGTGATGCAAAGCAGCAGGTGGCTGGGTTATCAGTTTTCCAGCATCAACAGGCTAGATATCCATGCTATTTTGCCTTTTTTTTTTTTTTTAAAGTCTGCAGCTGGGCTATCAAGAAGTAGTACTACTGCTTCAGCTGTAAAGACTGCCTCATGACCAAGCTGGCTAAAACAGCAGCCAATTTAGCAAATTCCTAGAGGAAAGACAAGGAAAAACAGCAGGCACATGCAGGGATGGGACTATTTATTATTTATTGAGGCCAACTGGCTGTTTATGGAGCTAGTCCAAATTCTCTTCTTGTGCTAGATTTGCACTTGCATAATTCCAAGTAACAAGACAATGAAGAATGCTGCATTAGATCAGTCTGCTTTTTGAGGGGAAGCAATACATCCCAGAGAGCAGTGGAGGACAGAGACGGATGGAGAAGCGTGGTGGTTAAATCTTCGCAGGCGCCCCAACGACCTCAAAAGAGGTCACGGGATAGGTGAAGGTGAAGGTGAATATTTCTTTTATTTATTGGGGCTTCTATGCTGCTTCAAGCTAATGACTCTAAGAAGCCCACAACACCTAGACCATAACATTTAACAATATATAACTGAAAATGCACATAATTCCCCTCCCCTAAACTAACCGAATTTCAAGGTACCATCAGCCCATATTCCACACATCATCTATCATTCAGAAACCAGGGGGAAAACATTCCCATCATGCATATGAACCTTCAAGCTTTGAAAGCTCCATGAGAAAGCAAAAAATTCACATATTTTGAAATGTGAGATGGGGAATCAACTTTAACAAAAAAAAAAAAAAAACAGGAGCAAGGGGATTGATTTATATGGGCTGTCTCCTGTTAAATCTCTTGGTGGTTAGGGATTCTTAGTCTGTTCTTTCTTCTAGCCCAGGGATCTGCAACCTGTGGCTCTGAAGCCACATGCAGCTCTTTCAGCCCTCTGCTGCAGCTCCCTGTCGGCTGATCCCACCACTGGCTGGCCCCTCCCCTCCTTGCCTGACCTGAGAAGGATGATGGCAGGGGATGGAGACTTGCTCCATATTCCAGAGCAGGAGGTGACTGGGTGGGAGTGAGTGATGTCGAATTGGCCACGCCTACCCAGTCACCCCGGTTATTAAATTATTTCCTTCTTGAGCCCCAGGGAAGTCTTCTTGGAGCAAAAATGCCCCCCCAGGAGTCTTCCCTGAGGCCCAGAAGGCCACCAAAATTGGGTGTATGTATGTACTGCAAAACAAAAAAGCCATGCCCACCTAGCCACACCCACAGAACCGGTTGTTACAAAATTTGAATCCCACCCCTGGAAATGGGTCCAAATGGCTCTTTGCGGGTTTAAGATTGCAAACCCCTGTTCTAGCCAGTGTTTTCACGCAATTTTATCTGGTTTCCCAAATACCAACATCCCCAAATGTAAAATTTGAAGTATATAAGCATTCATGTGTGTGTATGTACATGTGTATTTATAGGATTTATATGGTCGCCCACTTACTCTGTGACTCTAGGAGGCGTACAAACAATAATTAGCCACTTTGTCCATCAATAAAGCTCTTACAAGAAAGATATTAGAAAACCATAACTGATCTTGCCTGCTATCAATTCAACCTTCTCATTTTGTATCAGCATTTCAATGGTCTTCAAAGGCAAGCATAGCAAATTCATTATTATTTTTTTCATTAGATTTATACCCCACTTTTCTTCCAGGAATGTAATGCAACGAACATACTATTCTTTTCTCTAATGCAGGGGTCCCCAAACGTGGCAACTTTAAGACTTGTGGACTTCAACTCCCACCATAGCTGATTGAGGAATTCTGGGAGTTGAAGTCCACAAGTCTTAAAGTTGCCACGTTTGGAGACCTCTGCTCTAATGTTTTCCCCATAATAAGCCCGTGAGGAGGTCTGAGCTGAAACAGAGTGACTGGACTAAAATCATCCAATCAGATTATATGGTTGCAGGTAGACTTCCACCTTTTGTAATGTAGGAAGTTATCACCCAACCCTCTCCTAGAAAAATGAAATATCCTAGGAAATTTTGTGATGATGATATTTCGCTTTTATATATATAAATGATAATAATAATAGTAAAAGTTTGTCTCATGAGTAGCCATCTTGCAGCAGGAATTAATACTAGCTGCACTACAGACCTGAGTAAAATTTCCCATCCTATTCCCAGGAGTGCCTTTCTGTTCTTTTTTCTCTAGAAGAGAAGAAGAAAGCATACAAAGCATAAAGATATACTGAAATATGTAGACTAGGCTAACTGCAAATCTACTGCTCTAGATCTGTAGCACTCTGGTTCTAGATCTGCTATCAGGAATTAAACAGATTCCATTGAGAAGACCCACATATAAATCTCCACCAACAATGAAGCTCTTTCTTTCATCATGCAGACCAAAGTTGCTTTCAGTAGACACACTCCAGAAGAAAAATAAATTTTTGAACTCAGCTGCACCACAAAATAAACTGTTCACCCTTCTCCTCTCAAAAATCTCAAGATAGAAGCTGCTTTGATTGTTAAGATTTAAATCGAAAGCATGGAAGCATCTTCTAGAGCTTATCTATCTATCTATCTATCTATCTATCTATCTATCTATCTATCTATCTATCTATCTATCTATCTCTATGACCGAAGATAACTGGGCAAACTACCCTGTGAAGCTCTGTGAACAAGTGTGAACCCAAACGTACCTTTACCTGTCTGAAGTCCTAAATACCTAAGCAAAATAAATAAATTAGAGAAGAGATCAATTTATAAAATGTTGTGAATGGATAAATGTGTTAATAAAGTTATCAAGAGCTTGAAGTCAAGTGCAGGGTTCTGGCCCTGCACTTCTGATTGGCCGTTAATGGCGACATCAGATTGGTCCGTTCAGGTGAATTTAATTGGCCATTAACGAGCCTCTCTCATTGGTTAACGGAGCTAGCGCTCCCAAGTTTTCATTGCTTGAATAGTTAAGAAGTTGCCTATATAAGGAGGCCCGTTGCAGCCATTGAGCTGAGCTGTCACACCATGTTAATAAAGAGTTTTGAAGTTCACTATTTTACCGGCTCGTCTCCATTCTTCGCGCCCACGCTCAGTGCTTAACACTGGCGACGAGGATGGGATGTGGAGACATCAGAGTTGACTGAACAACGAAGATCGATAACCGAGCACGTGACCGAACGCACAACGGCAAAACCATGTCCAGCGGCGTCATACCACCCGCTCCATTCGACCCAGCGCAAGAAGACTGGGACTCTTATATGGATCGTTTTCAAATGTTCTTGGAAAACAACAATTTGAAGGATGCCACTACTGGAAAGCAACGGGCGGTATTCCTAACGCATTGCGGGCTGAGCGTATTCAAGATGGCCAAGGCACTAGCGAAACCAGCAGAAGTGAAGTCTGTGGACTGGGATGTCCTCAAACCTCTACTGAGAGCCCACTACGCGCCAGTCGTTCCAACGCTCGTCAGAAGGCATGAATTTTATCAAAGAAGTCAACAGAAGGGCAAAAGTGTTGCCGATTTCATAGTGGATCTCCGGAATTTGGGAGGCCTATGTGGGTTTGCTGATCTCGAAGAAGCCTTAAGAGACAGAATAGTTCTGGGATTGGATGCACCGCACATCCAAAGCAAGTTGATGGTGAAAGGTGACATCGGCCTTGCTGATGCTATCGCTGAGGCTACTGCAGCAGAAGCAACCAGGAAGTCGGCTGCCCGAATGCACTGCAACCGCGCCCCGGTTCACCAACTGACCTGCGAAATTTCACCTCAGTCAGAAGGGCAGCTCAAAATGGCCCACCACGAGGACCTCTCTTCGTCATCAGACAGCGACAAAGAAGAGGTCCATCGACTAAGGTCCGAATGGGACCAATGCCAGAAATCTCAATATCAATGCGCTGGTTGTGGGGCAAGCCACCCCCAATCAGAATGCAAATTCCTTGACGCGCTCTGCCATGTGTGCGGGAAACGAGGCCATATCGGATGGGTCTGTAGAAGCCAAATAGGACCCAGCCAGCCCTCGAGGGGGGCTAACTATCGCCAACCAACAGGAAGTCGTCCTGTAAGGCAAGAACCAGTGAACCACCAATGGAACAACCACTCCTACAGAAACAAAACCATAAACCGCCCCACGAAGCGAGAAGAGGCTCACCAAACTATCACGATCGGTCACACCTCCTCTTTGGATGCCAAGAAGATCCGAGTGAAAGTGGCTATCGAAAACCAGCCCTGCCTGATGGAAGTCAACTCAGGATCGTCTCTCTCGATGGTTTCATGGAAGACACTCAAGCAACTCATCCCTACCGTCCGGCGATAAGATCTCCGATTCCAAAGACTCATACTCAAAGACTATCAAGGGAATTGGATTCCAGTCGTAGGATCCAGTCGAGTCCGGGTATCGTTCAAGAACCGTACAGCATTCCTACCCCTGACTGTGATCGACAAGGACCAGCCTAGTCTGCTAGGCCTCCAATGGTTCGCTCTGCTCGGAATTGAGGTGGAAGGCATTCACCGAATCAGTAGCAGTAACTGGGAAGAGGACCTCGTCCAAGAATTCAAGGACGTCTTTGCAGAAAAACTAGGCGAGTACAAGGGGACCCCGATATCATTTAACCTCAATCCCAAAATAGCTCCCATCCGACTTAAGCCTCGTTGAGTGCCATTCGCCCTTAAACCAAAGATCGACGAGCAACTTGATAAATTGATAGCCCAGGGTGTGTTTGAGCCAACCGATCACTCTCCCTGGGAGACCCCAATCGTTACACCCATTAAGCCGGATGGTTCGATAAGAATTTGTGGGGACTACCGAGCCACCCTGAACCACGCCCTTCAACAAAATGCATATCCGTTATTGGTGGTGCAGCACCTCCTCCATTCCCTGGGGGGCGGAAAAGTCTTCGCTAAACTAGACTTAGCCCAGGCATACCAACAACTGCCTGTAGACAAAAAAACGGCAGAGGCACAGACAATTGTTACGCACCGAGGTGCCTTTAAATGTACCCGGCTCCAATTCGGAGTGAGCGTAGCCCCGGGAATCTTTCAAAGTTTGATGGAAAGACTATTACAAGGAATCAAAGGCGTTGCTCCATACTTTGATGATGTGTTAATTGCTGCACCTACCCTGAAAATTTTACGAGAGCGCCTGAGATTGGTTCTCCAGAGATTCAAAGACGCAGGGCTTAAGGTTAAGAAAAACAAGTGTCGAATTCTTAGGATATTTGATTGACAGTAATGGTATTCACCCTACCGATAGCAAATTGAGGGCAATCAAGAACACCCCAAGACCCCGAAATAAGGCCAACCTCCAAGCGTTTCTAGGCCTTGTCAATTTTTATAACGTTTTCCTGCCGCACAAAGCAACCGTAGCTGAACCCCTATATCGTTTACTGGACAAGAAAGCAATCTGGGTATGGGGACATAGAGAAGAGCAGGCGTTTCGAAATGTAAAAAATTTATTGACTTCTGATGCTGTACTAATGCAGTACAATGAGACTTTGCCATTAACGATCACGTGTGATGCATCGCCTTTCGGCGCCATTTTGAGCCACGTTTTGCCAAACGGTAGCGAAGCCCCTGTTGCCTATTTTTCAAAGATGCTTTCAAAAGCAGAACACAATTACAGTCAGATTGATAAAGAAGCCCTTGCCATTGTGTCTGCTGTCAAGAGATTTCATGAGTATGTGTACGGCCGAGCCTTTACTATAGTGACTGACCACAAACCTTTGCTGGGAATAATAGCGGGAGATAAGCCAACCCCCTATATATTACCTCCCAGAATGACTCGCTGGTCAGAATTCTTGGCTGCCTATAATTACCGGCTGCAACACCACCCGGGGAAGGCCATTCCCCATGCCGATGCATTGAGCTGAGCACCGCTTCCAGAGACCATTGATGACCCCACGCCTATGGTGACAATGTTGCAGATTGAGACATTTCGGACACCACCATTAACAGCCTGAGATATCACGATGGAAACGAAACGCGACCCCACCTTAGCACGAGTTCTCAGTTGGGTCGAGCGCGGATGGCCATTGGACCAGATACCTGATGACTACACCCCATTCAAGAGTCGACAAAGGAAATTGTTCTCACAGAAAGGCTGCATTATCTGGGGAGATAGAGTCGTTGTCCCAGAGTGCTACAATGAGCGGTACTAAGAACCTTGCACGATGGCCACCCCAGCATCATGCACATGAAAGCCCTTGCACGTAGCTACGCATGGTGGCCGGGCATCGACAAGCAAATCGAGACATGGGTCAAAGCTTGTCACAAATGCCAGGAAGTAAGCAACGCCCCACCGAAAGTGACCCCAACCGAATGGGAAACACCGCAGGGACCCTGGTCCCGTATTCATCTAGACTTTGCGGGACCTACCAAAGGCCACACATTCTTGCTAATAGTAGATGCCTACTCGAACTGGCTCGAAATCTACGAAATGAGGAATACAACAACCGAAGCGGTCATCAAGAAACTAGACAAACTATTTACAACACATGGATTACCAGACGTTCTGGTATCCGATAACGGACCCCAATTTACCATGTTGTCCTTTGAGCAGTACCTGGCGGACCGCGGTATTCGCCATGCGCTGACTTCGCCGGCGCATCCTGCGGCCAACGGAAGGGCTGAGCGCATGGTACAATTCGTCAAGAAAACACAACACAAAATGGACTATGACAATATCAAAGAAAAAATAAACCGGATACTCCTCTTGCAGCATATCACTCCGCACAGCGTCACCAACAAAACTCCCGCCGAATTGCTAATGGGGCGGAAGCTCCATTCCCACCTCGACCGACTACACCCATCGTACAAACCTGAGAAACCACACGGATCCAGTGGGCGATGCCGTACCTTCCAGGTAGGCGACTTAGTATTCGCTAAGAACTTGTCAGGTGATCCGTTGTGGGTCGAGGTGACTGTGGTCCGAGTAACTGGCCCCAGATCGTACCTCGTGGAGTGTCGCGATAATAGATTATGGAAGTGCCACATTGATCAGCTACAATCAAGGCTACAGTCAGGAATCTCCGAGTCCCCTGATATCCAAACTGAGGGGGGAGGAGATACGGAGGAAGATGAACTTGGAATAGCAGAAAATTTTAATGATAGAAACGACGACGAAACGGAAATACGTGGAGAAGAATTGGGGATGGGAGTGAGTTCGCCTCATGGTGATACCGAGGATGTTGGGGACAGCGAAAATTCGAACTCAGAGTTAGAGGCACCCCTTTCGCCAGATAACGCCCTACCTCAACAAGATTGCAGCCAAATACCGGGTGCAATACAAAAATCAAATAGACTAACAAAACAACAGGCGAACCTCAAGGACTACATAACTGCACCCCGTAAACGGAACCTGGGGGGAAGGGGTGTTGTGAATGAATAAATGTGTTAATAAAGTTATCAAGAGCTTGAAGTCAAGTGCAGGGTTCTGGTCCTGCACTTCTGATTGGCCGTTAATGGCGACATCAGATTGGTCCGTTCAGGTGAATCTGATTGGCCATTAACGAGCCTCTCCCATTGGTTAATGGAGCTAGCACTCCCAAGTTTTTACTGGTTGAATAGTTAAGAAGTTGCCTATATAAGGAGGCCCATTGCAGCCACTGAGCTGAGCTGTCACACCATGTTAATAAAGAGCTTTGAAGTTCACTATTTCACCGGCTCGTCTCCATTCTTCGCGCCCACGCTCAGTACTTAACATAAAACATTTATGATAGGATCAAATATGCAATTGTTAATTTAGATAAGTAAGAAAAAGGATACAAACCTGCAATTCCAGTTACAACAGCTATTACAAATATCCTTTGGCAAGACATTTAACAATTCTATAAAAAGAAATTGCAGTCGCACAACCAAAGACTAGAACTAAACCAGAAGGTCAGATTTGTTTTTGTTTTTTTAAATCACAGAGTCCACGCAGAAACCTCAAAAGAGGAATCTACTATTTTGTCATGCCTCCTACCAATCCCACAGAGTTCCATAAAATAATACGTGGTATCCATGACTTCTTACAATTTTTTAGGATACTGGCTCTATATTCATAAAGAATTGACAATATCCTCACTTCAAAGTCTTATGTTACAAAAGATAACATAAACTGCACAGGGAATTTTATTTAGCCTGGGCAGATATAAAATCAGGTAATGAGAAATCAAAAACTTTCCACCACTCTTCTTGAGAAGTTCAGAAATTCTATACCAATGCTTCTGAATAACTGCAGCATTCAAACAACCAACTGAATATATGCCAGGTTGATTTAAACACTTGTACATTGTTTAATACATTGTTTTATATATAAACTGATCCAAAATATATAGATTTATATATTATAAATTGTTGTTTGAACACATCAGAACATACAAATACTGGAAAAGAACTTGGAATCTAGTTATTGAGCTACAGTCTTATCAATGAATCAGAATATTGAAAAGATGATACCAGATGCTTTCTGATTGTTGGCTGAATAGGGTTTCCTATTTGGAAACACATACAGAATCCAGATAGGTCAATTAAGTCTTTCAACTAGAAAAATATATTGAAGGTTCCAGCATAGATAAAAGGTGAAAATGTGTCCCCCATGAAGTAGACAAAGTAGTTATTAAAAAAAATGAGAAAATGATTCAGATGCAAACTATGAAATGTATAATTCTAGATCTTTGAACGAAGGTGATTCATTTTCCTGGTGATAGCTATGGTTATGAAACACAGAACACAGAATAATAGAGTTGGAAGGGACCTTGGAGGTCTTCTAGTCTAATCCTTTGCTCAAGCAGGATATCCTATACCTGTGATGGCGAACCTGTGGCACGCAGAGACATTTGTGCTGGCACGCGAGCTGCAGGCAAATTTACCTCACTGCATATGCACACGCCTCACAGCTAGCTGATTTTTGACCTGTTTGAGGCCTTTTTCGGCCTCCCAGAGGCTTGAGGACAGCTTCTGCAACCTTTGCAGGCTGAAAAATAGGCCTGTTTCATCACTTCTTGTATTTCCAGAAATACCGGAAGTGACGAAAGTAGCCCATTTTTTGGCCTGCAAAGGCTGCAAAAGCTGTCCTCAAGCCTCTGGGAGGCCAAGAAAGACTTCAAATGGGCCAAAAATCAGCTGGAAGGCACAGTGCAGGTAAGGGAGGATTGTGTGCAGATGCGCGGAAGCATGGGGAGCGCACATTGCCTTCTGGGTGGGAGCATGCGAGCGTAAGCGTGTGCACAATTTTTGGCACAGGAGCCCAAAAAGGTTAGCCACCACTGTCCTATACCATTCTGGACAAATGGCTGTCCAATCTTCTTGAAAATCTGCAGTGATGGAGCACCCACAACTTGTGAATACAAGCTGTTCTATTGATAGTTCTCACTGTCAGGAAATTTCCCCTTCATTCTATTCTGCATCTCTATTTGATAAGCTTTCATCAGTTATTTCTTGTCCTGTTCTCAGGTGCTTTGGAGAATTAGTTGACTCTTTTCTTCTGAGACAGCCCCTCAAGTACTGGAAGACTGCTATCATATCAACCCTAGTCCTTTTTTCTGTTAGTCTTGTCATGCCTAGTTCCCTCAACCATTCATTGTATGGTTTAGCCTCCAGACTCCTTATTATCTTTGGGGCTCATTCAATTAGCTTTGCAATCCTAGGGGAAAGGTGATTTCTTCAAACTTAAGGTTTTCTCACAAAACATAATTAAAAACAACTCTAATAGGAGCACAAAGTAGGGACACTGAAAGGAAAGAAGTGATACAATCAAGGGTCTGTTTAATCATTATTTACCAGAAAGACACAACAAAGTGATGGGAGGGAGAAATTTCCTGTAAGCACTCTAAAAGCAAATTATTGATAGGTAGTTGCTACCAATGCCTCAGAATTAAGCAAGCAAGGGACATAAGAACTATCCCAAAGAGTGAGACTGAGAATTTGTCTTGTCTATGCAAAACAATATTTGCAATGCTGTTCTTCCCTTCTTTTCATCCTCTTTAAATACAGAAGACTCCACTGTCATCTTTCCATTATCATTTTCTCTTATTAGTCTTGGTACCATGCTGGCAATTCTCAGCATAACTGGATGGCACATTTCCAGGCTTGAGCTAAAGTTCCTAACTAAACTTCTACAATTTGGCTTTGGAAAACTATTCCTTCCTTAAATTTATTTTATTAGGTTTTATTATGGCCGTCAGTAGGCTCTGGGCAGCTTACAAAATCCAAATACAATGTTAGAACAGTTACAAACATAAAGACGCGTAACACAATTATGTGACAGCTTGGACTAAAAATAACAACAATAAAAAAAATGACAGGGGCTTCCCAAATATACTAAGCTCCAGCCTGGGAGCAAAGCTAGAATGGAGCCTCTGGGCACTATTCAAATCTCTGGGGGGATGCTGCCCCAAAGGACATGAGCAACCAATGGAGAAGGCATGCTTCCTCAGTCACTCAAAGCGACATTTAATTTTATGACTTTTTATTAGTCTCCCCAACTAAGAAATTATTATTAGTCAAATGTGATGTCAGACTTTTCTTTTAGCAATCATCCAATGTCTGCATTGAATAAAATAGCATCGTGGCCACGGTTTCCAATTGGTTTATTAATGCTAACATCTTGGAGAAAATCCTGGCCTCTGTTTATTTAATCTGTCATCATGCATGTTTATTGCAATTAAAAGAATATTTATGTTTTTTCCAAATAGTGCATGATTTTATGACATCAGTAGCCGATAACCCGGCATTGCCTGGGTATTTTATTTATCCCAATGCTGTATCAGACAAGAAAATCTTGTAGTCGGGACTCACACTGTTGTCTGTCTATCGCGCAGTGTCACAATTCTTCTACTCCTCCACAAAAAGAGGGAGCCCTGTGAAGCCGTTACCATGGCAGTGTCAACTAAAAAGATACTTTTTCTAGAGATAGAGACTTTTGCTTTGAATGAGGGGGATTTGTTGCAGCCCTGACAGGAAGAAGCCATTTTAAGGCACACACACCGGAGGGGTGTTAGGGGTGTCATATATCATATATTTATATTTATATTTATTTTCTGAGGTTTTCGTGGGTATTTGTAGGTGGATCTTTGGTTATTCGAGTTTTCTCCCGCATAAAATTGGAAGTATCTAGGCGACATTTCGATGAAGTCTCATTCATCATCTTCAGGCTTGTGTCTTCGGCTTTGTGCTTCTTGGAGTAATGTCAGCTTGCAGCTGCTTCTTCCTTTTAACTGCTAGTGGGGGTGTGACTTGATTGGGTGGGGGCTTGGCTGTGTTCTGATTGGGTGGGGGTGTGTTCTGATTGGTTGGGGGTTTGGCTGTGTTCTGATTGGTTGACTCCCAACCAATCAGGATGAAGAAAGAACATTCTGGCACAGCAGCAGGCTAGCTCCAAATTTAAAACTGAAACGGCTGTGAAAGTCTGACTCACAGATGAACACAATACAGAAGCCTGATGATGGCAGATGAGATTCTGCCAAAACATTGCTACAACTTTAAAAGCACAACTATAATGACGTGGGAAAATACCCGAACAAAGCTGATACATGTGGGGGTGAAACTTAAGAAAACATATACATATACATATACATATACATATACATATATACATATACATATACATATACATATACATATACATACATACATACATACATACATACATACATACATATATGTATGATATTCAGCTTTGTTCGGGTATTTTCCCATATCATTATGGTTGTGCTTTTAAAGTTGTAGCAATATTTTAGCAACTTTAAAAGAACAACTATAATGACGTGGGAAAATACCCGAACAAAGCTGAATACCATACATGTAAGTACCCGCGATAACTTAACATTTACACACACACACACACACATATATATGGCATTCAGCTTTGTTCGGGTATTTTCCCACGTCATAGTATTGGTGCTTTTAAAGTTGTAGCAACGTTTCAGCAGAATCTCATCTGCCATCATCAGGCTTCTGTATAGTGTTTGTCTGTGAGTTAGACTTTTACAGTGGTTTCAGATTTAAATTTGGGGCAGCCTATTGCTGTGACAGAATGTTTTTTTCTTCATCCTGATTGGTTGAGAGTCTTGGTGTGTGTTTATTGGAGTCTTGTAGTTATTGGTCTTGGAGGATAGATAGAGGAGGCAGTGGAGGTGGAGGAGGAAGAGGAGGAGGAGGAGGAGGATCTGAATTTTGGTTACATGATCATGGGGATGTTGTAAAGGTTGTAACTATGAAAAACAAGTTGTAAGTCACATTTTTCAGTGTTGTTGTAACTTTGAACAATCAGTAAATGAACTGTTGTAGGTTGAGAAGAACCAATCCTGAAGAACCATTGAATGTTAGACAGCCACCCAACAGGGAACTTGCAACCAGCCTTCAGTGCAGATCTTGATTCCTAAGGCCACGTAGAAAGTATTGGCCTTCCAGTAACAAGAAGAAAAACAGACCATTCTTGTCCTTCAGGACATTGTAATCTTCAGGAGCAGCACAATATGTGGTTGCTTTGGAGTGGTTTCTTTGAAAAAAAAGGGAAGCTTACCAAAATCACTGCTGACAGATCTGCTCAATCTATTTTCATCCAAGATTTGACAGAGTGGGCCAATTTTAAATGTAATTTTAACATCCAAATGAAAGGGTAATCTTATAGGAGGCATGTCTAAGAAATGGAAATAATTTATCTGCTTTTACAACAAGCATTAAGGGGAAGAAGCTTGGGTCCTCAGACCATCAATGCTATCTTTATCACAAGCAGGGCAAGGCTGAAAGATAAGAAAGATAAGAATACAGAAGGTTGAAAAAGAAGCTGCTGGGAGAACTAACATGTACACGAAACATCTGACTCTCTGGATAGGTTTGCTCAAATCACGCTTTGTCCAACTGGAAAATACACTGGCAAAGTGGCATCTGACCCTGGCAACCACTGCAGATGGACTTTTTACAGCCATTCTGAATTAGTGCATGGGCAAAAATATTTAAAGAATGCAGTGTTTCATTCCCAATTCTGGGTTGCCACGGCAGTGCCTACAGTAGCCAATACATTTCCAAACCTTGCCAATAAGTCTTAAAAGATTCTCTGTTGCTAAGTCTTTTTTTTTTTTTTCTAGAAAGTAAAATGAGATGTAAGGTTAGAGCATCTACAAGTAGATATAATTTTTTTAAAATTCAAGATTCTTGATTAACATATTTTTCTTTAGGTCACATATCCAGGTCTTCTGAAATGTTTCACCATCGCATCAAAAAAAGATGATGTCCACTCTGGAAATGTAAAACATTCTCACCTATTAGAAACTTCTGAATTAGAGGATGCAATAAATCAAGCCTATTTTAAAAATGCCTGCTTTGAAGTTACAACAGTGCAGAATGAGAAATATCTGACCAGTTCTTATAGTCTTCCACGACCGACAGCTGCTCAGTCACTCGCGGAGCATCTCTGACGTGGTTACTCATGGATTCCGTTCTGCCTTCTTTCTGCTTTTCCTTGCTGAATTAGTTTTGATTGCTTTCTTAGAATCCAAAGCATGCTTTCAAAGTTCTTGTTCCTGAGCCCTTTCTCCGTGTGCCTTTCTTGCATGAAAGACTGAATCAAAACTGGACATGCTCAGCAGGAGAGGGTGGGACTAAGAATTTGATTGATTCAGCCTTTCAAGCAAGGAAGCAGAATCAACCCCACACTTTGGATTCTCCATCCAGCATAATGGAGAATGGGCGTTGGTCCTTACTTGACACGCCATTTCTCTGGAGCCGTGAGGATCATCCCGAGAGAGTGGGAGGTGCTTCAGTCTGCGTCGTTGAAGGCTGAGCTTAATTACTGAGGAATGCTCCGCCCTCCATCACGTGGCTCCTTGCATTCCCCAGTTTATGCGAAGTCGAGAGTGAAGAGAAGATCGTGCTCTCATCTTACTATGCTAAAAGGTTCATTGGCCGAAACAAGACCCCACCAGACGGTGAAATAAAAGGGTGGCGCTGGATGATCCTCACGGCTCCAGAGAAATGGCGTGTCAGGTAAGGACCAACGCCCATTCTCCTGAGAGCCATTCGGATCATCCAGAGAGTGGGACATACCAAAGCTTGGCTGTCCTACGGGAGGGACTCCGTCTGGTTCTGTAGTCACTGCAGTTCTTTGAGGACTCGCTGGAGAACTCGTCTACCAAACGAAGTCTCCACCGAGGCAAATATGTCAATCTTATAGTGCCTGATGAAGGGAGATGGGGATGCCCAGGTGGCTGCAGGACAATATCCATGATTGGAGCCTGGGTGGCCCAAGCTGCCGAGGTGGCTGCACTTCTGGTGGAGTGTGCTGTTATTCCGCTGGGAACCGGCAGAGCCTGGGACAAGTACGCTTTGGTACTCTAATCCAGCGGCCAATGGTTGACGGGGACACCTTATGGCCTAATGATTTGGGCTGAAAGGAAAGGAATAGGGATTCGGGCCTCCTGAAGGGCTGGGTACGCTTAATGTAAATGCGGAGGGCCTGTCTTACATCCAGGGTATGCCAAAGCTTCTCCCTTTCCCGCGAGGGATTGGGGCAGAAGTTCGGAAGTATAAGTTCCTGTGCCCTATGGAAGACTGAGTTGACCTTGGCAAGAAGGTAGGGTCCGGTCGGAGAACCACCCGATCGGCATGGAAGATGCAAAGGTCCCTCCTCACCGACAAGGCTGCTATCTCTGATATTCGGCGAGCCAAAGTAATGGCCATCAGGAACACGACTTTGAATGTTAGGAACTAGAATGAGGATTCCCTTTGAGGCTCAAAGGGTTGTTTAGTAAGGGACACCAGGACCTTATTGAGGTCCCAGGTAGGTTATCTATGTACGGTTGGGGGACACAAGTTAGAGTCTCTTCTGAGAAATGCCCTAATGCGAGAGTAGAGGGAAAGGGAAGCCAGGTTGTCGCAAACAATGACGGTTGAGAGGGCTGCGACCTGACGCCTCGGGGAAAGCCCTTTCCTCAGACCCTCTTGGAGGAATTCCAAAACTTGAGGGATGGAGGGTGAGAGCGGGTTGACCTGGAGACTATGGCACCACTTGCAGAACCCTTGCCAAGTGACATTGTATATTCTGGTCGTTGAGGGCCGCCTGGCGGCTAAAATGATATCAATAACCTGGTCAGAGAACTGCTCCTTCCTTAGACATTCCCGCTCAACCTCCAAACGGCTAACTGAAGCCACTGAGGATCCGGGTGTTGGAGGGCCCCTGGGAAAGGGATATCCTGTGCGGGGGAATTTTCCAAGGGGGGGCCACTGATAGGTTGCGGAAGTCCGCAAACCATGGGCACCTGGTCCAATAGGGTGCCACTAGAATCAGCTCTGCTTTCTCGGAGAAGAGCTTCTGGATGACTCTGGGGACCAGGGCCAACGGAGGGAATGCATATAGAAGCCCTGTGGCCAGGGGCAACGGAGGGCGTTGTGATTCTCGGCCCCGTGGGAGGGGTACCTCGAGAAAAACCTGGGGAATTGGGTGTTGAGCGGGGATGCGAAGAGGTCTACTGACGGGAGGCCGAACATCACGGTCGCTTCCCTGAACAGTGACGGGTGAATGCGCCACTCGGACTGGTCCACCGTGGTCCTGCTCAGCCAATCTGCTTGGGTGTTTGAGACCCCTGAGATGTGCTCAGCTTTGAGAGAGAGGAGATTGCGCTCCGCCCAACGGCAGAGGTGCTCGGCCTCTCTCATCAAACTTATGGACTGGGTGCCCCCTTGTCGGTTACATGAGCCTTGGCGGTGACGTTGTCCGTGAGTATCAGGACATGCTGCCCGTGTACGTGGGAAAGGAAGTTGCGCAGGGCCAGGTGGATGGCATTAAGTTCTAACCAGTTTATATTGCGTGTGCGTTCTACCTGTGACTATTTGCCCTGTATCGAGAGCGAGTGGATGTGAGCGCCCCATCCGGACAGGCTGGTGTCTGTGGTGAGGATAAGGCATTGGGGTTCCTTGAAGCAGTGTCCCCTGTTGATGGCGGGACTGATCCACCAGAGGACGTGAGGACCCTTGAAGGCACCTTGACCGCGGCCTTTGAATTGCTTCTGCCGGTCCTTTGGAACGGGAGCAGGAACCATTGTAGGGATCTAGTGTGTAAATGGGCCCAGGGAACAATGGAAAGACATGAGACCATTTTACCGAGTAATTTAGACGATTCTAAAAGTGTTACCTTTCTTGATTGTCTGATATGTTTGACAGTCTCCTGGATGCTACGGAATCTCTCAGAGGAAAGGAAGACCTTTCCCTCAACCGAGTCAATGACGGACCCCAAGTGGGTGATCCATGTAGATGGTAACAGATGGCTCTTTTGCCAGTTTACTAGGAACCCATGATCTTGGAGGGCAGAAAGAGTAGTTCTGATATCCTTTTCTGCTTGGGGTCTGGAGTGAGACAGGATGAGGATGTCATCCAGGTAACAGTAGAGACGAACCGGGAGGTCCCTGAGGTGGGCCGCTAGGGCCGCGAGGACCTTAGTGAAGGTTCTCGGGGCAGAGGCCAATCCAAAGGGAAGTGCCACATATTGGAAGTGGTGATGATTGTAGCAGAACCTGAGGAATTTGGAATAGGAGGGCCGGATTGGGATGTGAAGGTACGCCTCTGAAAGGTCTATGGAGGATAGCCAGTCCCTCTGCCTGATGCCTAGTAGAATGGATTGTAGGGTGTGCATATTAAACCTGCGGTAAGTCAGGTAACGGTTAAGGCGTTTCAGGTCTAGAATAGCCCTCCATCCCCCTGAAGATTTGGGGACCACGAAGAGGTGAGAGTAAAACCCCTGCCTCCGCTGGGATGGTGGTACAGGTTGTATGGCCTGTATGGAGAGGAGATGATGGATAGCTGAATCCATTAGGTTGTGTTTGGTGAGATCCTTGGAGGGGGAATGCCATAAAAAATTCAGGCGGGGCGCGCTGAAATTCAAGCGCAAGGCCCAGTCTGATGGTCTCCCTGACCCAGGCATCGGAGGTGGAAGAGTCCCACCGGTCGGCGAAATGCTTGAGGTGTCCACCGATGGGGAGGGGTGGACAGGGTCTATCTGTTGCGCCGGAAGGGCTTCCCTCCTGAACCCCTGAAGGGGCGCCTGTAGCTGCCGCCCCTCCTGC
The DNA here is from genome assembly GCA_033807585.1 of Hydrophis major. Taxonomy (NCBI): domain Eukaryota; kingdom Metazoa; phylum Chordata; class Lepidosauria; order Squamata; family Elapidae; genus Hydrophis; species Hydrophis major. Next base: position 198,992,090 of record CM066331.1, read on the forward strand.
TCCTGTCACCCAGATCGGCTCGATCCTGGGGCTGGAAAGGCCAGAAGGAGGGGGTCTCGGGTACCTGGGCGGGAAAGGAAACTGGTAGAAAGGTCGTGAGGAACCTCTCCGAAAGGGCTGTGTTCTTAAGTCTGACCTACGGAAAAGGGGGAGAAGAAATTTTTTCTTTCTTCTGGTTTCTGATAGAAATGGCTCCAGGACGGTGCCATAATTTGTCCCCTTTTATGGGGGCGGTGGCCAGCTTAACCTTGTTTTTTACGTCCGCCTGCCAGTGCTTGAGCCAGAGCAAGCGGCGAGTTGTAACATGAGAGGATATTGCTCGGGCAGAGAACTTAACCCCGCGGTATGTGGTATCGGCCGAGAATTCTGCCGCAGCCGTCAATTTTGCTATGTCCTGATGTGCCCTTGTGTTAGAGGGGGGGACATGCTGCCTCAGTTGACAGAGCCACCGGATCGAAGACCTGGTGAAGAAGGAAGCGGCAGTGGCCGATCTAATGGCCCAGGTGTCCGCTTGGTGAGCCCTACGTAAAGCAAGCTCGGACCTCTTGTCCTCGGGCTTCAGGACCTCCAGGGGATCACTGGGGGAGGACGAGGATGCCAAACCAACGATGGGCTCATCTACCTCGGGAGTGTTAAGCAGGTTGCAGAAGCTCGACTCGAGGTTAAAGAACCTCCTGTCCTGGCTAGATGGGGCAGGGGTGGCCCTTGTGGAGTCTAACTGGTTTGAGACTAAGTCATGAAAAATGGGCGGGGCCGGGATCACCTCCACCTCCACCACGGGCTGCCTAAAGATGGCATCCTCCTGTCCCTCTGCTGGGGAAGGGAGAGCCGAGGAGGACTGTACAGACAGGCCAGAAATGTTCCTGGCCTTAAATAGAAGCGATTTAAACATGTGCGGCTTGAACAAGCCCACAAAGGTGGGCTGATCCGGGGTGAGGCCCTCGTCCTCGGACATGTCCCCCTCCATAGGGTCTATCTCCGATAGGGGCTCCCCCTGGTGCGTAGACCCCCATTCCAATTCCTCCTCCTCCCCGAACCGATCTAGGTCCTCCATGGCCTCCTCCAGATCCCTTTCTGGGAGAGGACTGCCCTCCTGTAAAGGTACCTGACCAAAAGTGGGCTCCGATCTAGGCGAGGACCTGACTGATGGCGAGTCGTGTTCGGGCGCCATCGAGGGAGGACCAGACCTGGACATCTGTTGCAGGCCCTCTGCAATCCCCTGGCGAATAGCCCGTTCCATCCATGCCTGCATGTGCATAGGGATCACAACTGTGGCGACCTCCTCATGGCGCAGACCAGCGGCCGTGGGCATAAATGTTGCTTCCGGCGTCCGCCTGGTCGTTGGTCCGGGAACCTGGTGTCCCTGGGATGGGCTGCGCCTGGAGAGGGAAGAGCAATCTGGAGGAGGGGGGGTGTCTGCAGGTAGAGGGAGCAGAGGGTGGGGGGGCTGGAAATACCGGTTGTGTCTCTCTAGATCGTCTGTCAAATTCTTTCTCCAGTGCCCTATGACGTCTTAGAGCATCCCTCTGAGAAGCTTTGGAAGTTTCTTTAGGGGCTTCCTTAGCCTGTTTGCACAGGTGGTAGGATTTAGATTTGGCCTTCAAAGAAGGGCCTTTAGCGGAATTGTCATCTGCCATTGTAGAGGAAAGGACTGTAATACAAATGTAAAGGCGGTTGGCTCGCCAAGGGTCCGACCTACAACAAAGGCTGGGTGTCCTTTCGCTGGCCCGCACCCCCTTTTGGAATTTTAAATGTATATAAACTAATATAATTATTAATACCTTTATGCCTAAGCGTACAATCAAGATATATAAGCCAACCAGTGTTGGCAACGTGAAATAGCCAAATATTAATAAGATGTAAATATATATATATGCAAATACGTATATCTATCTATCTATCTATCTATCTATCTATCTATCTATCTATCTATCTATAATTGTGTATCAAACTATATTTAGATATCTATGTAATGATAAATATTACTATTAGTATTATTATTATTTACCACATTTAATCCAAGGTCTGGTTGGAGCTCCCAGAAAGGAGTGACCCCAGGAATTGCTGTTAATATTGCCAATGTGCCAAATAAAACGCCTGAGGCTGGAGTGAGGCCTCGGGCAGCTGGAGCTCTCAGGCAACAACCGGGAGGGATAGGCTGCTATTTCCTGCCCTGAGCGTGCTGCGGAAAGCCAACAAGTTTGCCAATTCCCCTAAATATCTGATAGCTCTCACAGGCTGGAAGGCCTATAATTAGAGCTAGTCCCTTCGCAGCTCAATGAGGCCTCTAAGAGTGGCGCCCGACACGTGGCGGCACCCAAAATGGCGACCGCCCACACTCCCTTACTCATGGGCTGCTCAGGGCCAAAATCAGCCTCTCCGGCACGTCTAGGGACCGAGAGAGGCAGCCAGGTGATTTCTTGGGGTTACGGTGGGGGGGAACACCAGCTGCGCTATTATAGTGTGATCAAATAAAGCCGCTACGAGTGCGGTGTAGAAAAGCGGCAGGAAGAGGATCGAATTGGGGGGGGGATTGGCGCCGGAGCGCGGAAGCCGCCTGCTGTGCAGCCCCCCCAGGGGCGAAGAAACGCGCTCCCCTGTTAAATCACTATTCCAATGTGCTTAGAGGCTAAGAAGAACCAGGGCAATGATAATCAAACCTGATGAAAAAAGAGCTCTTGAATCGGCCAAGGAGTGGTGAAGTACACAGCCTACTCTCACAAAGGCTGAGTGTAAACTGGGGAATGCAAGGGAGCCACGTGACGGAGGGCGGAGCATTCCTCAGTAATTAAGCTCAGCCTTCAACAACGCACACTGAAGCACCTCCCACTCTCTGGATGATCCGACCAGCTCTCAGGAGAATCTCCAGTTCACAATTATGACATCACTGCATCTGTTGATGACATACCTACCATTTGCAACCTTCACAGTTAGCTCCCAACAAGCAAGGTCAAAGGGGAAGACTACAAGTGGCAATTATGTGTGATTGTGGGATAGTGTGATCACAAGGGATTGTCTAACAATGATACCTGGAGCTGCCAGAACTGCTGTCATAAGTTGGTATGGTCACAAGATGTTGCATATTTTAGCTACATTGCATAGCCATGGAGTTCCTGATTCCAATTATCATCGGTAAGTGAGGATTGCTTGTAACCAACAACGCCAACCAAATAATTTTGCATAGTGGTGCTTCCATTTTTGAAAGCCAGACAAGAATTACTCAGATTTATATTTATATTTATATTGGAGCTTTCGTATTTTATCTTCTTCTGAAGGAAACATGCAGACTTTTCCCAGAATAGTTATAAAGAAATCAGTAGACTTTGTTTTCATTTTTAATTAACCATGATTTGCAATCCATTTAATTCCAAGTTAATTTTATGATTTAACAAGCCAGGATTTTCTGAGCCCATTTTAAGAGGATTATGTTGGCCGGCTCACTTCCAGACAGATATTTGTGGCTCTTATTGTTCTAAGAATGCCTGTAAAATCTTGCTCTTGTCATCTTAATTAATTAAAATTTTAATTTTTTTAAAAAATGATACAGAGCCTTATAAGTACCATCAAGTGCTAGAGTATTTTGTTAAGGCTAAATAAAAGAATGTTAGGCTTGGACAAAACAGTAAGGCATTATCTGATGCCACCACAAACAAAACTTTTCTGAACATCTTAAAGAAGGCTGAGACAAGAGCTTAATCTTAACACGATTGCATATAAAGGTAGTCCTCAATTTACAACCATTCATTTAATGACTGTTTGACGTTAGGACGATGCTGAAGACAGTGACTTCCAATCGGTCCTTTGCACTTATAACTGTTGAATTGTCCCCACAACCAAGTCATTGTGATTTGAGTGCTTGGCATTTGGCATGTATCTACAATGGTCAAAGGCTTCAGATAATGGCCCATCTGCAATCTTCCCAGAAAGTTCCCAACAAGCTGAGTCAATGGGATAAGCCAGATTCATTTAATGATTATGGCAAAAAGGTTGTAAAATTAGAAACAACTTATTTAGTGACCACCTCGCTTAGCAGTGGAAATTCTGGTACCATAACTGAGCCAAAATTGTAGTCATAAGTCAAGGACTACCTGTATGTAGAAAATAGATTGGCAAAGTCAAGGGGAGGAGTCAAACAAGGCACAAGTTTAGAGTCTCCACATAGCCACAAGGGGACAAAGACCAACCTCTCTTTAATGCATTTTACCCAGATACAAATCATCAGTCTGAAAAGATTCCTAGTCATACGCTTGACCAATAAATCAGTAATTTTGAACTTTTTTTTTCATTAAACATTTTTATTGTTCTCATTATAGACCTTACAAGTTTTTAATGAACATTTATAACTGGATGGACATTATACAACTTCTTGCATGATCCTGCTCATCTTTTGAATTTTGGTCTTTGTAGACATGTCAATGTACTTGTCTCCAATGCTGACAATCATTCTACCCACAATTGATGGATCAGACTTAATTTCCAATTTTAGAGTTTCTCCTTTGGCTAGAAAACCATTCAAAGTTGTTTTCAATTCAGTTAAGATTGGCCTCATCCAAGGTCTGAGCAGTAGTTACAGAGCACAATATCTCTCCATGATATGCATTCATCATTTTACCAAATGCAGAAATTACACCCGGAGTGTAAGGCAACTGACTGTTTTCAGCAAGCGTTTTGACAAAATTGATGATAGTGAGAGGAGACAGCTTCTCTTTAAGTAAAAGATCATTCACAACCTGTTGTTTTACTTTGGCCTTTACATAAGGATTCATGACAATGCCGGATAATGTAGGCTCCTTCATTACTGCCAACACACGAGTCAGTTCTTTTTCTACTTGATCCAATTTCTTCTGCTTAGAAGCAGCAGAGTAGTGTACAGTGGCATATTGGCCTTCTAACCCATAGATTTGAATTGGGGGCTGTACTAGCTTGGATGCTGGCCTAATAACAGAGGTACTGAAGTGCCGCGTCTTCAAACCCAATCCTGCCACCAAAGCCGCCATCTTCTCCTCTGTAATTTTGAACTTTTGTCTTTGCACCAGACATTGTATTCCTAAAGCAAATTTATCTCGTTTATCTTCAAAAAAGGACGAATCTAAGAGTAGAAAAGAACTTTGATTTTGCTACGGACTCTCTCTCTCTCTCTCTGTTTGGCTGTATGTTTGAATATTTCACAATTCAGATAGCAGTTTGGAATGCACAAACCTACCGTATCTAAAGCTGAAAACAAAGACATGGGAAAAAAAAAAAACCCAGCTAACCTATAGCTAATATTTATCTTGTTTCCTTTTCATGAGCTGTTTGGCAAAGGGAATGAGCTTTGACAGAAATAGGGCGGATCTATTTATAGTACAGGTAGTCCTCAACTTACAACAGTTCATTTAATGGCCGTTCAAAGTTATAACGGCACTGAAAATGTGACTTACGACTGTTTTTCAAACTTTGCAGCATCTCCATGATTATGTGATAAAAAAAAAATTCAGAGGCTTGGCAACTGGTTCATATTTATGACGGTTGCTCTATCCCACAGTCATGTGATCAATTTTTGAGACCCTCAGATGAGCAAAGCCAACGGGGAAGCCAGGTACACTTAACAATCATGTTCCTAACTTATCAACTGCAGTGATTCACTTAACAACCGTGGCAAGAAAGGTCATAAAATAGGGCAAACACTCAATTAACAAATGTCTCACTTAACCACAGAAATTTGGGGCTCAACTGTGGTTGTAAGTCGAGGACTACATGTCTATTTTGGTCTAACAACCTACACACTTCCCTGGCAGTGACCTCCACATAAGTTGATCTATTGCCGGCACGCTGCTCCACCGCCATGAGTAGTAAGTCAAATAGTTGGCAATTCTAGGACTTGTATCCAACACATCTGGAGACAACCAGTTTGGGAAAGGCACTCTTTCAAACAAACACTCAAGTAACATCTGTAAAGCCTGCCAACATTTTGGATCTTGGGCATTCGGTGAGGCTTTGCTAATCTCGTTGATTAAAAAGCTCAACTGTTCCATGGGAAGTGAAGTGCTCCAGCTCTCTGGTTTCCAACATTCGCCTGATATACCCTCAGCAGATTCCTTGGTAAATGTTAACAGCTGGTGAGGTGTTGAAAGGATGCATTTTTGAGTAAAATATACTGGAGTGGTTCTCTTATAGTTTTAAGTTATGGCGTTTAAAAACACATCTCAGCAGCTTCGCAGACCGATTTTTTTTTAATACAGGAGAAGTTATACATTCAATTCAGTAGCAATAAGGAGAATAGGAAACGGAGGACAACACCGGGGCAGCATACAGATAAGTCCTTGACTTACAAAGTACGACCCTAACCGACCCAAAAATTTCTGTGGCTAACTGAATTTTGCCCCATTTTATGGCTTTTCCTGCCACGGTTGTTAAATAAATCGCTGCAGCTATTAAGTTAGCAACACAGTTGTTACATGAATGTGGCTTCCCCACTTTGCTTGTAAGAAGATGGCAAAAGGTGATCACATGGCCCTGGTACACTGCAACAGTTATAAATATGAGTCAGTTGCCAAGCATCCAAATTTTTGATCATGCAACCATGGGGATGCTGCAACAGTTGTAAATGTTGAAAAAGCGGTCATAAATCATTTTTTTTCAGTGCCATTGTAACTTTGGTCACTAAAAACAAACTGTCATAAATTGAGGAATACCTGTACTCATATCCAATCTGGGAGGGCTGGAGGGGGGAAGGAAAATTAGCCTAGAATTGGAATTAGCTGTTAAGGAAAAAAAGTTCTTTTCTTTATTCATGATAGTTCTAACTTCAAGAGGGCTCACAATGGAAACACAACTTAAAACCAAGGAAAAGCAAATATATAAGAGACCCATCATTGAAAGTCCAGGGAAAATCCAACATACAAGTAATTTAGTATAGCTCAAAAGGCCAAAAAAAGAAAGAAAATGGAACCACCTTTTTTTTATGCTAGTCTTTCCAAGTTCAAAGACCCAGACCAACAATATCTGGGGAGAAGGTTACAGAATTTGGTAGCACTACATATCAAAAGAGTTTTCTCTGCAGTTGCTATCTACCAATCCTTACTCTTGACCTCTAGTGATAAAATGGATTATTATGCAATAAAATAACTGGCTGCATGTTTGCAAATCATTCCCAAGGGAAAAAAAGTGGATTACTAATTTCTGCAAGGATGTATCTTTTGCATTTAAAAAATCCTATATTTTATATCGAGGAGGGGAAGGGGAAGAGGACAAGGACAGGAAGGAAGGAGAGGAGGAAGAAGGAGAAAAAAGGAGGAGGGAGGAGGAGAAGACAAAAGACTTCCAAAAATGCCAAGAGGGAGCGTCTTGGCAGTCACCAAGAGTGAAGTTTGACTTGAAAGCACAGGAACCTGAGAAGTATGTATTTATTTCAATCTCTCTTCTGAAACAATAAATGCACTTTCTTAAATGGAAATCTTGAATGAATGGCATTTTTGGCCTAAAATCAGGAGCTCTCTTTAGCGTCTCTACTTAGGCATTTCCCCATGATACAAGCTTCTAAAAAGAGAATACTATTTAGAACACTATATAGAACACAGGATACTATTAATTGGATTTTGCTGCTCTGCTTACCAAACTTCTTGGCAGTATAAAAAGGAGATAAAGTAGAACTAAATACAAACACATAAAATACGTTGCAGCTTCTCCAACCTCACAATAAGATATAAGTACAGAAAGTTGTGGTACAGTTTTATTATACTTTGGAGAATTGATAAAGCCAATACCAAAGTAAGCCATTTTCGAAAACTGCATATTTATTTGATAAAGGCAAAAGTTAAAAGTGCATTTTTTTTTCAGATTGAAATGAACAAATTTGCAGAATTCTAATTGCAATCCTTCTTCTCAAAGTCCTTATCTGCGAATGCTTGTCTAATATGAAATCATGATGACTAACAGCCTGTTTTTGTTTTTTTAAAAAAAGGTTCATATAAGACATAGATTTTTCTATGACAGCAGCCCAAAAAACTGCATTAGACTTGGCAATAACATGTCATCATATGACCTAAGTCTGGTCAGTTAGGGAAGAGACAATAAAGGAAAAGGAATGTTCTTTGCTTGTTTCTCAGAGCATATTTCTTTATTGTTGATACAACTTTCTTTAAATAAAATGGAAAAGCTGTTAAAAGTACATTAAGTAGACAGCACTCTCCTTAAACAATAAAAAGGGCACTTCATACAGAGTATGAGTATAAAGGAAAACTGATATAATCAAGAACTGAGTCCTAATTTTTGTTACAAACAATTGCCACCTGTTTGATAGTACTTTTAGAACCTTCCAAATACTCAATTTAACATCGCAAACATAAGGAATGGTTGGCAAATGTTCCACAACTTAAAAATGATGCAAAGAGACAGACAAAGGTCATAGTTTTGACACCAAGAGTTATGACAGGCAAAGATCTATGTTCAAACCCAACATTACCAAGTCAGGGTAGAGATAGCTGTCTGAAATCACAAGAGATTTGAAATGTCTGCTCTGGAGTCATATGCATATTTTTAAGTTATGATTTCACCAACCCAACTCTGCTTAACCCAATCTCCCTCCAGATGTGCCAAACTACATCTGGACATGGTGAAATTGAATCCCGTAACAGCAAAGTGAACTACCCTCCCATTCCCTATCTATTTGTAGGCTTGCCCTTCCTCAACCAATGGTCATTCTATCTCCGAGTACTAAGGAGTTGTAGACCAACCTGCTTAGATACCACGTTAGGAAAATTGCCTGAAATCTTTCAGTGACAGAATGAGGATTATTCTGGTTGAAATCTCAATGGTGCTGGTAGCTCTAAGAAGAGATAAAAACAGTTTCCAACACACTGATACTGAGGAAATCAAAATGTTTATCAGCTCTGTTTAAGAGTCTGTTTTGATCTTGTTTGCAAAATAATACTTCCACATAGATTTAAATATACTACTTTGGAAATCAAAATATTTCTTAGCTCTATTTAAGAGCCTGCTCTGACCTTGTTTGCAGAATAATACATCTATATAGATTTAAATATGCCATTTAGGAAATCAGCTCTATTTAAGCTGGCTTTGACCATGTTTGCAAAACAATACATCCATATAAATTTAAATATATATTTACTCATTCATTGCTTGTGGGAAACTTCCAAGGGTGAATAACCAACAAGATCATTCTGTGCCTTTGAAAGTGTGCTTCTTCCCAAGTGGGTGATATGAAACTTCCAAACTAAATTCCCTTAAGGTATTTCCTGGAGGAGTTTAATTAGGATTAACCAAAATAGCTAGTTTGCTGGAAATGATTACATTTGCAGCAAGAGACTGCTGTTTGCTTTGAAATGCTATTATTTCGTCTGTAAACTCCATTAACAATGCCATTCCAGGCTCCTGTTTAGTGTGGGAGGGTTATTCAGATAGCGTGGCATCTATTCAACCCAGGGGGGAAAAATGAGGGTGGGTGTTTTGTTTTGTTTTTTAGAAACTCCTTTAGGGTGGTTTTATGAGGAAATAGGCCTTCCACATCTTAAGCCGTAAATGACATTAGTAGAGGTAAATCTGCCACCTGAAATCTTCCTTCATCCCTTTTGCTCGTTCTAGTCAGTAGATTTATCCATTGCCATAACGTTTTTTGAAAGCTCAAACTGCCCAAGGAGTTGCTGATTCAGTTCTACAGAGGAATTATTGAGTCTGTTATCTGCATCTCTATAACTGTTTGGCTCTGCAACCAAACAAGACACAGTCTTCAACGGGTAATTAGAACTGCAGAAAAAAAACAATTGCTACCAACCTGCCTTCCATCGAGGACCTGTATACTGCACATATCAAAAAGAGGGCTGTGAAAATATCTACAGACCCCTCACATCCTGGACATAAATTGTTTCAACTTCGACCCTCAAAATGACACTATAGGGCGCTGCACACCAGAACAACTAGACACAAGAACAGTTTTTTCCCGAATGCCATCACAACTAATTCCCGATCAACAATTCTGCAATCTTAATGAAGACATACATTTGCATATATTTTTAACTTCCTTGTGAAATCTAGGGTTTTAATATTTAGAAGGCTGAGTTGATATGTGAGGAAGCACCATTCTCCCTCGAGCACCCATCTTCGTAGACCTAGTGGCGAAGCAACTTGCTTCCACTGGAGCCCCCCCTACACCCTCTAGCCAAGACAAGAGATTTTTTAATCTCAGCAATGTCTAGCCTTCTAAACATCCCGGAGGTTGACGATCCCATTGTGGGCCTTGCTTCCTCCTCTACCCCCAGTGAGGCCTTAGAGGCCTTGAAACCTGAGGACAAGCGGACGGAACTGGCGTTGCACCAGGCCCATCTATCCGACACTTGGGCCATGAGATCAGCCACGGCCGTTTCATTCTTCACAAGGTCCTCTATCCGCTGGCTCCAGCAGCTGAGAGAACACGTCCCCGCGTCCAATGTGAGGGCGCACCAAGACATAGCAAAACTGGTGGCCGCAGCCGAGTTCTCAGCTGACGCCACTTACCAGTCGGTAAAGTTCTCTTGCAGAGCCATGTCACATGACAACGTCCCATGTCACAGCTCGCCACCTGCTGTGGCTCAAGCACTGGCAGGCGGATGTTAAAAATAAGGTCAAGCTGGCCACTCCTCCCATCAAGGGAGACAAACTGTTTGGCCCGGCCTTAGAACCCCTGCTGGTCGAGGGCCGCAGCAAGAGGAAGTATCTGCCCTCCCTTTTTCGGAGGCCAGAGACAAGAGGCCCTCAGCCCTTTTGGAGGGGCTTCCCCCGCCCCTTCTACCAACCCCCCTTCCCGCCCAGATACCCGAGACCCCCTTCCTTCCGGTCCCAGGATCGCTCGGACTCAGGCGACAGAAGCAGATGGGGCGGCAACTATAAGAGGCCCTTTAGGGCATCGGGGGGAGGCCCTACCGCCGACCCAGATAGATCTTCTTCCTCCCTCCCCATCGGCGGCCGCCTCAGGCACTTCGGCAGCCAATGGGACAAATCCACATCCGATGCATGGGTTAGGGACACCGTCAGGTTTGGTCTCACCCTTGAGTTCCAGTCCGCCCCCACTGATTTCTTCATGATATCCCCCACCTCAAGAGATCCCACCAAACATGCACTAATGGATGCAGCCATCCAACACCTGTTTGACATTCAGGCCATTCAACCCGTTCCACTGGTCCAGAGGGGACGAGGATTCTACTCCCACCTCTTTGTGGTGCCCAAGCATTCTGGGGGATGCAGAGCTATATTAGATTTAAAACGGCTAAACCGCCACCTTATCCAGCGCAAATTCAAAATGCACACCTTGCAATCGATTCTCTTGGGTACCAGGCGAGGTGATTGGTTATCCTCCATAGATCTCTCGGAGGCATACCTACATATTCCAATCCGGCCCTCTCACCACAAATTCCTCAGGTTCTGTTATAATAACCTTCACTATAAATACGTGGCCCTCCCCTTTGGTCTGGCCTCAGCCCCCAGGACCTTCACCAGGGTTCTCGCGGCCCTGGCAGCTCACCTCAGGAGCGTTCCTGTCCGCCTCCACTGTTATTTGGACGATATCCTTATTTTCTCCCCGTCCAAGACCCAGGCAGTCAGGGATACCAGGGCCAAACTCTGCCCTACTGGCACACGGGTTTCTCATCAATTGGCAAAAGAGTCAACTGACCCCATCCACCCGAATCACCCACTTGGCAGCCATAATTGATTCGGTTACAGAAAAGGTCTTCATCTCTTCGGAGAGATTCCTCAGCATTCAAGCTCTGGTCAAGCAGATTAGGCGATCAAGGAGGGTGGCGTTACTTGACCTTTCTAAATTATTGGGTAAGATGGTTTCATGCATCTCAATTATTCCCTGGGCCCGTTTACACAGCAGATCCCTTCAGTGGTTCCTGCTCCCATTCCAAAGATCCGGAAGAAGCAACTCAAAGTCCAGAGTCAAGGTGCCTCCAAGGGTCCTCACGTCTCTCCTCTGGTGGACCAACCCCACCATCAACAGGGGCCACCTCTTCACAGAACCTCAGCGGCTAACTCTCACCACGGACGCCAGCCTATCCGGTTGGGGCACTCATGTCAACTCGCTCTCAGCACAGGGCAAGTGGTCGCCGATCGAGCAAAGACGCAGCATCAATTGGCTGGAGCTTCACGCCGTCCACCTGGCCCTGCGCAGCTTCCTCCCCCTGGTCCGCGGACGTCACATCCTTATTCTCACAGACAACATCACAGCCAAAGCCCATATCAACAGGCAAGGAGGCACCCAGTCTATTCAGTTGATGAGGGAGGCCGAGCGTCTCTGCCGTTGGGCAGAATCCAACCTCCTCTCACTAAAAGCCTAGCACATCTCCGGAATCTCCAACATCCCGGCGGATTGGCTGAGCAGGACCACGGTGGACCAAGCAGAATGGCGCCTCCATCCATCCCTATTCAAGGAGGCGTCCAGAATATTCGGCCTCCCAAGGGTGGATCTCTTCGCTACCCTGTCCTACGCACAGCTTCCACAGTTTTTCTCCAGGTACCCATCTCACGGGGCGGAGAACCACAACACGCTACGCTGCCCATGGCCCCCAGGGCTCCTATATGCCTTCCCTCCACTGCCGCTAATTCCCAGAGTCATACAAAAACTCATTCACGAGAAGGCAGACCTGCTCCTGGTGGCTCCTTATTGGCCCAGGCGACCGTGGTTTGCGGACCTCCGCAATCTTTCGGTAGCGCCCCCATTGAGGATCCCCCCGGACAGGGTCTCCCTCTCTCAGGGGCCCCTTCTGCATCCGGAGCCTCAATGGCTCCAGTTAGCCATCTGGAAGTTGAACGGATCTGTTTGACAAGAGAAAAATTCTCCAGTCAAGTAATCGCCACTATTTTGGCTGCTTGGCGAACCTCCACCACACGAATTTATGATGCCACTTGGAAGGGCTTTTGCAAGTGGTGTAGCGGGTCCCAAGTCGACCCCCTCTCTCCCTCTATTGCGCAGGTCCTGAATTCCTTCAAGAAGGCCTACATAAAGGGCTTGCCCCTAACACCCTGAGGCAGCAGGTCGCTGCCCTCTCAACCGTTGTCTCCTGTGATAACTTCGGTTCCCTTTCTCATCACCCCCAGGTTAGGGCTTTCCTCAGGGGCGCCACCAACTTGTGCCCTCCGACTGTTCACAGGTTCCCCACATGGGACCTCAACAAGGTCCTCGTTTCGCTTACAAGACACCCGTTTGAACCCCTGAGGGAATCCTCCCTTCAATTGCTAACATTTAAGGGAGGATTCAATTGCTAACATTAAACATTTAACATTTTTCTAGTGGCCATCACTTCTGCTCGTCGAGTCTCGGAAATAGCAGCATTGTCAATCAGAAACTATTTATGCGTGTTCCACGCTGATCGGGTGGTCCTTCGCCCCAAACCCACCTTCTTACCCAAGGTTAACTCACCCTTCCACAGGTCACAGGAACTGGTCCTCCCAAACTTTTGCCCCAGACCTTCGAGGGACAAGGAAATCCTTTGGCATACCCTGGATGTTAGAAGGGCCTTGCGCATATACATTAAGCGTACAGAACCCCTGAGAAGATCGGAATCCCTCTTCCTCTCCTTTCAGCCCAGGACACTGGGGCTCAAAGTCTCTCCCTCAACCATCAGTCACTGGATCAGGGCGACTATCACAATCTCTGCTCGCACCTGGTGGAATAACCGCTCATTCCACCAGGAGTGCAGCTACTTCGGCGGCTTGGGCCACGCAAGCCCCAATCGCTGACATTTGTCAGGCAGCCACCTGGGCCTCTCCGTCCCCATTCATCAGGCATTACAAAATAGACGTATATGCCTCAGCGGAGGCCTCTTTTGGCCGACGAGTCCTACAGAGGGTCATCAGTGACCTGGAGGGGCTTCCAGCCCAGACGGAGTCCCACCCGTAGGACAGCCAAGCTTTGGTATGTCCCACTCTCTGGATGCTCCGAGCGGCTCGAGGGAGAATGGGCGTTGGTTCTTACCTGATATGCCCTTTCTAGGCGAGCCGCAAGGAGCATCCAGCCCCACCCTAACTCCTCCGTCTGGTGGGGACTCTTGTTTTCAGCCAAGGAGCCAATAGTTGATTAGAAGGATTTCTTAACCTTTTTTCTTGTTATCGTAAAAAACTGGGGGAACGCTACGTGGAGTCACATGAGGGGGCGGAGCATTTCCTCAGCTAAAGCTCAGCCTGCAAGAAGAGGACTCAGAAGCACATCCCACTCTCTGGATGCTCCTTGCGGCTCGCCTAGAAGGGGCATATCAGGTAAGAACCAATGCCCATTTTTCTGGGCCTTTCACAACCAAGTGTTTAAAGACTGTTGGAGTAAAAACAAAACAAAACTGTAAGACTTCCCATTGCTTTTTTGGAAAAATACATCAATGTTTTCTTTATAATTTTATTATTTATTTATTTATATTTTCTATTCTTAACCAAGGCTCTGGGCGGTATACAATATAATCAATATAGATAATCAATCCAGAAATCAAACATTAAAATATTAAAATTAAGATTAGGAAATTTTAAAAATGTAACATTGCAGAATAATTTAAATATCAAATAATTTAAAAATTACTGTAGAAACTGTTATCTTTTCTAATCAATAAGGAAGCTTAATGAAGAATGTCAATAATTTGCTTTAGTCCAAGTCAGTGCATTAGGTAGACAAATTCAAACACAAAAATGTACTAGAGAAAAAAATTATATAAGCACATATAATGGTAAGAAACTATGGTAAATATTAGATTATAAACAGAAATGTAATTCATCATAACTGAAGTATTCATAATTAAAATATGCCAACACTTGCTTGTACAAGTAGTTGCTTAGTTTCCTGGGCGATCAATGAGAGAGTTTTTGCTGTATTCATCACTTACAGATTGATGATCTTAACAGGATGTTCTCAGTTGGCACAGGATTTGCTGCTTAAAAAGAGAGAATCTATTTGGGCAAACCGCAAAAAACATAATATATGAATAACTCATAAATGGAAACTTATACAAAGAGTGAAAAAAGAAAACTATGGTTTGGAAATGTCGTGACTGGCCCCGAAAAGCAGCTTTCAATGAGTTAACTCTACAACAATTATTTTTTTCTGAATCATAAATTATTGTTATACACTGCTGTCATGGGCAAAATAGGAAATAAATGATTACCCGCTGAATTCCACAATAAGTATTATGAAATGTAATATCCTTTTAGATTAATTCTTTTCACAAAGATTACAAACTTAAGCAGATAAAAAAACCCAAACACTTCTAAAAGTTTTCTTTCAGCAACTAGGTGTAACATTTCAAAAAATACAGTGTTTAGAACACAAAACAGTATTTATTAAGAGGTTGTTTGCCCAACTGAAACTATCAGCCCTTGAACATCTTAAATTCCATACAATTTTCCTTTCAATATCCACCAAGATTAAAAATATATTAAGAGTGTTCATCCTTACCTAGCTGTGGTTTCTGATAAATAGCAACATATCATGTCCAAAAAAACTAAACAAAAATACTAACCTAAACAAATATATATACAAGAAATGGCGAGCTATATCACATTATGGTAAAATAGTAGATATAGCTGAATGTGCAAAGGCTATTATTATTATCTTGGTTCACATAAACCATAGTTAATAAAGCTGTAAGATGTGGCTCACATTCTCCTTCAATTTGATGCCCTGCAAATATATGGGACTAGAGATATTAGCCTTTTAAAGAACAATTATGCTAGCTGATGCTGATGTAAATTCTCATCCAAGAATTAAGAAAATCAAATAATAAAGCAAGTTTGCGCGTAGTGGTTAAGGCACCAGGCTAAAAACCAAGATATTCAGAGTTCTAAATCTGGTCTACGTACAAAGCCTGTTGGGTAAACTTGGGCCAGTCACACTCTTTTAAGCCCTAGAAAGAAGGCAATGGCAAACTACTTAAAAAAAATTAGCAAGAAAAATGCAAGAACCAATATTGGCAGTCACCATGACTCAACACACACACACACACAAAATACCACTGACTTGAAGGCAATAATAATATATAGAAATGTGATACAATACAATTTTATTTTACTCCTACAAGAGAAAGAAAAGATCCATGTTGAGGTTTAATGGATTTCAACATCAAGAGGCAGGCAGAGTTTAACCCAGGGATGTCAAACTCCTGGCCCACTGGCCATGCCCATGCCTGGTTTAGCGAAGGGCGGGGGGGGGGGGAGAAAGTCCCGATACGTCACGCGATGACACCGTGATAATGTGAGTTTGACACCCTTGGTTTAAGCAATCAAAGATGCAAACTCAACTTCCTAACTTTCAAGAACACAAGAGGCCACTGAAGGTGGCTGAAATCTTTTTTGACTCTGGGAAGGGATTTTAACGGCTGGCATGAAAGCACAAAATCTTCCTCAGGCAAACTGATTGCATACCAATCTTCCAAAACTACCCCAAACTTTGAAAAACAAGCTGAAATCACATCAAGAATTCAGTCATTTTGCCACCAAATGTCAGCATTATTCTTGAAAGCAGGCGAGACGGCTTACTTATCAGATGTTTCTGGTGGCAAACAAGTAATTTTATTAGGGTTATTGACCCAGACAATTCAAAAACAAAATAAAACATACATAATAGACCTGTGAGCATGCTTAGTTTATTTTTCTATTAGCAGAAATGCAAACTTTGTAGGCTTCAATTATAAGCTTAGCAATGGAAAAAGTTATTTTCGGCTCTCTATTCACCAAAAACATATACCATATGTATTATTCTTCTGTCCACAGCAGAAATGGGCTAAAAAACTGGGGGGGGGGGGATTTACCAAACTTTACCCTCCAACACCATTGATAGCAAGCTATTGAACACCAATAATGCCCCATGAAATTTATTATTTCTGAGTTTTTTTTAACATACAATGCTAGTTTAAAATAAAATTTTGTTATAGCAGATGTATTCCAGTGAGACTTTATTGCATTCTGTATTTCTACTTCAGGATCATGTAAAATAATTAAACTGTTGTGCAAGTTTTATGGCTCTATTTAGACCAGGGGTGTCCAACCTTGGCAACTTTAAGACTTGTGGACTTCAACTCCCAGAGTTCCTCAGCCAGCTGGCTGAGGAACTCTGGGAGTTGAAGTCCACAAGTCTTAAAGTTGCCAAGGTTGGACACCCCTGATTTAGACCAAGATGCTCTTACAATGGTAACTGGCACCTGACCATCACCCAAGTGGTTTATTACCACATATAATATATAAGGCTAGATTTAAAATTGATTTTAGAAAATAGAGCTGGCACAGAATTTAGTGGCCAAGTACATGGGGAAAACCATGTTCTTATATATGCTGCACTAAATATCTGAGGGACTGCCACAGAGAGAAATATTCTGATAGTGAGATCAACCAACCAACAAGACAGCTTGCCTTCAGAAGTTGTGGGAGCTTCATCACCGGAAGCTTTCAAGAAAAGACTGGACTGCCATCTGTCAGAAATGGTGTAGGGTCTCCTGCTTGGGTGGAGGGTTGGACTAGATGACCTACAAGGCCCCTTCCAACTGTATTAATCTATTAAAAAGATGCCAGTGGGCTTTCAAGCCCAAATCAAAGAGCTGGTCATGACATATAAAGTCCTGTACAACATGGCACCAAATCAGATCAAGGACCATCTTGTCCAACCGGTTGGTCAGATTGGTCTTCTAGACAAGACCTGTTAAGGATTCTGCTCCCTTGAGGAATCCATGGGACAGCAACAAGATGCCAAGCTTTCTTGACTTCAATCCCCAGTCTGTGATACTGTTTGTGGCTGATATACAACTGTTCTCTTTGCATTCAGAAAGGTCTAAAATGGTTTTTAATCCAAGTGACCTTTAGACCAACCTATAACTTTTGGCTGATATAACCTTTTCCCAGATTCTTTCTTCCTTTCTCCCAGGTGTGGCCCGGTGTGCCAGCTTTCTTCCACCTGATCATTCTTAGATAGTCAGGACTCACAATTCCTGACCACCATGAAATTCAACCAATGCCATTCCTAACACAACTGAGAAATGTTGGGATGGGGATGCATAAAGTCCCAAGATTACTCACTTCTCTTTCTTAGGGATGGTCTAGCAGTAGGAAATTAACACACCTGCCCCCGAAAACAATAGGATCTAGGCTTTAGTTAGCAGGTCCCATTTCTTGGAAAAAGGTTTTATTTCATGTTTGTGATAAAATGTTATACTTTCAACCTATGATTTCATGCTTAAAAGTTGAGCTTTCGCGGGTGTTACGTTAAATTAAACATTTAATTAAAATAAATAAATATGCTGTAACCCTAGCGCTTTTGAACAGTATGTGTTGGCTAGAATCTCTTCCATGCTAAGTTGAACTGAGGACACAGTAGTATTTGTTCTCTTTTAGTCTTCCCTCAAATTGCCACCTCAGGGGCAAATTTTGGCACCAATGTTAATCCTTGAAATTTTTGTCTTGTTCTGCTGGTGCCTGGCTCTACTGACAGTCAACGCCTTATAGCTGACTGGCCTGTTAGTCAACAGAACTCTGAGCTATCTGTCACTATTATTTAAGTACTTACTCCCCTTGGAGCTTTTTCTACAGAGAATCAACTTAAAATCCACACTGCTTCCTGGTTTTAAGAGACAGACGGAACCCTTCATCAAACTAAAGAAGAGTGATATATTCTCATATGTTTTAAAGCTCAAGGGGTTCCCCCCCCAAATTCTGCATGTTTTACTTTTTGGACAAGGCAAGGGTTCCCTTAGCAAAGAGCCCAAGCTGACAGAGGAAATGGAACAGGAGGAGGAAGAGGTGTGGCGAGTGTGAATAGTCCTGGTGGCAAAGACATTAAATGGGTTGTAAAAGTAGTGCTCAACTTACGACTGCAATTGAGACTGCAATTAGAGTTATAAGTCATTATGATCTTTAAGCAGGTTACTACTGCTACTACTACTGTTTCAACATTTTTTGCTGCAGTCATTGTGCAAGCATTATGCTCAATAGGCAGGTTTTCAATAAAATGGAAGTAAACGCTGGAAACCTACAAAAAATATAAAAAAAACCCTGCATTAATGTAACAGCAAGCCATTGCAAATTTTTGTGAAGGTGAGCTGATTGCTAAAGAGACAGAATGAGATCCCATGGCCTGTGTGTGTGTGTGTGTGTGTGTGTGTGTGTGTTCATCGTAACTTTGAAATTGGGCCATAAGTACCTTTGGGGGAAATCTGTCATAATTTCAAATGGTCACTAAATGACTGGATATAAGTCAAAGACTACCTGTAGGAGGAATAAGTCTTTACCTATTTGCTGTTGGTCAAGAAGAGCAAAATGTGGAAGGTGAAGGATAATAGGGAGAGTAGAAATATTGGGTGATCTGGGTCCAGACATGTGGTTTTAGTAGTGGCACAAAACAGCAGGTGACACAGGAAGAGGACATAGGGTGATGGGTGGCAGCAGGGATGTCAGTCAAGAAACTTTTGGGTAATAGAGGCAGTGGAAAGAAACAGTTGGAGGGGTAGCAATAGCTGGATAGAAGAAACAACAGGAACAGACAGACTTCAAATCCAACAGATTTATCTCCTCTTTAAGTGAAAACCAAAAAAGCCACTGCAGCCAAAATCCATTACATCAAAATCTGTTGAACTGGGGTTTTAATCTATATGATGAAAGCTTTAATTCCAACAGTAAATTGCAAGAGCTGAATCTGGTGAACAGAGGGCCTTTGGAGCCAAAGTTTAGCAGGCATTCACTGATCTTAAGTTGGCTGTTCAAGCGACAGGGATTTCTATACACACCACAACTAACTTAAAACCATCTTTTGCCTCTAATAAATCTATGTCAGTGATTATATCTTTATAAAGCCATGGCAGAAATACAAATACAGCTCTTGAATTTGCAGGGCTAAATACTTGCATGTAATTAATTCTTCTGCCAAGAATCTTCTTCCACATTCAAGCTGTGCAGAAATTGTAAGTTTATTTCTGAGCACATCACTGATTATGACCTCTTTAAGACAAGTATGAACTCTATTTTGTTCCAAATTTAGCTCTTGAAAAGAAATGTCTCCGTTATGTAAGACGAACATTACTGACCTAACTTTCTGAACTCCTCAGGGAAAGATTTCTTAAGAATATGTTAATGTTTTGCAATTCCTCAGTGTGTGTGTGTGTGTGAAAATAGGTTAAGAAATTGACGAAGCAATCTCTAGACAATGCCAGATTTTCAGGTTTAAGGCCAACACAACTAACAAACCAAGACTGAATATCCAATGTTCTCCATTTTATTGTAAAAGTTGGAAATTGGAAAATAGTTCTAGCCAACATTTTAATTTTTTTTTTAATCATAAGAATTGTGATGGCTGGTACTTAACCTTAAACCTATGTCAGATTCTCACTGGCTTTGCTAAATTAGGCAATGTCCAGGACTTGTCAATAAATATTATTTCAGACAGTAACTGGAGCCTATTACCTAAGGCATAATTGGTAGATATGCATATATTAAATAAATTTTGGGCCTCTTCAACAATAATTCTGCAAGCGCTGCTACAGCTGTGAATTTCTAAGATTTTTCACTTTTCACTGCCCCTTCAAACATAACATTGTGAAGCCACAAGGTTCCCCAGGATACAAATATGAACCTTATCATAAAGATGGTAGTATATTTACATGAGGACAGCTCAAAGTTTTCAGCTGGGATTTGCTAATCTGCCTTCCTATCACTTCCTAACTTTGGCTGAAGGAAAAGAGAGAGCAAAAGCATAATTAATCAAGGGCAGGAAATGAAGAGGATTTAAAAAATAAATGGGAGGAAAAAATGAGTCCAAAACTTAAGATTAATCAAGGGAAAAGTATGGGTGGAAAAAGGTGAAGAAAGGATTTTTTCCTCGCAATAGGGGAATATGTTTTCCCTTACCTTTCACCTCCCTTTAGACTTTTATTTTCCCCCTCATCAAAACATGTACTCCTACCCCTTTGAATCTGCTAGATCAGGGGTGTCAAAACTATTTCACTGAGGGCCACATCAGGGTTGTTTGACCTTGGGGGCAGGGGCCGTGGCTGGGGTGGGTGTGGCCAGCCTGATGTCGGGGGGCCCTGTGGTGGCCAGAGCGTTCTGCCAGCAAAAACGGGCTCCCGCACTCAATTTTTGACTGGGATGGCCTCCTAGGACCTTCTGCCAGCAAAAATGGAGTTCAGAAGGGCCATATGTGGCCCTTGAAAGCTCCATTTTTGCTGGCAGAAGCACCACAGACTGGTCCTTCACTGTTTCCTGGGCACCCCCATAGGCCAGATGTAAGCATCCCATGGGCTGGATCTGGGTCCCAGGCCTTGAGTTTGACACCCCTGTGCTAGATGTTTTTGTGTACTAAACTCTCACTTTTAAAGAATTTTTTAAATAGGCTTCCAAAACTGTTGGAAACAATGCTGTTTAATTATATCAACTAAGATTTAGTCACTAGTCATGCAGAATAAGAGCTATGCTACACAAGAGATACATCATGCTTAAATTTACAGCTGAATGCCCAGAAGCTCTGGGCACATCGCAAAAGTCTGCAGGGCTCAGAGGGACACAAATAGTGATAACTGTACAATGACACGAGCAGAGGAACACAAGGTACACAACTGTATCAGGTATCTCAACGTAGATACATGATTGCAGCATTTGCACAATCAAATCAACACCCATGTGTTGTCATTTGGTGTTGCTAAAGTTTGCAGTGAACGCAGTAGTTCAACTATTATTTATAAATTAATATCTAACATTAATAAAGATAGGACCTCCACGATTCTAAGAAACTAGACCAAGATAGTCAATACAATTTAATATAGTGAATATGGATGGCTACCTAAAATTGCGTATTTATTCATATCTTTACCTTTCAATAATTCTACAGTTAGTTTTTCTAACGGAAAGTCTAAAATCCTCTCTCAAAACGAGTATCAACAAATAGAAGTAGTCCTCAACTTACATCCATTTGTTTAGTGCAAGAATCTGCAATCTTAAACACTCAAAGAGTCATTTTTACCTGTTTCCCACAGGAAAAAAAACACCAGGAGACACAAACCTGGGTGGGCGTGGCAAACTCAATGTCAATCATTCCTACCAACAAGGGCTGGAAGAAAGTCCAATAAAAGTGAGGTGCCGGAGAATCAGGTGATCGCCCTTACCTTTTCAGGCCAGGCGAGGGAGGGCAAGACAGGGCGAGGGGCAGGCCCAGCCAGTGATGGGCCAAGGAGCCGCAGCAGAGGGCCCAAAGAGCCATATGGGGCTCTGGAGCTGCTGGTTGCTGACACCCAGTTTAGTGACTGTGCGAAGTTGCAACGGCACTGAAAAAGTGACTTAGGACCTTTTTTCACACGTACGACTGTTGCATCATCCCCATGGTCACGTGATTAAAATTCAGATGCTTGGCAACTGACTCATATTTGTGACGGTTGCAGTGCCCCAGGGTGACATGATCCCCTTTTATGAACTTCTGACAAGTAAAGTCAATGGGGAAGCCAGATTCTCTGGGTTGCTACAATGGCAGTGATTCACTTAACAACTGTGGCAATAAAAGCTGTAAAATGGGACAAAGCTCACTTCACAACTGTCTTGTTTACCAATTGAAATTTTGGGCTGTAATTTGGTTGTAATTCAGAACTACCTCCAGCACAGTTAAAACTGCTTGAAACTCACTACAGGGGTTTTAAAGAGCTTTAAGAATGTCAGGGAGGGAAGCCAACCATCTTCCCAACATAAAAGTGAGTTTAGCTTACTCTGTTTCCAGTGTTCTTGAGATAAATTTGGAACCACAAGCAGAAGCATAAACACTAATAACCTTACAGGTATAGCAAAGAGATGCTATTTCTCCTATAATCTATTAATATCAACCTCCCAAGCTTTCAGCTAGGCAAATTAGACAAGACGCTAGTCTACTAGGCCCAACAGCTGTTGTTTGACAAAGGACAGCATTTGAGTAAAGCTGTCTCTCACCTCCATGGTTGCTTTCAACAGACAGTAAAACTCCTTCTGGATTTACAGCAAAGGGGGAGGGGGCGTTAGATAATGTATAATCCTTTGGAAAAGTAGCTTGGCAGGGGAAAAAAAACACACACACACACACACACCTTTCTGGTATATTACAAAAACATTCCCAGATACAGAATGGTATTGACCTCCAAACAGACTAGAGAGACAGATCTAGGAGATCAACTCTATGATCAAAAAGCCTAACAGCTGAAACGGGACGTGGAAATCTTGGGTCCATAGCCCTTCTCGTCTGCAAAACTGAATGCCAGTGGAGACATACACTACTAGATTTTAAGAGTCTTAAAAGGTTGCTGGAAGAAGAGAAAGATGCCTGAGGTGCATCGAATCAAGGATGGCATGCAAAAGTAATTTAACAAATAAACCTCATTTTCCATTATTTCCTCCTATAGCTAAGAGCGTAGATCTCCAACCTTGGCAACTTTAAGACTTTTGGACTTCAACTCCCAGAATTCCTCCCTTGCCAAGGTTGGAGACCCCTGGTGTAGATGATCTTCTTCCAATTCAGAAAAGAAAAAGATCTCCAGTAAAGCAGTGATAAGGACACGTAGGGTCTCCATTATTACTCCAAATGTTATGTAAGACAGAGACCATGCACGTGTAAGCTTTCAGTGAGCACACCATCATATTCAAGACCTTACACAGTGCTGACTGATATATTAAAGTTGACTTGCCAGCCAGGGAAATGCACCATCAACACATGAATGTTATGTAATAAGGGAGGGGCCATAAAATACTAAAAATGAACGTAATGAAATAGAACTGCTTGAATTGTTGCACATCCAAAATGAAGCACATCAAATTCAAAACATTTTGCAAATCCCAGTTATGTACTGTATATATGAGTCAAAATATGAAAAAAATGCATTACAAATCTCGCCCTGAGGGCACATCCGCAGTTCTCCCACCATTCAACGTATCCCTGCAGTGACCCTAGAAGATGGCTCCTACTGGAAGTAATGATTGCATAAGATCTGTGATTTCAGAACTGGGTATCTGAACATCCGTCTGAGTCTGTTCAAGCATGCTTCTCCTCACCCTGAGGTAACACTTTTACAAAATGGGATTTAAAATGAGGTGGAGACCAAAGCACCATTCTGCTCAACAGAAGCATCAGGATGTGGAGGAGGTCCTTGAAAGAAAGGCAAATGAAAAATCGCTTCAAACTGAGTGTTTGGGTTTACAGGGAATCCATGCTTAGCAACCACAATTGGCAGAAGATGGCCACAACTCTTTCGCTAAGCTCTATGGCCACTGAGTGAAAAATCATGCATCTGTAATAGGCTTACAACAGGAGTATCAAACTCAAGGCCCGCAGGGTGCTTAAATCTGACCCGTGGGGTTGGCCTGGAAATATCGAGGGACCCGCAGTCCCTCTGCTGGGCAAAACAGGACACTCAGAGGCCCCGCACAACCCGTATTTGGCCTCCCTGGCCTTCAGCAGCACACTGCCGGCTGAAAATGGCTACATGGGGCCTCCATGTGGCCTGTTTTCAGCTGGCAGAGTGCTGCAGGAGGCTGGGGAAGCCCAGCCCCCACATGCCCCATTTTGACCAGCAGGGTGCTGCAGGAGGCCATCCACCTGGTCGTCCCCCCCCCCCACTGGCCTGCAGAGGAAAACCACAATGCTGATTGGCCCTCCAAGAAATCCAGTTTGACACCCCTGGCTTACAACGTCTCTTCCCACTTGGTGGTTAAGTGAAACCTCAGGTGCATGCCCCTTGCAATTTTACTGCTGGCTCTCCATTGACTCTGCTTGTTTTGAAGAACAAGAATGGCAATCACATGACTGTGGGAATGCTGCAGGGGTCGTAAATGCACACTGGTTGTTGCCTGAATGGCAAGTCACATGACCATCGTGATCATTGTCAAGAGCCCTGGTTATAATGCAATAACTGCTCACTGCTGGGAGTTTGGTCCTGACTCACTCAAAGTGACTCAGTCTTCCATCCTTCTGAGGTCAGTAAAATGAGGACCCAGATTATTGGGGGCAATATGCTGACAGCTGTAAACCACCCAGAGTGCTGTAAAGCACTATAAGCAGTATATAAGTCTAAGTGCTATTGCTACTATTACAAGGATTAGTTCCAAAGCTTTTTTTAACCTCAAACAGTCATGAAACAAAGCAGTCAGTAAGCAAGGACGTCCTGTACAACTCTGCAGACAAGCTGGGTCAGGAGGAGACTATATGTACTGGGAAAAAGCAAGATAGCCTTTTCTTCTGTCTAGGATCCATTACCCATTCTCCTAAGAAATATGTTTATTGAACTGAAGTATATTTATTTAATCAACTGGGCATTGATACATCTAATGAAAATCAGGTCTAACCATCAACCCACATACTTAAATCCTAGCTGAAATATTAATCCATGCCTTAAATCCTAGCTGAAAAATATTTTCCTCCCATTCTGAACGTTACCCCAAAATTCCTTACTATATATAATCAGTTCTGAACATGATGATACTTGAAAATCCAACAGGCGTTTTAGAGACAGACGTCAGCACTGGCATCATTTTTCTGAATGACTCCAGGTAGTTTCCTCCTGAAGAAAAATGGCAGTGACTGCACCCCTCCTTCACTTCACAGTTAATGTACAACCAACACCTGACTCAATGAAACAGCGATGATGAGTTTTGCCTCTCAAAGGACATCTCCTCCAGGCATACCAAAGTAACAGGGCAGTGATAGCAAAAACCAGGGTTTTTTATTTGCCAGGCGATACAAATGGAAAGATTTACATTTCTCCTGGGGAAAAGATGCTTCAGGCATAATCTAAGGAGTGCCTGGAGTAAACAGTGGAACATAATACATAAAATAATCCCAGCAGGGAGGAAAAGCAATGAGTTGTGTCTAATACAAAAGACCGCTTTAGATAAGGGAGGTGAAGTCATTTACGGGATTTATTATTCATCTCTCATTTTATACTAAAGCAAGATAACCCCTCAATTAATCCTGCTTAAACAATTGCATTTGAAAGTGTTGAGGAAAAGGTTGCTGAGCTTTTTAGAGCAATTCCAAAATCCACTGAAGTTCTAAACTTGACTCTGCCCCTGGGAGACCGCTCACAAGTAAAACTACTATCTTCCCTGAAGACTCCCACCACCACTAAAAATGTAGGCTGTTTTCCATTTGTTTCGTTTGGTTTTCCTTTAGCCACAACTAACCCCACACGGGATTTAGCATGCTCACAAATCCAGCCTAAGCTCAACTTGGAGATAATTGCTCTGCTTTACAGCCCTTTGGTACCAGATCATGCTTTCACCCAGCAAAATGGGCTGCATCAGCATATGGTGAGCAAGCAAGGGGACACAGCAGAAGGTGGCTCTGGATTTACTGGTTGATGCCTGCTATTCCAGCAGACTGTCACCAGTTTCTGGCAGCTCCAAGCAACAACCATATGTGTGCAAGGACTGTGAACAACTTCTGAAGTTTTAATAACTATTTGGGTTCTTCACATGCATACACTTTGCAATCCGATCTTACTGTTGGGCTCAAGAGTCCTTCCTGGAGGAAAGGATACAGAATTTGCAAACTTGGAATTCCATCCAATTCTTATCCTAAGGGGCTAATATATCCCCCTAACCAGGAATGATACTGGATTGCAAAACAAGAATCTTTTTTTTTTTCCTTCCCAGACAAGAGTTCAGTGTTTTTGAGACAGAATGACCCTGTTCTTTCCAAATCACCACTTATCTCGGTGAAATATACAGTAAGGACAAAATTGCTTTCTCTGGCCAGCCTACACACTGGGTGGATTTAGACCAAGGGTCTTCAAACATGGCAAGTTAAGATTTGTGGATTTCAACTCCCAGAATTCCTGAGCTAATATGACTGGAGGAGAAATTCTGGGTGTTGAAGTCCACAAGTCTTAAAGCTGAAGACCGCTGATTTGTATCAAAAACGTTTAACTCCCAGGCCAGCTTAAGCTTCTGCACTACAGACATTCAACATGCCCACTGCATCTCGAGGCTCTCCTTTCGCCAGCGTGAACGCAGCAAGAGCAGCAGGCAAAGGCGCACGGAGTGGGTGGGTAGGGGGCTTCAAATCGATCCGTCGAGGGGCTACAGCTTCCTTCGCCCTCGTTGGGCACCAAATACGCACGAGATTACAATTCGTCCATTCTCCACCGGCAAGTCTACCTGGTATATCACAGTAATTGTGATCGAAACCCGCTTAGAATTCTATTGCTATTTGGAAACCTGGAATAGCCAGATCGGAATAATAACGATTCACACCCAGGTCAGCACTTCTTTACTCTCCTACCATCGGGATAGGAGACATATCGAGGCATAGCCAACCGAACAAATAGGCTGAAAAATAGCTTTTATCCATGGGCTGTCAGCCTTCTCAACGCAACATAAACACCACGGTTCGGTTTCATATGATAAGACTTGCAGGGCCAGCACCAAGGGAGGCTCATTTCAATTTCATTGTACGGATGTTGTGCATTGACGTTTGGTTTGATTTGATAATTTTTTAAAAAGGGCAATAGGGAGCACCGAGGGAGGGCGCTGCTCTGCCGTTAAGGAAGGGACGAGGGGGAGCAAAGAGGGCTTCCCGTTCCCAGAAAAAGAAAAGAAAAAGAAAAAGAAAAATCAACCTCTCCATAATCCCCATTGATTCGCGCAAGGCAACCCCAGCCAACGGCATCGAAACTGCCTTGCGGAGGAGAGCCACCTCCGCCGCCGCCTGATCACCTTTTTCCCCCCACGCAAATTGCAAAGGACAGGCCAGTTTTTAACACCAAGGTAACGGCGGAGTGGCCGATGCCAGCTCACCGCCAGCCAAAGCTGGCTTCTAAATCGCCGGGGCTGGAAGCCAGCCAGCCAGCCAGCCCCGCTCCTCCCGCCCGTCCTTCTCCTTTCCTTCCCTCCCTCCGGCCGGTAGATTGCAGCCTCCCGTACTTGCCCTCCGCTCATGACCGGTGACTGCAGGGCGCGCGGAAAAGTTGGAGTCCCGGGCAAAGCCCGCTTGCAAAGGGCGGGCGGGATCGCTCCGGCGGCTGGTTTCCCACCGCAGAGCGCGCGGGAGCCCCGGGATTTGGGCGCTTCTTCGGCGTTCGGGAGCGCTCCGGGGCTTCTGTCCTCGGGCGGCGGGAGATGAGAAGGGAGAAGGCGGTGCAATCTCCAGAGCAGCCGCCAAACGATCGCACACACCTTGGCCGCGGTTCTCCTCCTCCGCTGGACACGCGGGAGGGAGAAGCCTGCTCTTGGCGCCTTAAAGGGCCAGGCGGTGCTCGTCTCCGGGCGCAGCGGGAACAGGCTCCAGCCAAAGTGCTCGGGAATAAGCGTCCGGCTCCTTGGTTGCTTCCGCCTGCGCCCCTCTCTCGAGGGGCCCGTTGGTACGCTCCGAATTTTGATACAAGCGCAAGGGCAGCGGTTGGCTGAGGCTCGATTAAGGGGTGGAGGGATGCGAAGCGGAACGGCCAATGGAGGCGCGCGAAGCATGGCTCAAAGGGCTGCAGCAGGGCCAAGGCGCTTATACCCTTAAAGGAGCCGCGACCTGCCAAGCCGGGGGGGGGGGAGAGAGCGGTTCAGGTGTCTTGGAAACGTGCCAAAAACCGGAGAGAAAAGGATCGCGCGCGGAGACACGGAAGAAAAACAGCAATACGCCCTACGGGGCCACGTCACAGACTACGTGAGGAGAGACCAGCGGTGACCTCCCTTGTTTGCAAAACAGCAACACCGCGAAAAGAAACATTTAAAAAAAAAAAAAAGACGGGGGACGGAATTGCAGGAGGGTCTAAACTCGGGAAAATTGTTCTGGCAATCGACTTTGCTTATGAAGAATCTACTGACTGTGCAGCAGGGGTAGCAAAATTAAAACTTGGGGACTTCAATTCCCAGAATTCCCCTTCATTTTCCCCCCTCTCCATTCTCCCGGGGAATTCTGGGAGTTAAAGTCCACAAGACTTAAAAAGGTAGCCAAGGTTGGACACCTAGCTGTTGCAGTCGGAGCAGCGCGCTAGAAATCCTGATGCGCATCGTGGGCGAAGTTTAGCAACGGGGGAAAGGAGGGTATGTCCAAAAAAACAACAACTGGCTATTTACATTCAAAAATAGAAACCAATTAAGATTCTCCTTGGGGCGCCTTAAAATGCACGATGTGATCCTATGACTTTTAAATCGGGGAGGGGGGAGGAAGCTGCTTAGGATCAAGGTGTATAAAGGTTTGCAGCCTTGTTCCACCGCAAACTTCAGGGAATTACGCCCTGTGCCCTTAAACGCCTGAAGCACGACCGCTTAACAATATGTACATTTGGAATTGTGATCGTTAGGATTCCGCAACAAAGCTGCGACAAAGTAAGCCGAAGCTTAAAAGAGTAGGGTTCCCCAAAGTTGGCAACTTTAAGACTTTGGGGACTTCAACTCCCAGAATTCTCCAGCCAGCAGAATTCTGGGAGTTAAAGTCCCCAAAGTCTTAAAGTTGCCAACTTTGGAGACCTCTGTTAAAGAGACACAGCCATTTAACAGATAAGTTTTTGTCACTGCCCTCTCCGTGCACACACGGGGAAAGAAAAGAAACAAGTAACGAAGGTAATTCTGAAGGAACCGCAGGACATACCAGCGTTAACGCCTGAGGGGGAAAAAAAAGCTGTTTCTATGGAAGCCTTAACTGCCGGAAAAACAAAACGGAGACCGTTGGTTCTCGAAAGAAACCTGGGAATTGTAGTTTTTGCGTTGTTAAGCAACCCAGGCGAGGTGTCTA
This sequence comes from Hydrophis major, assembly GCA_033807585.1. Classification (NCBI taxonomy): domain Eukaryota; kingdom Metazoa; phylum Chordata; class Lepidosauria; order Squamata; family Elapidae; genus Hydrophis; species Hydrophis major. Next base: position 199,021,752 of record CM066331.1, read on the forward strand.
CATTCAAATACACATTAAATACTGTTAACCCTTTTGCAGTGAGGCGTAGACAGATAATCCCGTAAACATCTGTCAAAAAGAAAAAAAAAAACACAGCAAGAGATTTGTGTTCATTTTCCAAGATCACACAACTAACAGTTGTACAGTATTTTACATCTTATCCCCCAAGTCTGAGGCAAATGAAGTCATAAAAACGCATTTTGCAAGGATGGCATCTTTTAGCCTGGTGAGAGACCATCAAAACCAGAAAAAAATTAAACTTGCCAACATACTGCCTTGAATAGAGTTATGGAATTAGCGTTCCCGAGGGGGTTCCATTTGACTGCAAAAAGTCCCTAATAGGGTAACTGGGGATCTCCCTCAAATAACTGGAATATAACACTAATTTTATGAAGATAGTGCTATCTAGTTATGGGCAGCTAAAAAAGAAATAACTTACAATCAGAGCGGAAGTTTTCTTGAATAAAATTTGGTGCCTTTGGAACCTTGTGTACGTACCTTGTGTACGAACCTTGTGTACTTTCCCTGTTCGTTTAAAAAATAATACCTGTTTGCTTCTACCATGTGTCTATTTTTGTAAATAAAATATGAGCAGGTAATTCTCCAGTACTCTTTTATTCAAATAAAATTAAACACTGGCATTTCTCACAGCTTTGGAAACACATAAAAAAAGCAATACACTGCTTCACACTGCTTTACAGCCCTCTCTAAGCAGTTTACAGAGTCAGCATATTGCCAACTATCTGGGTCCTCATTTTACCAACATCAGAAGGACGGTAGGTCGAGTCAACATTGAGCTGGTGACACTCGAACTGCCAACTAGCAGAATTAGCCTGCAATACTACACTCTAACCCCACTGCGCCACCATGGATAGATACATGTTCCAAGCTAGTGGAACTACAGTAGAATTCTGCCATAGTGCATGCAACTAATTTTTCAAATGCTTTCATTAATTAAACTGACACACTGTCAAAGTTTTTATCAAAGTACTGAAAGAGGAATTAGATATATAAAAAGTGCAGAAAGAATGAAAAGGACATACATACATGCTGTTCACACACACACACACATATCTTTCAGGGTGTGGAAGTGGATGACCTTAAGAGACAAAATGAATGCAGCCCTGAGACACCCATTATACCAAATGAACCATCAGAAATTGGCCCAAGTTCTCATTTTTGTTGTATGCGCTCATGATGCAGTAATTAAGTACTTAGTAAATATACATTCCTTGATATAATCTGTTTTACCTCCCTACCCCTTGAGACACTATTCCAGGACATCGCATGCCAAAACAACTAGACACAGAGACAGTTTCTTTCCTCGTGCTATCACTCTGTTGAATACCTAATCCCACAGTTCTGTCTTGTGTCTAAATATATTTACCCATTGGTATGGTTGTATTATTATATCCTTCTCATCTGTTCCACTACCTTCTCTTATTGGTATCATTTATTATTGCTTTGTTGTTTATGCATCGGCGACAAATTTCTTGTGTGGCTAATCAAATTTGGCGAATAAAGTATTCCGCTGTATATTATTCTAATTCTATCCTTATTCTAATTATGTTCTTATTCTATTCAATTTCTATTCTATTCTATTATAATTGTATTCTTATTCTACGCTCATTCTAATTCTGTTCTTGTTCTATTCTGTTTCTATTCTATTTCTATTCTACTCCATTCTATTCTATTAAGTTCTCTTCTGTTCTGTTCTAGCATCTGGAAAAAGATAGGTTAAAAAGAATATGTGCACACAAATACATACACACATGTACATTTTGGAATGAAACATCAGTGTCCTCTTTTTTTCCTCATCTTTTACAGCTAGTCTCTCCAATTGCAGCATCAAAGCTAGTGAAAAAATATATCATATTACTTACAATGTAGAGTGGCTTGATATGTGAATTAGGCTGATTGCAAAAGAGTTCCCACAGCATTAACAGATGTTACAGTTGGCTGAAGAAATACATATATTCTCCATAAAATCACAGCATGCTATTCTATTATATACTGGCCATTACAAGGAGGAAGAGTTTCTAGTGGGTTGAATTTAATCACAGTTATGATATTTAGATCAATTCTGCATACAATCATGGTTGTAATTTTTTTAAATTCCCATTGCTCCATTCTGAATGATTTGTGACCAGAGTGTTGCATAACTGTGTAATTAATCCCAGGATTTTGGGCGTCAACACCCACATTCTTTTTTTTTTTTGGAACAAATTTTATTGATTTTAAAGACAAACAAACCATCATTAACCATTAAATACATAAAACCTCTTTCCATTATTAATTTTACAAATCAAGTAGAATATTATTTTATGCAATATAATTCTGTTTTACACCATTTCAGTATAAACATATAGATATCTCTTAACAAATTTCTTATTATTTCTCTTTTCGTATTCAATTTCATTGTTACTATTATTATTTTCTATATTTATCCAATTTATAGTCATCATCTTCATTCCTCTCTGACTTGATTACCATTATTCTCATCCAACATTCCTCCGAGGTTTTATTAATTCTCAAACAAAACATAAATACACAAAACACAAAAATATAAAACTTCTTTTAAGAAAGTAGTTTGGCCCCAGATTACCTCTCTTTGTATGGACTTCAATTAAATTCGTGCTCATCTTATATACCATTACCTATCTTATTTACCATTCTATATCTTCTATATGACTTCTCCCCGCTTTTCATTCTTATTTCTATTTTATTTAATTCATTTTAATTTAAATCATTGTATTTGTATTTTTTGTCCATTCTTTCCAAATTATCCATTTATCTCATTCCCTATAGTAAGAAAAATAAAAGAATTTCTCCTGAAATCACTAATCAGAGTATGATGCCTTTCTATCCTCCCCCTAAATTAATATTTAAAATAACGCCTGATACCCAATCTGATTCTGTTTAGTACATTCTACCTACTAACCTTTAAAGAAAAAAAATGATAAATTCACAATAATTAATATAATTAGATAATAAATCTAAATATTAAATCTTATAACATTCCGATTGTCTATTTCAAAAAACAAGTGCTACAATTTTATTAAATTTTAAAATCTGTCATTACTAAACATTTCAATATTTTAATATTTTATTAATTCTTATAACATTCTAGTTTTTTATTTCTAATATATGGTACCATCTTATGTACCTTGCAGAATCTTCTTTTTTAGAAAAATTATATCTATTCTGTACCTTCATTTGCATTCTTGAAAACCCGCGTTTTGATTGGTCAAAGCGTGGGGTGATCTGATTGGTTTAGCGAGCCACGCTGATTGGCCCGCTGAGAATCTCCCGTGATTGGCGGATACAAATTGCAGGAGATTCAAAGCGGTGACATTGGCCGCGGCTGCCGCGGCTTGAGAATAAAAAGCCGCAAGTTTTCCCTTGGATCCAGATCGGTTCTGGGGGCTTAATAAAGAGGTGAAACCACAGTCACTGCCTCCTGGTCTCTGATGCCTCCTGGTCTGATACCTCTTAGACCGGCACAACATCCACCCCACCGAAACTAAAATCAGAGCCATTAAGGAGCCTCCCACACCCAGGACTAAAACAAAACTGCAGGCATTTCTGGGACTGCTTAATTTTTACAGTGTTTTCCTGCCCCAGAAGTTGACCGCGGTGGAGCCTTTGCATAGGATCTTGGACAAGGCGGCTACCTGGACTTGGGGGAAACGCGAGGAAGACGCCTTCAGGAGAACCAAGGACCTGCTCACCTCGGATGCCGTCCTCATCCAATACAATGAGACCCTACCACTCGCCATCACATGCGATGCCTCACCCTTCGGCATCGGCGCCGTCCTCAGCCACACAATCCCGGATGGAAGAGAAGCGCCCATCACCTTCTTCTCCAGGACACTCACCAAACAGGAGTGGAGCTATAGCCAGCTGGACAAGGAGGCCCTAGCCATCGTCGCAGCAGTGAAGAGGTTCCACAAGTACCTCTACGGCCGCACCTTCACAATCATCACGGACCACAAGCCGTTGCTGGGGATCCTGGCAGGAAACCGGGCCACCCCAAACATTTTATCTCCCAGGATGACAAGTTGGTCCGAATTCCTTGCCGCCTACAGCTACCGACTCACACACCGACCCGGTAAGACTATTACACATGCAGACGCTTTGAGCTGCTCACCGCTACCCGACCTAGACACCGACCCAGCACCCACAACGAGCACCCTCAGCATAGAGACTCTGCCTGATCTACCCATAACCACGTCAGACATTGCCCGAGAAACCAATAAAGACAAACGTCTGGTGCAGGTGTTACATTGGGTAGAGAAAGGGTGGCCGGAAAAGGACAACGACAAAGCATTCAAAACATTCCGGAACCGGCAAATGGAACTTTCGCTGCAAAAAGGTTTGTACTGTGGGGGGATAGGGTGGTTATCCCGGAAAAACTGCAAGGGAAGGTATTGGGGTTGTTACACGAGGGGCACCCAGGCATAGTTAGAACGAAAGCCCTGGCCAGAAGTTACGCTTGGTGGCCAGGGATGGATAAGCAAATTGAGGCCTGGGTGGCAAGGTGTCAATGCTGCCAAGAAACCAGACCAAGCCCTCCCGCGGCACCGATCCTGGAATGGGAAACCCCCAGGGGACCCTGGTCTAGGGTCCACATAGACTTTGCCGGGCCCACCAAGGGACATACATTCCTAGTAACCATAGATGCTTACTCCAACTGGCTGGAGGTAAGCAACATGAAATCCACCACCACAGAGGCCGTAACCAAGGAACTTTGCAAACTATTCACAACCCACAGCCTCCCAGATGTCATTGTGTCGGACAACGGGCCCCAATTCATCTCACTGGAATTTGAAAAATTCCTAGCAGAACGGGGCATACGACATGCACTGACAGCTCTGGCGCATCCGGCAACGAACGGAAGGGCAGAACAGATGGTTCAATTCACGAAAAAAACCATCCAGAAAATCGAACATGGGGAAATCCAAGACAAAATAAATAAAATGCTTTTTATCCAACATATAACCCCGAACACAACAATGAACAAAAGCCCGGCAGAGCTACTGATGGGGAGGAAAATAAGGTCCCCACTCGACAGACTACACCCCACATACAACCCGGAAAAACCCCCAAACTCCTCCAGCAAGTACCGGTCTTTTGCGCCAGGCGATGCCGTCTGCGCAAAAAACCTAACGGGTGACCCACTGTGGGTACCAGCAACCATAACCCAACTGACAGGCCCCCGCTCGTACCGGCTGCAAACAACCGACGGACGAACGTGGAAACGCCACATCGATCAAATAAGATCGAGAACGGCCACAAGAAACACAACCGACACGCAACCAGACACAGAAAATCCCCTTAACACAAGCCAAGAGGGGAGGGAATACCCCGGGAATCAAAACCCAGAAGGAAACCAACCATACTCACCAGCAAGCAGCCAGCTCGAAGCCTCACCAGGGAGAAGCAGCCAGGCCAGCTCGACCAGCCCAGAAAGATCGGGCGGGAGCGGCGAGAACTGCAGCTCAACCAGCCCGGGTAGACCGGGAGGGAGCTGCGACAAGCGGCCCAGCAAGGCCTACCAGGCGGTTCCATCAACGAGGCCGAGAGATACAGAGAACCCAACCGAACCAGCCGGGAGCCAACCAACAACTGACCTGCGCAGGTCCAGTAGGCAAGTGCGGAGCCCCGCCTACTTATGGGACTATGTTACGTAGGACCAAACCAAGAGGGGAGGGGTGTTCTGTACCTTCATTTGTATTATTGAAAACCCGCATTTTGATTGGTCAAAGCGCGGGGTGATCTGATTGGTTTAGTGAGCTGCGCTGATTGGCCCCTGAGAATCTCTCGCGATTGGCGGATACAAATCGTGGGAGATTCAAAGTGGTGCCATTGGTTGCGGCCGCCGCGGCTTGAGAATAAAAAGCCGCAAGTTTTCCCTTGGAGCCAGATCGGTTCCGGGGGCTTAATAAAGAGCTGAAACCACAGTCACTGCCTCCTGGTCTCCTTGCCAAACGGACACGACAATACCTTACCCTTCATCCCTAAAAAAAAAATCCTTTTTTCCCATCTTGTTTCATACCTTTGTGGCTTTTCCCTCCCTTTTCCCTTCCTTTCTTATCCCCCCTGGCCTTTTTACCCCCCCCCCCACCCACTAACCTCTGCCTTTTTAGCTTTCCCTCTCTGTTGTAATCCTTTCTCCTTTTGCTCAGTAACATTAAGTTGGTTTTGCATCTTATTTTTTCCTTTCTTAAGTATTTCTTTAAGTCTTAAGTTCTTCATTTTCCTTCCTTTCTTTCTCCTTTCTCTCTTAATTAATTTTTTAGATTCACTGAAGATGGCGTCTTCTTCTTCTTTTTCTTCTTCTCCTTCTATTTCCTCCATCTGTTGTTGTGTTTGCTGATATATAGCAAGCGCCATTTCTAAAGAAAGGAAAGCTTCTTTCACAGCGTCCTTACTTTCTTGATATTCCTTTCTAAGTTCATCATCAGATAAAGCCATTCTTTGTTCTTCTTGGAGCAACCAAAATGTTTCAAAAGTTAAAACAATTCCTCAAAGTCCCAGAGACATCAATCAGTCCAAACAACGCACAAAGTTCTCACTTTCTCTTCCTGGGGTGGTATCAGTAAAAGGGAAAAGAAAAAAAGCCCAATCTGTATTTTACAGCCTTGTTGCAATCAATTTCTAGTCTCAAGATCTTCAAGGCATCTCCTCCAGCAAGATCTTAATTTTTTTTTTTGTCCTCTCCCTTCCCACTTATAACAAGAAGCCAAATTTTTACCTTTTATAAAAAACAACAGGTTTCTCAATGGCCATTTGTTGATTCCATAGGGAAGGAGAGTAAACTTTCCTTTCAGCACCTCAATTTTGCCGCTTGAAATCCTCCTCTGGAAACACAGTATTTTTCAAAAAGTCATAGTTCTCAGGATTAAACGCCTCTTAAAGTCCTGGATCAGCCAAAAAACTTTCTCTTGTAAACTTTCTCCCCTCTTCCTCCTGCTCAGCCTTATCCAGCTGCCAGCTTCTTTGTGGCAGCCATTACAGACCGCCGCTCGACCGCCTTGAGAAAAGGGGGTTTTGCTGGCTGGGGAGAGGGTCTGCAACACTCCCAAACCCCTCACCAGCTCCCCTCTCTCTTCGGCTGCCTCTGCAAGGCAGCCTTAGCCTCCAAACCCGTCCGGATCGGAGGCACCAAAACGGCTAGCGCGGCAGGGATTGCGCAGGATCGTGAAAACCTGCCGCTGGCGAAGCCGACAAACCGGAAGTCCTCAAACACCCACATTCTTGACCACTTGCTGTAAAATGTTAGCTTTACTGTAAAAGACATGCTGGAGAAAGAGATGGAAATTGTGTGTTGGAAGAAGGAGGAGAAAAAGAGAAAACAACCAAGTAAATAATGTTTTCACAGCTAGGAAAGCATGCCTTACTGACTAAGTATGCAGTCTCTGTTGTACTGCTACTGTGATGGTATCAGAATTTCTTTGTCCTTTGTCCTTCTCATGTATTTATTATCACCATAAAATCAGGGGTGGGCTTCAAAAATTTTAGCAACAAGTTCACTGCCCAGTTGCTGGGTGGGCGTGAACATGGTAGGCGTGGCCTAGTTGGCCTTCTGCACCACAGTGTTGGGGGGCATTTTAGCCCTCCCTGGGCTCCAGAGGCTTTTGTTGAGCATCCGGAAGGGCAAAAATGGCCTCTCCGGGCTCCGGAGGCCTTCTGGAAGTTGGAAGTTGGCCCATTTCCGGCCCTCCTGAACTTCCTGGAAGCCATTTTTTTGCCCTACCTCAGCCTCTGTGCATGTTTTGCACTTAGCTGCATCCAAAATGGGCCACATGGGGACTCCTGGGAGGGGTGGGTGAGGCGGGACAGGGCAGGACCAGCCAGGAGTGGGATTTGGGAGTTCTCCAGGGGTGGGATTCAAACAACTGGTTCTGTGGGCGTGGCTTAGTTGGTGGGCATGGCTTGGTGGTCATGTGACTGGGTGGGCGTGGCCAACTCAATATCATTCACATTGAGGCACGCATCTTTTTCATCTGGCCTCTCATGACTGTGGGGATGCTGTAACAGTCGTAAGTGTGAAAAACGGTCATAAATCACTTTTTTCAGTGCCATTGTAACTTTGAATGGTTACTCCACACAAGCAAAGTACCAGCAAAGGAGAGAAAGAAAACTCCAGAGAAGTTCCTGAGACAGGAAGTCTAGTCCTGCCAAGAATGTAATAAGGGTTAACAGAGAGGCAGTTTCTGTAAGCAACACCAGCATGTTTCCTTCCTGCCTTCCTTACAGGATTAGGCCAGTAATTTCTTCTAACAACCGGTTCTCCAAACTGTTTAGAATGTTAACAACCGGTTCTAGCGAATAGGTGTGAACTGGCAGAATCCCACCCCTGGGGTTCTCTGAACTGCACAGAATCTTAGCTAGAGGCTCTCCCGAACCCCTGTGAACCCCCAGCAGCCCACCCCTGCAAAAAATGCTTATAAAGTCCAAAGCAATTTTCTCCAGGGCAGTGTTTTTCAACCTTGCTATTAAAGATATGTAGACTTCAACTCAAGAACTCTTCAGCCGGCATCCAAGTTGAAATCCATACAAATTTAGGCAGTTAAACTCAGATGAGTTTTGCTCTGAAACTCAAATTTGGACTTAATTCTACAAAAGGGTTATCTCTGCATCATTTTGCATAGCTTTCTATGAATACATTCAAACTCCATAGCAGTGGAAAGTGGACATAACCATGACTACAAGATATAGTTTTTAATCTTCTCATTTCTGCTTTCTCAGAAACAAACCCAGCTATCCCAGTATGCCAGAGAAGTTCAGATTGTTTTCCAGTGACTCTGACTGCAAGTAGAAGCCTAAAACTGGATCACATAAATTCATAATGCGGTTTATTAAGAGTTTGTGTCATTGTATTCTGTGGATCCGACCATTATGGTTGTTCAGTGTTAAACATATTAGGTCTTTAGTCATGATTGGTTCATATAACATCTGAATTTATAAATCCCGATTTTAAAAGCGCATACTTGTCTGTGTTCACATGATACCTTTCCGCAAATAACTATATGATTATTTAATGGGGTGGCCTGATTCATCCAGTATGCTAAATTGTAAATTATCCAAATGAGTGGTATTCTGATCCTGAATGTGTGGCTAGGCTAAATTACAGAATAAGAACAGGGCTGAGAAATAACTTCTCATTGATTTACTTTAAACCAGGGATGTCAAACTCAAGGCCCAGGGGCCAAATCCGGCCTGCAGGACCGCCTTGGAAACAGCAAAGCACCCGCATGCCAACAAAAGCAGAGCTTGGAAGGGCCACACGCAGCCCTTCCAGGCCCTGTTTTTGGCCGTGACAGTCTCCTGCAGCCCTCTGCCAGCAAAAACAGAGTTCCATTTTCACTGGCAGAGGGCTGTAGGAGGCTGTCACAGCCAAACACAGGGCCCAGGGGGGGGCACACACAGCCCACCCAAACTCCATTTTTGCTTGCAGAGGGCTGCAGGAGGCCATCATGGCTGAAAACAGAGCTCAGGAACCCGTTTTCGCTGGCAGAGCGCTCGGGCTACCACAGGTGCCCCCAACACGAGTGACATCAAGATGGCCACATCCACACTGGCCATGCTCACCCCGTCCCCAAGGTCAAACAGAACTCTGATGTGGCCTTCATTGAAATCGAGTTTGACACCCCTGCTTTAAACCATCACCATATTTCAGTATGTCCTATTTCTTGGGATTACATGAGTATATGCAATCGGGGAATATCACACATGGTATCTTGTTTTTTTGGAGACAAAGTAGAACGAATCTATACATCTAAATAAAGCCAAATTAAAAATATAATTGAGAAGTAAATCTTTTCCCATTAGGGGTTTAGAGCCACCCATGTTCCACTGTGATGAGCATGATGGTCTTCTAAACTGACATTGAGAAATGCATTCATCTTCCAGAAAAGACCCGAATATTCTCTACACAGCTTACATTGTTATATAAACCACTACAATTTACCCTTACTTTTTATTTCTTTTTACCATTGCACACTTAGTTTCTCAAAACTAGCCAATAAATTTGCACAAATGAGCCACTTGGCACTCTTGTTCAGCTGCCATCAAACTGCCACACAACGTGCAAGATTTAGAATTCTTCAACAGCCTAATAAATGCATTGTCCAATCACAGATTTTTCTTTCTCTTATGAACCAACGTAGTTGTCCTCAGGCTCCCTGCCTGGTCCAGCCTTTTCTTGCTCATAAATACCACATTGCACTCTCTCTCTTACATATATCTTTTCAGTGAAGGAGGTTGGGGAGAAACAAGCAACTACTAATGAGAAAATATAAAAACTTACTGCTGTCAAATTATAAACACCCAGCATAATGGATTATTGTATTAAGTCTAACAAGGGTCCTTTCATGGCAGATAGTAATCCTTTTATTTGTGGGAATCCCTCTGTTTTCATCATCCAAGCCAGTGTTTGTTTACATTTGCCCGAGCAAGTCTCCTGAACTCCGATACACTCGTTATTATTAAATTTTAAGAATGAATTGGAAGAGAAACCAATTCATTTTTGAGACTCATGATTTCACTAATGCCTATTTTCTGTAGCGATATGCTTCAGAATTAATGGGTATGTTAATCTGCAGAGTCAAAAATAATATGAAGCTGTGAAACATTTCTGGAGGAAAAATGGAATGACCTTCAAAACAACAGTAAGTTTCTATGACTTCCAGTTCATATCTTCATATTAGCATTTGTGATTATAAAGAAATCAAAGTACAATCTGTAATCTGTAATCCCACCAAGTATTTTCAAGACACCTTCCCTCCTGTTGTGTATGCAATATGTTTAATAAAGTATGAGCTTGGAGTAAGTGCAGGGTTCTGGCCCTGCACTTCTGATTGGCTGTTAAGCGGCCAGACTGGATTGGCCCATTCCGGGGAATCCGATTGGCCCTTAACAGAGAGTTCTTATTGGTTATAAGAGCTAGCATTCCTAGCTTGTTATTGGTTAAACGTTACAAGGTTTGCCTATATAAAGCGGGTTTTACTGCTGTTAATTGAGAAAGTCACGATGTAAATAAAGAGCTGAAGTTCACCGCTCAGAGGCTTGTCTCCATTCTTTCTCGCCCATGCTCAAAACATAACACTGGTGACGAGGATGGGATATGGAGACGTCTGAACCGACGGAACCAAGAAGAAACACTGAGCACGTGACAGACGATGCCAACAACGGAACCATGTCCGGCAGCATCATACCACTCGCTCCGTTCGATCCAACACAAGAGGACTGGGAGTCCTACATGGATCGCTTCCAAATGTTCCTAGAGACGAACAACTTAAAGGACGCCACACCAGGAAAGAAATGGGCAGTGTTCCTAACGCATTGCGGTCCAACCGTATTTAAGATGGCTAATGCACTAGCCAAACCCCGAGGAGTGAAGGCCATGGATTGGGACGCCCTCGAACCTCTCCTACGAGACTACTACGCCCCGGCCGTGCCTACGCTCGTGAGACGCCATGAGTTTTATCAGAGGAGCCAGCAAAAGGGAGAAAGCATGGCCGACTTCATAGCAGTCCTCCGAAATTTGGGAGGCCTCTGCGGATTCACCGACTTAGAAGAAGCACAAAGAGATCGCATAGTTCTGGGACTGGATGCACTCGGCGTCCAAAGCAAGCTGATGGCGAAAGGCGACATCAGCCTTGCTGACGCCATCGCCGATGCTACCGCAGCGGAAGCAACCAAGAAGTCAGCTGCACAACTACGCCGAAACCGCGCTCCAGTACCTCCACCGACAAGCGACATTTTATCCAAGTCGGAAGGACAGCTTTCGACAACGCACCACGAGGACCTCTCTTCGTTGTCAGACAGCGACGAAGAAGGGGTCCATCGTCTGCGGTCCGACCGGGACCACTACCCGAAGCCTGTACGCCCTTGCGCTGGTTGTGGAGCCAACCATGCCAGGTCCGAATGCAAATTCCGCGACGTACTCTGCCATGAGTGCGGGAAATGAAGCCACATCGGACGGGTCTGCCGCAGCTTGCCAGGACCCAGCCAAGCCTCAAAAGGGGCTAACTATCACCAATCGACAGGAAACCGTCCTGTAAGGCGAGAGCCAGTAAACCACTTCTACAGAAATTGAGCTTTGCAGAGAGAAGAGGCTCACCATACTGTCACTATCGGTCACACCTCAGCCTTGGACACTAAGAAAATCCGAGTCACGGTAGCCATCGAGAACCAGCCTTGCCACATGGAGGTCGACTCGGGATCGTCCCTCTCGATGGTGTCTTGGAAAACACTCAAGCAACTCATCCCCACAATTCAACGCCAAGATCTCCGTTTCCAATGCCTCATGCTCAAGGACTACCAGGGGAATCGAATCCCCGTCGTCGGGTCCTGCCGAGTCCAAGTCTCCTTCAAGAAGCACACAGTGTACTTACCTTTAATGGTCATCGATAGAGAAAGATTGATAGCCAGGGCATTCACCCTACCGAAAGTAAATTAAAAGCGATCAAAAACGCTCTCAGGCCACGAAACAAGGCCGATCTCCAGGCGTTCCTAGGCCTCATCAATTTTTATAATGTATTTTTACCGCACAAAGCAACTGTCGCTGAACCGTTACACCGATTGTTAGATAAAAAAGCAATTTGGTTACGGGGTTACCGTGAAGAACAGGCGTTCCGAAATGTTAAAAAACTGCTCACTTCTGACTGTACTCATGCAGTATAACGAGACTTTGCCGTTAGTTATAACCTGTGATGCATCGCCTTTCGGGGTGGGCGCCATTTTGAGCTATGTCCTGCCTAATGGGAACGAAGCCTCTGTTGCATATTTTTCAAAGACTCTCAAAAACGGAGCGGGACTATGGACAAATTGATAAAGAAGCCCTCGCAATCGTCTCAGCCGTGAAAAGATTTCACGAATACGTGTATGGCAGGGTTTTTACTGTTGTGACTGATCACAAACCGTTGCTAGGGATAATACCCGGAGATAAGCCGACTCCCTACATATTATCCCCTAGGATGACCCGATGGTCAGAATTCTTAGCTGCTTATAACTATCGGCTGCAATACCGCCTGGGGAAAGCCATTCGCCACGCTGACGCATTGAGCCGAGCACCGCTTCCAGAGACTCTCGACGATCCAGCACCAACAGTAACCACGTTGCAAATTGAGGCACTCAACTCGCCGCCAATGACCGCTCGAGACATCGCGAGAGAAACCAAATGCGACCACACCCTAGCACGAGTCCTAGGCTGGGTAGAACGCAGATGGCCATTGGACCAATTATCAGATGACTTCACACCATTCAAGTCTCGACAGACCGAGCTCTTCTCCCAGAAAGGCTGTGTCATCTGGGACGATAGAGTCGTTATCCCAGAACGGCTCCGAAAAGCGCTGCTGAGAACTTTGCATGATGGCCACCCCGGCATCGTGCGAATGAAAGCCCTTGCGCGAAGCTACGCATGGTGGCCGGGCATTGACAAGCAAATCGAACAGTGGGTTAAAGCTTGTCCCAAATGCCAAGAAGTCAGCAACGCCCCACCAAAAGCCATGCCTACTGAATGGGAGACACCACGTGGACTCTGGTCCCGAATTCACCTGGACTTCGCAGGGCCAACCAAGGGCCACACCTTCCTGCTTACCGTCGATGCCTATTCAAATTGGCTCGAAATTCATCGCATGAGGACTACGACCTCCGAGGCGGTTATCAAGATTTTAAACAGACTCTTTGCAACCCACGGATTACCAGACTTCCTGGAATCTGATAACGGCCCACAATTTACTGCACTAGCGTTCGAGCAGTACCTCGCTGACCGCGGTATCCGCCATGCGCTCACCTCGCCGGCGCACCCTGCGACCAATGGCCGAGCAGAACGCATGGTCCAATTTGTGAAGAAAACCTTGCAAAAGGTAGACTACGACAACATTGATGACAAAGTCAATCAAATCCTCTTCTTGCAACACATCACCCCACATAGCGTCACCAGCAAAACTCCCGTTGAACTGCTAATGGGATGAAAGCTCTGCTCCCACCTCGACCGGTTGCACCCTGCTTATGAACCGGAGAAACCACTAGGATCCAGCGGCCGCTGTTGCACCTTCCAGGTAGGAGACCTGGTTTATGCAAAAAACCTATCGGACGATCCGTTGTGGGTGGAAGCGACAGTAATACATGTAACCAGCCCCAGATCCTACCTTGTGCAATGCCTTGACGATAAACTTTGGAAACGGCATATCGACCAATTACGGTCACGGCTTGCAGCGGCCAGTCCGCAACTCCCCTATGACCAAATTGAGGGGGGGAGGTACGGAAGAAGATGAAGTCCTAGGAAACCCGTTCGAAGGAAATGACGATTTTATAGATATTCAGGAAGCGGAGCCGGAGGGAGAAACGTTTGCACCTCAGGGAATTGCAGAAAATGTGGGCAACGATGTAGAAGTGAACTCTGAACCAGAGGCAGCCCCACTGCCAAACAATGATCTACCTCAGCAGGATTGCAACCAGCCGATACAACGAAAATCAAAGAGACTAAAAAGACAACCGTCCTATTTAAGGGACTATGTAACTGCGCCCTGAACTAAGAAGCCAGGGGGAAGGGGTGTTGTATATGCAATATGATTAATAAAGTGTGAGTTCTGGCCCTGCACTTCCGATTGGCTGTTAAGCGGCCGGACTGGATTGGCCCGTTCCAGGGAATCCGATTGGCCTTTAACAGAGAGTTCTTATTGGTTATAAGAGCTAGCGTTCCTAGCTCGTTATTGGTTAAACGTTACAAGGTTTGCCTATATAAGGCGGGTTTTACTGCTGTTAAATTGAGAAAGTCACGATGTAAATAAAGAGCTGAAGTTCACCATTCAGAGGCTTGTCTCCATTCTTTCTCGCCCATGCTCAAAACATAACACCTCCATTTTAAGAGATCCCATGTACTTGTAAAACATGGCACATGTATTGAGGATTGCTAGCATACAATAGGTAGAGATGAGTAACTTTTTGAGGGGCTAAAAATCCACAGGTAGTCCTTGAGTTACAACCACAATTGAGCCCAAAATTTATGTTGCTAAGTGAGAAATTTGTTAAGTGAGTTTTTCTCCTTTTACGACTATTCTTGCTGCATTTGTTAAGTGAATCACTTTAGATGTTAAGTTAGGAACATGGTTGTTAAATGAGTCTGGCTTCCCCATTGACTTTGCTTTTATAGAAGGTTGCAAAACACGACCCTGGGACACTGCAACCATCATAGATATGAACTAAGTTGTCAAGCATTCAAATCTAAATCATACGATTGTGGGGATGCTGCAGTGGTCCTAAGTTTGAAAAACGGTCATAAGTCACTTTTTTCAGTGCCGTTGTAACTTCAAATGAACTATTGTAAGTCGAGGACTACCTGTACTTGACATTGGAGTGTCTGGTTGTAGTTCCTAAAATCAGCAGGGAAAAACAGAAAATTCATTTAAGTTCCTGTTATATTTAACATCCGATTAAAGTGATTGATTTCATTCAAGACAACGATGAATCCGCATACAGACAGGAGGTTATACAACTTGCCTCGTGGTGTAACCAGAACAATCTGGAACTGAACACACTCAAAACCATAGAAATGGTGGTAGACTTTAGAAGAAACCCTCCCATACTACCACCTCTTACAATACTAGACAACACTGCATCAACAGTAGAGACCTTCAAATTTCTAGGTTCTACTATATCACATGACCTAAAATGGACACCTAACATCAAAAACGTCATCAAAAAAGCACAACAAAGAATGTTCTTTCTGCGTAATCTCAGAAAGCTCAAACTGCCCAAGGAGCTGCTGATCCAGTTCTACAGAGGAATTATTGAGTCATCTGAGCCTCTACAACTGTCTGGTTTGGTTCTGCAACCCAACAGGACAGACACAGATTTCAGAGGATAATTAGGACTGCAGAAAAAACAATTACTACCCACCTGCCTTTAATCAAGGTCCTGTATACTGAGTCAAAAAGAGGGCTGTGAAAATATTTACAGACTCCTCATATCCCAGACATAAACTGTTTCAACTCCTTCCCTCAAAATGACACTATAGAGCACTGCACATCCGAACAAGGACAGTTTTTTCCCAAAAGCCATCACTCTGCTAAACAAATAATTCCCTCAACACTGTCAACTATTTACAAAATCTGCTCATCTTCTCATCATTCCTTATCACCACCCCCTCCCACTTGTGACTGTCGCTTGTATCCTTACGATTTGATTGTTTCCTAGTATGATTTGATTGCTTATTGTACTGTATGACTATCATTAAGTGTTGTACCTTATGATTCTTGACAAATGTATCTTTTCTTTTATGTACACTGAGAGTATTTGCACCAAGACAAATTCCTTGTGTGTCCAACCACATTTGGCCAATAAAGAATTCTATTCTATTCTAAATGAAATACAGTGAGCATTGTATACTCCTGCTTTGGCTTTTTCTGGGCCTGGAAGCTAAGTGAGGGGGACACAGCCTGGTGAGGGCCCTTCCAAGCAGGGAAGTTGGAAGCATTATCCCAGCAAAAAGCAGGACACTTCCATACTGCCTACAGGTAGTCCTCAACTTGCCACAGTTAATTTAGTGACCATTCAAAGTTACAACAGCACTGGAAATAGTTACTTGTGACCATTTTGCACACTTAGGATAGTTGCAGCATCCCCTGGTCACATAATCAAAAACTGGTTCGTATTTATGATGGTTGCGATGTCCCCGAGTCATGGGATCCGCTTTTGAGACCTTCTGACAAGCAAAGTCAAGGGGGAAGCCAGATTCACTTAACAACTGTGTTACTAACTAAAGAAATGCAATGATTCACTTAACAACTGTGGCAAGAATAGCTGTAAAATGGGGCAAAGCTTATTTAACAAGTACCTCTCTTAACATAAATTTGGGGTTCAATTGTGGTCATAACTCAAGGACTACATGTATCATTAAACTGCATGGTCACTTCCCTTGAAGTCACCAGCTTGGCTTTAAGGACATCATTTTATCATTTGGTCACCTAAAACAAATCCAACCATTTTGTTTAGTCAGCTTTAAGTTTGCATCAAAGAGAGCCTTATTCCCTCTCACTGTCAACTTCTGGCTTAAGAAGACCTATCTCAGGATCCCCTTTGTGTTTCTGATCTCAGCAGGGTCAATGTAGCCAAAAATAAACCACCCCTCCAAAAGAGAGATTTCAGCAGATCTGGAGGAGGCAGAAAATATTTTTAGAACCTCCCCACCACCGACAACAAACAAACTTGGAAGAGATTATGATCAGTGGTTACAAATTGTTGATTGACCTGTGGTGGAGTTGAGGGCTAGAATGGAAAGGAACATGGCTGAACAGTAAAATCATATTCCAACATTTTATTGCAAGTCATACTCATCAATTATAAACCCTATCTTTACAATCTATACACATTCATTTTAGCCTTCATATTTCATTTATTTTTATACTACTCCTTCTCCCAAAGGAGCCCTTCATTATTTTAATTGAGAAAGATATATATCACTGCCTCTTAAGAAACAAGCAGTACTGACTAGCTGATAAACTACAGGGATCAAATGCTAAAATAAGATTTAATCAGATTGCAGTTCTTTATGGAACAAAAAGAGAACATGGGAGGTATTTTTTTTATTTAGCTCTTTTGGTTATAATTTTAAATGCTTCTATAAGTTTGACACTATCAGGAATAAAATCTGTTCTGAATTCATACAATATCTTAAGCCAAAGATTGAGTATGTATTCGGGCAACCATTATGTAGCAAAGTGTGTTTTACTGAATAAACTACAACAGCTTGGGTATGACTACACTAAGCAAGGGGCAGGCAATTATGGCAACTTTATGACCTGTGGACTTCAGCTATCAAAATTTCTGAGCGACCCCATACTAAAGTCATGATGCATGTTTAATCAACAATATGGATGGGTTTAAACAAAATACCAGTCAACACCAAACCAATATTATGTTCTGATGCATTATTTGAAGCTAATCTCAGACTGAGTTACTGCCAGTGTACTTAACATTTTCATATTCTAAAAGATTTTGGTTTGATTTTTAAATACACGTTATTTTTTCCATAGGAACTTTCCAAGCAAAGCCATGAAAAAAGATACATTTTTAGTATCATAAATACTGATATACCAGAATTAGATTTAATTTGATTGAAATTCATATGGTACAATATATAGACCTGTATCTTATTTTTTTTCCAGTGGTTTGTTGCTGGGGTTAACGTCAAAATTACCCAACAATTATCTGATGACCTTGCTGATATCAACCTACCACATCTGAAACAGCAGGTATCAGACTGTTTATTTCTTTAGTAATTATTAATTTACATTTTTTTAAGAATTCAAGAAACATGCAGTAGAGTTTCCCCTCATTTTATCCTCATTCTAACCACATATAATTAATTGGGCTGAAACAGAGTCTTTAGCTAAAAAGTTACCCAGTGAGTTTTGTATTGAATACGGTGCACTTTCCACGTGCTGGAAAACAATTCCCATAATCGGCATGAATTACATTGTTTGGAAATGAGTGGAAGGAGTAGTCCATCACATTGGAAGAGTGACAAATTAGGAAAGCTTGACTTTCATTCTACAGCCCCTTCTACATCTGTTGGACCTGGGACCTTCTGCCCTAAGCAATTATGGCTGTGTCTATAAGCATGCAGATGAACACACATCTCTACCAGAGCAAGACCTGTTCACTTGTTCCATATGTAGCTAGGTTTTAATCTTTACTATCTCCATAATTAAAAGTGATCATTTGTGACAGTTTAAAGGAAACAAATGCTTTGCACAATGTATAGAACAATGTATTTCAATTTCTACAAAGATGCTAAGTGAGGCCAGTTGCCAGATCTATGAAGTGGAGTGTTTAATCCTTGTTTGCTTACCATTTTACAAATGTTAACTGCACCTGAAGTTCAAGAAAACATTTTTGCCTTCTTTTGGAAACCCTCCTTTCCAAATTGCATCCCAAATTCTCTCTTCCGTCCACATTTCCCATGATACCTTCCAATGCCTCTAATACTGAACCAATTTTGGTCCATATTCACTTCTATTGGTCTTTTCTCCCATTACTCTGTGTCAGTGACTTTGGGCAATTATTTTGCCCCCAACGTGGATATTTCAAATTGTATTTGTTCTGAACAAAACAAATCTATACTGTAACCTGTTTCATTTTTTTTCAACTAAAGCTAAGCACTCATCAAAATTCATCAATAAAAATCAGAATTAGAAAAGTACTAAACAATCTAGGAAATGTCCTTTATGTGTTTTGCCTTGCTGCCATGAAACTCATCAGAATGGCTGAGAAAAAAAAATTGTACTGAAAAGCAAGCTGCACATTTAAAATAGCTTTTTATGATGTTCTTTGTTATGAAGTAAGTGAGTCACTATACTCTAAAGCCATATTCAAAAACAGGAAGATACTGAATGATTCATTGGAAGGATGCATATATCAGACTACAATAAGGAAATCCCAGACTAAAATGACATTTCAACATTAAAAAACAAAATGAGAATCAAATGAAAGGAAAGATAACTTCATATTATGTACAGAGCAGTGTTTCTTAACCTTGACAAGTAAGATATATGTGGACATCAATTCCCAGAATTCCTCACCCAATATGGCTGACTTGGGAATTCTAGGTATTGAAGTCCACATATCTTAAAGTTGCTAGGGTTGAGAAACCTTGGTATAAACCAAGGGTCTTCAAACTTGGCAAGTGTAAGACTTATGGACTTCAACTCCCAGAATTCCTGAGCTAACATGACTGGAGGAGGAATTCTGGGAGTTATAAAGAAGGACAGGCAAAGAAATACAGTATAACTTGGAGAAAAACATACTTGTGTAATAAAAAAAATGACCAGATTATAACAATTTTTCCAATCCAGAAATTAAGCACATAAGTCATGCATCTTAAAGTTGTAAATATGTTAACAAGCTACTTAGAATTAATCCAAAGATTAAGCTGACCACAAGTCTTAGAGCTGTCAAGTTTGAAGACCCTTGGTGTCAAACTCACGTCGTCATGGCGGCATCACATGATGTATTGCAACTTTTTTTATCCTTCGCTAAACCGGGCGTGGGCATGGCCAGCACGTGACGCATCCAGCCTGTGGGCAACGAATTTGACATCCCTGATATAGAGGCTTAAACCATGTTACAGAGAGCAAATTTGTGGGCCATGGGAATAACTACACATACACACATACCATAAACACACTTGATGAAATTCCTTCTGCTATACAAATATTATGAATCTATATTTGAGTCTGTCATTCCCCCCACCTTGCAGAAACAAGCTAAGGAAAAAAATAAAAACTTCTGCTCATTTTTGAACCATATTTTTTGTTTCATTTTTGGAACATAATAGAACTAGATGTGATTTATTTGCATAATCCCCTCCCTTGTTTTCATCAGATTCAGTTCTTTGTTCAGAATAATATTTATTCAGTTCTGTCTGGTTTCACAGCTTAATCTTTGGATTTATTCTAAGTAACTTGTTAACATATTTGCAACTTTAAGATGCATGACTTATGTGCTTAATTTCTGGATTGGAAAATTTGTTATAATGTGGTCATTTTCTTATTACACAAGTATGTTTTTCTCCTAGTTATACTGTATTCCTTCGCCTGCCCCTCTTTATAGTACCCTATTTATGTTCTCATTTTCATAAAATACTGTAATAGTCAAAATTCCTCCTGCCTATATTTATTAAAAATCTGTATTTTAAGAGGCTTTTTGTGCAGGTAGCACAAAAATATTCCTTGTTATAGTCAGGAAAGCAAAGTAAAATAATTTTAACCTCATAAACCTCAGATTAGCCCTGGCTAATCTGAAAATGTTCTTGGTTACAGTATCTTTTGATAGAGCAGAAAATTAGACCCATCTTATCATGCACAAAGTATTTATAAAACAGAAATGATGTGAAGAATTCTTAATTTTTACCCAGGGGAGGTGTAAGAGGGCTATTCCACACAATGGTATCAATATAGAGCCAAAAAACGATTTAGGTATCTTATCCATTGTTAGCTGATTATGGTTTATTTAATCAAACTGACAGCCAAGGATTCATTCAACATTAGCATACTAGTTGAGATTTTGCAAAAGATTGAGCTACAAAGTAGTCTATTTCAGCTGACCAGTAGCAAAAGTGATAAAACAAAACCTAACGAGCAAAGATATTAAAATACAGTAAAAAGATTAAGAAGATTTAAACAAGCATTATTATGGGTTTTAAAGAACAACCCAGTTACCTTTTTAATGGAAGTGGCAATCCAACTGTAGTTTTAAAAAAATCTTCTAAGTAAGAATAGATACACTGAGATAATAATA
Source organism: Hydrophis major (assembly GCA_033807585.1). Lineage (NCBI taxonomy): Eukaryota > Metazoa > Chordata > Lepidosauria > Squamata > Elapidae > Hydrophis > Hydrophis major. The sequence goes on from CM066331.1 coordinate 199,043,064, forward strand.
TTTTATATTCAGTTTTCACTGAGCTTCAATTTTTTTTAAATTTAGAAATATTACATATATATATAGATAGGAAAATCTTTAAAAATAATTTTAAAAAATTAGAAAGGTACTCCTGGCTACCAAAGTTATCTCTAACCCTGTTTTACTTAAAAAGGAAGTGACATTTTTATTTCTGCTCTTTTAAAGGATCCATACAATTAGCTATTTACAAAAAAGAATCACCTGGGCTTTACATAAACTTTAATCCTTTCTATCACAGGAATTAATGGTCTCTGGCCTTAACCTCCTCCAACTTAATATCTTCCAGATGTGTCAAACTTCACTTCCCATTATTGGCAGACAATATGGCAAATGCTGGGAATTATGGAAGGTGAAGTTCATTTAGAACACATCAAGTTATAAAATAGTGCTATGGTTCTATTAACACAATACACTGAAATACAGTAACCATCTACATTTTGAGGTATTGCCCATGTTGTGTGTTTATGATTCAGTGTGTTGTGTGAATCTGGAGAAACCGATTGAGAAAGTCATGATTCTGAATATTCTTTCTTCTATTTACTCTTGTCCAATATTTAAAGACCATCTGGGCAAGCCCCGACAGTTTTCTTGCAATTCTTTTCAGATGTAGTTGGCCACTGCCTCCTTCCTAGGGCTGAGAGAAATTGACTAGCCCAAGGTCACCCAATTGGCTTTATGCATAAGGCAGGATTAGAACTCACAGTGCCCCAGGTTTCTAGCCTGATGCTTTAACCACTACACCAAACTGGTGATTATATGAACTAGGGATAAAAACAAAGGAACACAGTCAGTACAGAGAAACATCTGTGATTTACTCAATTTATTATCTAGATGATAAATATATAGTTAGTATAGGTAGCAATGAAAATAAAATGCAGATAATGGTTTATATGAACACACACCAAAGGTGGTATTTAGCTGGTTCTGACCAGTTCTGGAGAACAAGTAGTGAAAATTTGAGTAGTTCAGAGAACTGGTAATTACCACCTCTGACTGGCCCCGCCCCCATGTATTCTCTGCCTCCCGAGTCCCAGCTGATTGGCTGGGTCTTCTTTTGTTGCCCTGCACAGGAGAATAGAGCTGGAAAGCAGGTGAGTGGAGTGGGGAAAACAATGGGATTTTGCAGTAACCTTCCCCCAGAAATAGGGAGGGAATAGAGATTTTACAGTATCTTTCCCCTGCCATGCTCACCAAGTCATGTCCAACAAGCCACGTCATGCCCACAGAACCGGTAGTAAAAAAATTTGAATCCCACCACTGACACACACACACACACTGGTTTGTATGCATTTGCACAGTAGTTTAGATGGATATAAACTCAGATTTAACTTTTGGAAAACTCAGGAGTACAGAGATCTAATAATAGATGAGATGAGATGAGAAATCTAATAATAATAATGATCAAAGCTCTTTCCATGATAGTTGGCTGCATTATGCCTTTAGTCCCAAACACACATTATAATAAGTTTGGGGCCCTTGAGATTCTCTCAGAATTGAAGCAATTTCAAGGCTAACAATGTATGATGAAATCATTCCCTTTATCTCTACTTGAGACTGTCCCTTTAATAGTTGCATGCCAGGCAACTTCAGCAGGCCGCTTTTCCTTATTTGTGCAACCACAGACAAGCAGAATCAGATGCCTTAAAGCTGGAGAGGCTTTAATATATTAAAGATATATTAACCTCTGCGGGCTGATACACATTGATATATCCCAGTCCAGTTTATTTTCCTCAGGAATCGTTGAGACTAGATTTACTATGAGGCTGGATGCCAAGTATGTTAATATTTATAAATAAACTCAGATGTTATTAAATATATCTATGCATTAAATGCATTGTAGGTAACACCTATGATTTTGCTTCTAGAGGTAATTGTTATACTGCATTTCAAAATATCTCACTGCTGTAGAGGGAGAACTGGAAAGCATTTGGGAATACTGAAAGGCGTGACTTTTTTGGCATGTATGTCTGCAGAATTTGGCAAGGTTTCAAGACTCTTTTGGGATGCCTTGCCAAGAAAGGGCCCTCTTACCCTATCAATGATGGTCTTCTTTTGTTTTACAAAGATCTCTCTTGTCCAAACCTAGTTAGCCTGCTAAGTAATTCAAGTATTTCATACCTTACCTCTTCCTGCTTTAATGTTTTGGTTATTTTGTACTTAACTATGATTTCACATTTGCAAAATAATATTGCAATACAATATTCCATTACAAAGTATGACAATAGTTTTCATATGATGGGTTAAAATATACTACATGAATATTTTATCTGGAAAATCGTTTTAACCGTGGAATGTTCCAAGGCTCCTGGTTGGCATAAGATGGACTTGATAGAGGAAAAAAAATCTGATTAGATTTACACTGCTGTACTGTATAGCTGCGAGAGTTGGATCCAGAGGTGGTATTCAGCAGGTTCTGACCAGTTCTGGAGAAACGATAGCAGAAATTTTGAGTAGTTCGGAGAACTGGAAAATCCCACCTCTGACTGGCCCCACCTCTATCTATTCTCTTCCTCCCGAGTTCCAGCTGATTGGCTGGGTCTTCTTTGGTTGCCCTGCACAGGAGAACAGAGCTGGAAAGCAGGCTAGTGGGATGGGGAGGGAATCAGGATTTTGCAGTAAGCGTCTCCTGCCATGCCCACCAAGCTACACCCACAGATTTTTTGAATCCCACCACCGGTTGGATCATAAAGGAAGGCTGAGAGCCGAAGAATGGATGTATTCCAATTGCAGTGCTGGAGAAGACTCTTGAAAGTCCCTTGGAGTACAAGGGCATCAAATCAGTCAATCCTAAAGAAAATCCTGTTCTATGGAAGCACAGATACTGAAGCTGCAGCTCAAATTCTTTCGCCATCTAACGAGAAGAGGCGACTCCTTGGAAAAGACCCTGATGTTGGGAAAAATTGAAAGCAAAAGCAGAAGGGGATGGCAGAGGATGAGATAGTAAGAGAGTGTCATCGGCACCCTGAATATGAATTTTGGCAAACTCCAGGAGACAATGGAAGATGGGGAGCCTGTCATGGGCCATGGGACTGCGAAGAGTTGGGCATGACTTAGAGACTAAACAACAACTACTCTTCCTAAATACTAGAGAGCACAGTGTATTTGTTATTATCTATAAACACATAGTATAACATACATCATCCATGACAAGCTAAAGAAAATGACCTATCTTAAGTTCCCTTAATCGGTATCCATCTTGGCTTATTAATGCCAGCTAAGATGGATTGACTTGGGAGAAGATAGACTCCTTTATGTGCTGTGATGAAAAGAAGCTACAACCTGCCCAGAGAAAGAACCTATCCTGGACCAAGAGGATTTTGCTCATCACAGTTGATGGGACCTCTTGAGCTTTCGATTATCTAGTGAGCCAGATTCAAGGCTCTGATATAAAGATCTAGAACAGGGGTCTCCAACCTTGGCTCCTGGAAGCCTGGCGGACTTCAACTCCCAGAGTTCCACAGCCAGCTGGCTGTGGAATTCTGGGAGTTGAAGTCCGCCAGGCTTCCAGGAGCCAAGGTTGGAGCTGGCTGTGGAATTCTGGGAGTTGAAGTCCGCCAGGCTTCCAGGAGCCAAGGTTGGAGACCCCTGATCTAGAACAAGGATAACGGACAGGCCCTCTTTACCTTTACAGACCTAACAGCTGAAATAATTAGGAATAGAACTAGTGCAAATGCTAAGAAGAGTAGAGTGTCATTTTGTGGCTGCTTGTGAATGGACTGTCTACAGAGGTCTATATGCCTTAGACTCAGAGGTGGTATTCAGCAGGTTCTAAGCAGTTCTGGAGAACCAGTAGCGGAAATTTTGAGTAGTTCGGAGAACTGGCAAATATCCCCTCTGACTGGAGATTTTACAGTATCCTTCCCCTGCCATGCCCACCAAGCCACACCCACAGAACAGGTAGTAAAAAACTTTGAATCCCACCACTTCTTAGAATGCTCTTTTTAGAGAGATCTATGAGCTTTTTCTTCCACCATCTTTTAACCATCTTGATGTTCTATCTCTTCTCTGTATCAGAGGTGGTATTCAGCAGATTCTGACCAGTTCTGGAGAACCGCTAGCGGAAATTTTGAGTAGTTCGGAGACTTGTAGCAGAAATTTTGAGAAGTTCAGAATACCACTTCTGACTGGCCCCATCCCCATCTATTCTCTGCCTCCTGAGTTCCAGCTGATCAGCTGGGTCTTCTTTTGTTGCCCTGCACAGGAGAATGGAGCTGGAAAGCAGGTTAGTGGGGTGGGGAGAGAATGGGGATTTTGCAGTATCCTTCCCCTGCCGCACCCACCAAGCCATGCCCACCAAGCCACACCATGCCCACAGAACCGGTAGTAAAAATTGTTGAATCCCACCATTGCTCTGTATGACTAGTGAATGAATGGATTTTTTTCACCTTTTGTTTTCCTGTTCCTGCTCCTTTTATTTATATTTTATGTCGCAGAATGTGCCTTTCAACGCACATGAGCTAAGATTCTCTTAACCTGGGTTTAATGAATAAACTATAAATTGGCTGAATTCACAGAACAAGCTGAGTGATAAAGGATGGCTTCCAAGACACAATGGATGCATTCACAAAATACTCTAATCCAAAACCAAATCAACTCTGTTTTAGTTAATGTGACAGTAACAGGTGAGTAGGTCAATGTATTATGCATTCAGCAATTTTGGACTTAGAATGTGGCTTCGGAGCTCTGCTCAGCTGTGAAAGTCCCTTAGATTTGTTCACTGTATCACAGCCTAAGGGATCAAATAAAATTTTTGAAGATAAACAGGATAACTGAGCACCCCAGAGTGACAGTTGATTACAAATATGATTAATACAAAATGGTGCTGAAGAATGAAGGCTAGGAGAATTCAACCAGAACTAGCCTCCAAGAATCTCTGTTGTTGAACTGCAGAATCCTCTCAATACAGCTTCACTTCTCTCTGTGTGTTTGTTTACTGGGGGCTGTATTCTCTGGAGAAGACAGCAGAGTGTAACCCTGGAATGGTTTCTGTGGGGATAGGCAAGATGTACAAATATTTCATGTACATTTCTAACGCCTATTATTCTTTCATGCTAGGCTTGTGGCCATGCCAGCACATACACAGACACCTCTTTATGCTGCTTGAACACTGAGGGGGTGGCTTTGGCTCATGGGGCTTAGAGAATTTCATCTCGTGATTTCCATTAGCACTGTAAGGAGATGTGTGTATACCTTTTCCTTTGTCCATCTAGTTGAGCCAACCAATCCCTTGCTTTCCAAGCTTAGTTGTTTTCTTATAGATAGTTTGTTACTTGATTAGGTAAGCTTATCTGGGCTTTTGTTTTCCTTCTGGGTCCAACATCAGCCCTGTTCTCTCTTTGTTGGGAAAGATTCTGTCCTCCTCCTCTCAAACTCCTTCGGTCCTTCCAAACTTCTTGTTAGACAGCGGAGTACAGCACAACTTAATAGCTTTATAATAACCACGTTTAATGCCACCTCATTGAGTATCATTCTCAAGTGCTTTTTCCAAAGACAAGAACAAGCACTAAATTTGGACAAAGAAAGTAACATTGGCTTAGGGTCAGCCAGACTGATTAAATAGTAAGAAAATTCCCCAATCAAAAAGTTAGGTTACATAAGCTCCATGATTCCACAAGGTGTTGAACAGATGGGTACCTAATTCCAAGTGAATTGGCTAAATTAGATATTTTTGAGGCTCTATATTTTACAAATACTCGGGGCCTTCTCAGTGGTGGCAGTCAGGGTCTGCAATTCCCTTCCTTGAAGACTATAAATTCTGTTTGGGCAAGAAGTACTTTTTTTTCCCTGCTATATTACATTGGCACCATGTTAAAGATGGTCAGTATTTTAACTTTACGAGTGGATAAGATTCATAAGGAGTAGAAATACGGTGCAAAGCAGGCAGGCAGGATCATACATGTAAGCAGAGCTGAAGTTTTCTCCCCCCTCTCCTCTAGGTTTGGGAGAGTTGCTTTGGTTTTTGGAACTTTTAAAACTATATAATGCTTGTTTTAAGACATATTGACATTTTTCAGAGGCATCTGAAGAGCAGAACAACAGTGGATCTTAAGGGCTACTCTTGAACTGTCTACACATAAATAAGTAATATAAAGCAGGGTTGCCAACAAATCTAGCTTTATTCTATGGATTTAGATGGAGTTAATTAGCCTGAAACTTTTATTAAAGTATAAAAAGTTGTTAAGCCTGAGTTCCCCAACCAGGGTTAAGGAGACAAGCTAAACAGAATGTGCAGCGTTAGTCAGATAGGCACACAGATAAATGAGTGAGATAAGTTTGTATGTTTTGTTATCATACAGTAAAAATAACAGATACGCTTGTGCTATCAAAAATATAGTTTATTCCATTATGAGTTCACAGCATAGTCAAAATAACAGTCCAATAGTCATGTATCATTTAGTCAGTCCATTCAAGGATATTCAGTTAGCAAAGTCCGTGTAGAATATCCTTACAAATCAGTCCTTTGTTTCTCTCCCATTCGAGTAACGCAGTCTTGAGTCAATGCAGTAATTAGGGATCATCAAAGCCAGAGAGAGAGCAAGCTGTCATCTTGCTTCTTTTAAAGTGCTTTCACAACCACTCCCCTAATTACATTCCCATATTTAAAGTTGCAGACACTTTAACTTACAAACTATGATTACATATTTATTATTTTACCTAAACCAGTTAGGGTAAACAATGTTATCCCTAACAAAAGTAATAAAACTATTGTTGGTTAATAATACCGTGTTTCTCCAACAATACGACCTTCCCCATAGGAAAACCCAGCATGTTTTCTAGGCATAAGGTTCAATTAAGCCCCTCCCCCCAAATTTAGGCTGAGTTTAAAATATGCGAAATGGGGGGGAAGGGAAGGGGGGAACTTGCCGTTAGGAGTGCCCCGCAGGCAGCCACTCCTAACGGCCGATCATGGCGGAGTTCAGAGAGCTCCCTACTCCCACCAAGTACCTTTGCTGCCAGGGTAGGAGAGATGGGGCCGCACCAAGAGGTGAATGCTTCCACTTTCCCATCTGCACAAAGGGCATCGCCTCCCCTCTCCCCTGCCACAGCCCCGGCAAGGGCGCAGGAGCTGACTTTAAAACGGACTCCATCCATGTCCCCTCAGGCAGCCAGAGCAGGGCTTGGCAGAGATACCTCCAGCAGGAGCGCAGAAGAGTGAGCCACCCAGCCTGCTGCTGGCGCGTCAACCTTTGACCAACACTTCGCCGGCGCAGCGGCAACCCAGCCCAGCCCACATGACCCACTCCTCTCGGGGACCGCAAGCTCACTTGCCCCGCTCAGCCTGGCTTCCAGCACTACCACCAGTTGCTCTTACCTTACACAGCAGCGGCGCCTCTTCCTGCTGGCCATGCCTTGCAGGCTGAAAGCACAGCCCAGTGGCGCCCAAGCCAGGGCTGCACGCTTTTTCCCCTGCATCCTGCAGAGCCAGAATCCGCCGCCCATCATGCAAACCCCAATGAGCAAACTCACCTGCGCTTGGGGGAAGAGAAGCTGTGCTCTGCCAGCTCTTTTTTCCCCAAGCACGGGCGAGGCTGCTCATTGGGGTTTGTGCGGCAGGCAGCAGATTCCAGTTTTGCTGGGCCCCAAGGCAACAGCGAGCAGCCCCCACCTGGGCTGCACTTTTGGCCTTCCGAGCACCTGCAGGCACCATTGTGTATACTTCGGCAGCAGCTCTGTAAGCAGAGAGTCTGTATCCGGTGCATCTCTGGGAGCACCTGAAGCTTGATGGGGCTGCCTTGGCCCTTGGTGATTCCATGCCCTGTTGCGAGCTTGGAGTCCATGGGTTGAAAACAACCCCCGGACTTCCGAAGAGAACTTGTCGAGGGAAGAAGTCGGGGCAGGTTGGTCGTGGCCACAGCACCTGAATGGCGCAACTACATTCTTTTGAAAAGGTCTGGCTGAGAGAGGGAAAATCCCAGGAGGTTAGGGAAGGTAGAACAAAATTGGTGCACGAGACCGGCCGGCTGGTGTTCGCACTGGGGAAAGAGGAGCTGGCGGAGCACCAGCCACAGTGGGAGTGCCAGAAAGGCAGCCCGCTTGCCTTTGTCTCTCGTGCAGTGGCAGGAAGCCGGCTGGGGGCTCTAAGCAACCCAACAGTCAGCAGGGCAGGTTAAGAAAGCAGCCTCCTGAGTAACGGTTCCGAGTGCTGCAGCTTGATCCGAGCTCGAGCATGTCCACATGGCATGCCGAATTTGGCACTTAATGGAGCTCTGCAGGTTTGCCAATGCACTGGACCAAGAACTACCTGCACAGGCTGAGCTGGCACGATGCACCGGGTGGAAAGTGGTTGGCTGCGTGGGTGTCGTGGGAACACGGCCATTCACTGATAAGGATGTAAATACACATGCACACACACTACCACCAGGCTGCGCATGGGAGGAAAATTAAGGCATCCTCGAAAAGACGGCCTAGCCATTTTTTCAGGGCTCAAAAAAAAAACAAAAAAACCCGGCCTTATTTTATGAGAAACATGGTATATAGATAGCTAACCTTTCTTCTCCTTCCCCATGGACAGTAGAATAAATCGGTCCAGAGTTTCACTGGATGATCTCAAATGATCAACCTCAAATTATCATATTTTGGACACATGATATAAAAGTCATGTTCCCTTAACACGTCCTTAAAGAGGGAAAAGTGGAAGGAATGGGAAGAGTAGAACTGGCAACGAGAATAGACTAGATTACCATGGTGATGCGTGCACCTTGGAAGACCTTAAGGGATAGGTTGGGGACAGATCTTCCTGGAGAAAAGCTATTTATATCTTCAACATGATTGATTGATCAATCAATCAGTCCTAAAAAGAAAATTAATGAAGAACTTTTTTTCTCATGTAGAAGTTCTTGTCTCTAGCATCTTCAATGTAAATGGAGCTGGAAGTGTGTGTGGAATGACATCTATGTGAGACACTGGAGCCTAGGGTGGTCAAATCTCAGGGCTCAACCTACCATTAGCTCAATGAAACACCACAGAAGATGGTAGATGTTGTGATGAAAGGGGACACTGGATACTTGAAGGGCAGAAGGTAACACAACCCCAAGCTGCAACTTGCAACTCTTGCAAACAGAGAAGAATGTTTGCCATTGCCAAGATGACCTTCTAAATCTGGGTCGGAAAAGAAGCTACTAATTCTTCCCAATTAATAAAATGCCTTTGACTTTTCCTGCTGGATGGAACAGAAGGGCAAGCATGGAATCCACACTTGCTGAAATTCCCTCTCCTATACAACTATTCAAGGTACAGTATGGGATTCTGTATTTTGTCACCCTACTGGGGTTGCATTGACAAGGAGATAGTTTTAATTTAGAGGGACTCTTAACAGGACCTGGTTCTTGTTTCTCAGCTGTTGCTGAAGCTGTAACAAGGGTCATCCTAACAATAAACCTAACAATCTCTCCTGTAATCTTTTCCTTCACTGTAACCCTGTGAGATAAGGGCAATTGCTGGAACCCTGACAATAAGGTCGGATGAGAGTCAACAACCTGCTCAAAGTCAACTCATGAGCTTCCACAACTGAGGAACCTGTCCTGTCTGGTATGAGTTAACAATTATATGTACATCAGAACAATTTTGCTTTCATACAGACTTTGAAACCATCTCTCCCTGAACAGAGATCTGCAATGTTTCACCCTCATACTGTAGTAAAACTATATTAATACAATTGTATTCATATATACCTGGATATAAACACTGCTGTGTTTACTCCCTATTGTTTTGTAATACAGATCTTAAATCTTGGAGCTATTATCTAAAATGCAGATATTAAGGGTCTGATTCCAATAGAAATGAAGTTTAAATCAAAACAAGCATGTAAAGGATTGCACGGATAAGATTTGTATGTATCTGCCGTGTTACATATTTGTTGTTGTCCCTGTACTTCCCAGTATTTCACTCTTATTTATCCCTCTATTGTAATTTAGATTACCAGCTTCCAGGAATTTGTATTTTTGCTTAAATTGCTCTTTTAAGGAATCATTTTAGAGTAATACATGCTTATGTGAACGAGAGAACATTCCTGGATGATTTCCTCAGAGTTGTCCCCCCCTCCCCCCATTAAGCACTGAAATGTGAACAACAGCAAAACCAAACCTTGAAAAAAGCATATTTTTAAAAAACAAAGCCCCCAAAGCATCATTTACATTTATGCCAGAACAACAGAATCATGGGATCCAGTTCTAAAGCAACAATCTCCAAGGCATATTCAGTTAGTTGACAACACTGATCATATGCCCCAACCCATCCCTTGGAGTATCTTGCTTGAGCCAGTTAACAAAGAGCATTATTTGAATTGTTTTGCTATGTTAAAAACAACCACATTTCCATTCCAAAAAGGCAAATAACATCTATTAGAACATATATAAAGAAGGCTATCTACTCACAGGACAGAAATGAAGCTGTCCTCTTCATCTTTTCCTTGGTTAAAACCTTGCCATTAACTAACATGCTCATACTGTAGTTTTAACAGCCTCTGTCTTGGTAAATCTCCAGCATCATAAATTCCTTTTTTTGTTCTCTGGCGCCTCCAGCTCTGCACAGTTCCTTTTTTTTAATTATTATTTTGTTTTGGTTTGGAAAACTTACAGATGCTATTTCCTTTCTTCAATCCCGTTTGGAGAAATGGAGGAAACAGAACACTTAGGTAAAAACGATCTGCTATTTTCAATGCGCATCTCTTTCAGTGAGCATCTTATTAGGGTCTTCTGGAGATGGCGTGATGATGCAGCAGGCTTCTGGTCGTCACTGTTGCCATGACAACCAGTATGTGGTCCCTATGGCAGAATGATGCAGATGCAAAGGTAGGACACACATTTTGTGTAGCGTATGTTATGGGGAGAGGCTACCAGAGACGTTTCCATTCATATTTGCCTTTTTTTTTAATGTCAATTTTCAGAACACCATTTTTTTTCCCTGCCATTATCCTATTTTGTGTAGTTTTAGAACTACCACAAAAATTCCTTATAGTAAGAAAATTTTAAACCATCTGTATATTTACATTGAATGAACCATCTGTATGTTTACAATGGAAACATCTAAGACTAAAATCTAAAATTGAGAGGAAGGACAAGTGGGGGGGACACCATAAGAAAAGAATAATTTTATGCATAATTATTTTTTTTACATGTGTCAGACAGTAGTGAGATTCCTTAGTAGCATTAAACTACAATAATGCAGTTCTCTGCATACCTCTCTAATATTTGAATATGTTTGAAATTAGGCCATTTCCACGCTAATGAAGAACCCATTGTCCATTGGCAAAAGATATTGGCTCATAAATTTGACTGCTTGGATTGCTGACTGCATCTTGGCTGTATAAGCTGCTTAGTAGTGAATTGTGTTCCCCTCATTATACAAGTGTGCCAATATAGTTTCTCCTTTACACACACACACACACACACACCCTTTAACAGGGTCCTGCCAGATTAAGAAAGTAAAACTCTTTTACTGTATAGTAATCTGAAATGAGATTAGTCATTATTCTCATCACCTGCCTTTCTTTTAAATCCTAGAAAGATGCTAAAGAGTGAAAGACTCAGTAATGTATGCAGTAGGTTTCTCATCGATAGGTCTCGCAACGAAACTCATTCTTTTGGTCCAGATTTGGGATATTAAGGCAAGGAGAGATGCCAGTTTTTCACCAGGCCACTATAATTGTATACGGGTAGTCCTTGACTTACAACAGTTCATTCATTTAGTGACCGTTCACCTTTACAACAGCGCTGAAAAAGAAACTTATGACCGTTTTTCATACTTAGCACCATTGCAACATCCCCATGATCATGTGATCAAAATTCAAATGCTGGCCAACGAGTTCATATTTATAATGGTTGCAGTGTCCAGGAGTCATGTGATCAGCTTTTGCAACCTTCTGACAAGCAAAGTCAATGGGGAAGCCAGATTCACTTAACAACTGTGTTACTACCAATACAATCATTCACTTAACAACTTGGGCAAGAAAAGTTGTAAAATGGGACAAAACTCACATGACAAATGTTTCATTTAGCAACATAAATATTGGACTCAATCTTGGTCATAACTCAAGGACTACTCTAATGCTTATTCCATAAATGTGTTCATGTTTTACACGTAAACATTTTAGGCTGCCAGCTGTCTCAAAGGTGCTTTTTTTCCAAAAGGCAACTGGATTTTCTTGGGGTTTTATTTTTCCTTTTGGAAATGTTTTGCTTTTCAGAACTGAAGAAGCTTTTTGGATAAGAAGTGAAATGTTTCGAAGGGAGAAAAAAACCAAGAAAGTCCAGTTGCCTTTTGGAAAAAGCACCATTGGGACAACTATGATCTAGATGTTTGAGAATTTCCATAGATATTTTGGCTGCCAACTATTTTTTACTGGTCTTTGTTCAACAATGTGATAATCAGAGATTAATATATGGTGAAGCTTATTACAATTCAATATATCAGGCAATGAACTTACTATTAGCAGCAAAACCTCTGCTAATAAAACTGTTTTTGCTAGCAGAGAATTCTAGAAATTGAAAAATATTTAAGAATGTCAGTTTGGAGATAACTAAATTCCAGTTTTGAAAGTGCTCACCTTATCCAAGGTGATTTTTACTAAGCAGTCTTAGTTTCAGATAGATTCAGACCTCATACTAATCCATGATTTGTTTAACTATGATTTATTAAATATGGATGAATTCATATAAGCCACTAAAGTATAATCCATTACAAGCAAACAGCAACACTGGAGATGAAAATAAATGGTGCAATTATCATGAAAATAAATTTTGTCAGATAAGAAGAAATCCTTATTAGAAGTACTTATTTAATGGAGTTTGTTGTTGATGAGCCTGCATGCAGTTGACATAAATTTTATAAATTTTCCTTTAAAAGCATTAAGCTTTTCTCCGTTACAATCTCAGCTTGAGTAAGACTTCTGAAAAATTTAAGAGCTTCTTTCTTTTTTTTTTTGGAACAAATTTTATTGCTTTTAAAGACAAACAAACCATCATTAACCATTAAATACATAAAACCTCTTTCCATTATTAACTTTATAAGTCAAGTAGAATATTATTTTATGCAACATAATTCTGTTTTACACCATTTCAATATAAACATATAGATATCTCTTAACAAATTTCTCATTATTTCTCTTTTCGTATTCAATTTCATTGTTGCTATTATTATTTTCTATATTTATCGAATTTATAGTCATCATCTTCATTCCTCTCTGACTTGATTACCATTATTCTCATCCAACATTCCTCTGAGGTTTTATTAATTCTCAAACAAAACATAGATACACAAAACACAAAAATATAAAACTTCTTTTAAGAAAGTAGTTTGGCCCCAGATTACCTCTCTTTGTATGGACTTCAATTAAATTATTAGAAAGTTATTAGAAAGCAATGTTTTCCAGAGTGAATCAATATCTCTTCAGCTTGCTATACATTTGTATAGTTCATAGATCTCAGTGGCCAGAAAGAAAACTCCAACATTTGCTTAAATAGAACTTTTAATTATCTAAAGCAGGGATTGCCAACTTTTGGACCTCAAGGACCACCAAACCAATAAGTTTAAATCCTGCAGACCACTAATGAATTTTGACTGACGGAGCCTTGCTGACATTGGTGGGAAAGTCGGTCCCATATTCCAGTGCTGTAGTAGTCACAGGATTGGCCCTTTGGTTATCCCGGAGCAGCTGCTCCTCCGCCCGGGTGCACCGGACTGCCATAGACTGGAGGAGCTGCTCCAGGATGACCAAAGGGCCAGTCCTGTGACAACTGAAGCTCTGGAATATGGGACTGACTTTCCCACCAATGTCAGCAAGCCACCCGGGGGTGGATTTCCCTCCCCTGCTGTTGGTCTTATCTTCCAGTTCCAGCTCGCATGGCTCTACTCAAGGTAAGGTTTGTGCTCAGTTGAAGGGTGGGAGTCGCAGGTGGGCAGGCCATGTGGGCGTCGCAGCCTTTTGTTCCCACGTAGCCTGGATTAATTGCTTTGGGGGGGGAAACATTTTTCTGCAGACCACCAAAATTTTCTCGTGGACCACCAGTCATCCCTGGCCCACCGGTTGGCAACCACTGATCTAAAGTGCAATCTATGTTGTCTGGCTTCATTATAAGTAGTCCACAATGTACTACCACAATTGGGACCAGAATGTCCACTGCTGCGATGCAGTCATTGATTTGTGCCAATTTATTCCTTTTTTTTGCTGTGATTGTTAAGCAAGCCACATCGTTATTAAACAAATCCTATTTTTTTCCTTGACTTTGCTTGTCACAAACTGCTGGAGAAGCTTGTAAATGGCAATCATATGAGCCCAGGAGGCTGCAACCATCGAAAATAAGATGCCTGAATTTTGATCATCTGATTTTGAACAGTCTTTAAATGAATGATCATAAATCAAAGACTAGTCTTTCATGTTTTTCTACAGATATTTTATCCTCAAGATGGAAAGAGAGATAATTTGCACAAGATTGCCTGGAAGTTTTAGTGTCAGAGAATCTGCCTGGCATCCTGAATTTGAGCAATCCTGTTGTAGGGACTCAGTAATAATTTGCTTTTTAAAAATTAATTGGTCATTCAATATACAATTTAATGGCTAGGTTGCAACAGAGCATCCAAGTCTAATCCAAAATGACAGCAATTAAAGTCTATAATATTTGGGATTTGCTTGATGGAACCATTTCCTTTTTTTTTTTTTTTTGCTGGAAACAGTAGTAAATGCCAGCACAGAACATTGTAAATTACAATCATGTGACTGTGAGAGGTGGCAAATGGCCGTAAATGTGAGCTAGTTGCCAAGTGTCAAAAATAAATCATGTGTAGAGGTGTTGACACTTTGAATCTGGGTCATCAGTCCCATTTTTTTGGTTCTGTTGTAACTTCAAATAGTCGCTAACCAACCAGTCATAAGTCGAGGATTATTTTGTATGTCTAAGCAAAAGTATGTGTTCAACATTATAAATAGGTGGTTGAGACACCTAACACCATGCAGGTACTCCTAGACTTATGACCACAATTGAGCCAAAAAATTATGTTGCTAAGCAAGACAGTTGTTAAGGGAGTTTTGTCCCATTTTATGACCTATCTTGCCAGCTGTTAGTCAATCACAGCAGTTGTATATAGGTCATAAATATGAACCAGTTGCCAAGCATCCCAATTTTGATCACATGACTGTGAGGATGTTAGACTTATATACCTCTTCATAGTGCTTTACAGCCCTCTTTAAATGATTTACATATTGTCCCCAACAATCTGGGTCCTCATTTTACCGACCTCGGAAGGATGGAAGGCTGAGCCAACCTGGAGCCTGGTGAGATTCGATCTGCCAAACTGCTGGCAGCAACTGATCAGCAGAAGTAGCCTGCAGTACTGCATTCTAACCAGATGTGGTATTCAGCAGATTCTGACGAGTTCTGGAGAACCGGTAGTGGAAATTTTGAGTAGTTCGGAGAAGCGGCGGTAACGTTAACCCAGGAGTGGGGAGGGAATGGAGATTTTACAGTATCCTTGCCCTGCCATGCCCACCAAGCCCCACCCACCAAGACATGCCACACCCACTAAGACATGCCCACAGAAGCGGTAGTAAACATTTTGAATCTCACCACTGATTCTAACCACTGCACCACCATGGCTCATAAGTGTGAAAAATGCTCATAAATCACTTTTTTCAAGGCCTTTGTAACTTTGAACGATCACTAAATGAATGGTTGTAAGTCAAGGACTACAAACCTGATTTCTCTGTGTATCTTCCAAGACAAATCCTCGACTTACAATTCAGTGTAGAAATGGCCCTTTCAGCCTTTTGGCCCTATAAAAATTCACCTGATTTTTCTGCAGGGGTAAATCACTTGCAGCTACTTCTCACCTGCAGCATGCCATGTCCAGCCTCCTTGGCAGTTTCCACATCTTGCCGGAGCAAGTTAATGAGATGAGAGGCCTTGGGTGTTTCATCATTCACAAGGAGGACATTAACATGACAGCAACTAATGGCAGGCGCCATTCTCATCAGCCACCTCATCATCACAGCTCCCTGTGCAAAAGGTTGCCGTTTCTGATGGAGCGGCAAGAATCCCTCAAATGCTCACTGCTGAGGCCGAGAAAGCAATCCATGTTTATTTCTTTTATTTATAATACTTGGATGGAGCCTTCCTAGGTGGGAGTCCCTGCCAAAGCTGCTAGTTCCCCTAAAAAGTGAACGAAACAATCGTGAAGCAAAATAGATTCTGCGACCCCTTCCATACACAGTGCAGATAAGTTTGGCTGGGGCTTGCATGCCTGCACAAATAGCTCTGCGTGCCACCTGTGGCACTCATGCCATAGGTTCGCCATCATGGCTCTATACCATTTCAGAAAAAATGTTATCCAATCGCTTCTTTAAAACTTCCACTATTGGAACATTCACAATTTCTGGAGACAAGATGTTCCATTGATTAATTGTTCTGCCAGGAAATTTCTCCTTAGTTCTAGGTTAGTTCCCTCCTGAATTAGCTTCCATCCATTGCTTCTTGTCCTGTCTTGGAGAACGTCAACTCCTTCTTCTTGATAGCTCCCCTTAGATCTTGGAACACTACTTTCATGTCACCCCTAATGCTCCTTTTCATTAAGCTAGACATTATAAATTCTATCCAGAAGCATTCATATAATAAACCACCAGCAAAACCTTCTTTAGGAATGTACAAGCAAAGAAGGTGTTACCATAAGTGTGGGTTAGTTCAAATATGCTGGTTAATTTTGGTCAGAGCAATTATGATTTACAAACCAACTTCAAATTACAGTTTTATATGGGTTATGACTGATCTTTGGAGTCAGTTTATCTTCAGACATAATGCTTAACTATATTTGAACTATACTGCTTACGTCTTTGGCTTTCCTGCTTTTACAGTTGTTATGGTTTTAAACAGCATTTTATGCCCAGTTTTGGGGATTAGGATTGCACTGAAAGGCAGGTAACATGTTTTAATAAACGGATTCCTTAGAAGCTGACACCTGTAGAGCCAAGAATTTCCTCCTTCTCAATTGCATATTATTATTTTTCTTCTGCAGCTATAACTGTATCTCTGTAACTGTATGCTATCCTTCCCAAGTCTATGCTGTCAACATTTGTCGACCCATTCTGTAACTGTGATCAAGGGAGCTATAGGTAATCCTCACTTAGACACCATTCAGACACCTTCCTCCAAAGCTACTTATGACCCAGTTTTGATGTTTTGCTATCACCTTGCCTGCTCTCCTCCCCGATGCAGCCACATGACAGCATTTTAGGTGCTCAACAACCAGCCTGTATTTACAGCTGTTTGCAATGCCCCACAATCATATGACTGTGATTTGTGACATTTTTGCCAGAAACCTGCATTTAATTCTGATTTCTAGGGGGAAAAACTGGCCCATAGCCAAAAAAGGGAGGTAGGTTAACAACTGCTGCATAAAAAAGTTGCAAAATAGGGTTGGGTCATGATTTACAGCTACAATTGCCAGGATCAATTACAGTCATAACGCGAGGACTACCTGCACAGTGCACAATAGTTTATGCCTTTTAATAAAACATTATTACCAATAGTTAGAAAAGGCATAGCCATCCTCCTTCTGATTTGTTCTTTGCCATCATAGACTAATATGGCTAATATACAATTACTCAGCTGGCTTAATTTCTCAAACAATCTTTGCTGTAAATCCATCAATGGCCAAAGGTCTACAAAGGGGGAATAGTGTTTGCATGAAAATAAGGATATCTATCTATCTATCTATCTATCTATCTATCTATCTATCTATCCATCCATCCATCCATCCATCCACCCATCATCTATCTATTTATCTATCCATCCATCCAGGGGTGGGATCCGACAGGGTTAACTACCAGTTCGGTCATTTTTGAAGTTTGGTGATTTACAATGTGCTTCCCTGCCCGTGTACGCCTGTAACTCGTCATCAGCATGCTGCATGCAGAGAAGCAGCCTTTCAAAAAGCCTTTTTTCCTGCTTTTTTAACTGCAGCTGTGCCTCACATGGAAGCTGAAGTTGAAAATATCAGGAAATAAAGATCAGGTAAGAGCCCGGGTGGGCGGGTGGGCAAAAACATCAGTAGACATAGAACCGGTTCTATGACTGCTGCTCTTCAGAGCTACCGGTTCTACAGAGGTGGACAGAACTGATAGAAACCCACCCCTGCATCCATCCTTCATCTATCTATCTATCCATCTATCCATCCATCATCTATCTATCTATCTATCTATCTATCTATCTATCTATCTATCAATCTATCTATCTGTCATCTATCTATCTATCTATCTATCTATCTATCTATCTATCTATCTATCTATCTATCTATTGTCTTCAACTTATATCAGTTCATTAAATGACTGGTCAAAGTTAAAATGACACTGAAAAAGTGATTTATGACATTTTTCACGACATCCCCATGGTCACATAATCAAAATTCAGATGCTAATAAAATAACTAGGATAAGCAGACCCAGAATGTGATACAGTATATGTACCAAAATGAGTATATTGATCGAAAATAATTGCACAAAACTAGTACTGCATAAATAGCATGTATGTTATCTGTTTTTTACTTCAATATGTATGGTGAAAGAAACGCCTGGCTGGTCCCATTGTGTTCGACATTTATATATGTAAACAATAAAAATACAGAACAGAAAATTGAGATGCTTAGCAACTGGTTTATATTTATGATGGTTGCAATGTCCTGTGGTCATGTGATCCCCTTTTGTGACCTTCTCATAAACAAAGTCAATGGGGAAGCCACATTCACTTAACAACCGGGTTACTAACTTACCCTTTCCAATTATTCCATTAATAGCTGTGGCAAAACTCACTTGACAAAATATTTCTTAGCAACATACATTTGGGACTCAATTGTGGTTGTAAGTTGAGAACTACAGTACTTGTCTCTAGCTAGCCATCATTTCCATACCTCTGGGCACTTTACAAAGGTAAAAATTAATATAACATTTTTTTCCTTTTCCTTTTTCATGTATCTTTGGTTAACGAATAGAAACAACTGCCAAAATAAAAATTATCCCTGTTTCGTTCAAATGCTGTCAATTCATACTGACTTCTTCCTCACTACCATTTTCAAGCCTTCCCTTTCTCCAAAAGCTAGTTATATTACTGAGTTACATAATTGATATTGTCCCAGTGATGGAATGTGTTATGAGCTAATAAAGGCGTTTAATAAAGTTTTAACAATCTTAGGTAAAAAGCAGGGTTCTAATCCTGCACTTCTGATTGGCCGATAATAGCAACAACGGATTGGTCCTTTCGGGGAAATCTGATTGGCTGTTAACGGGCCAACTCTCATTGGTTCAAGAGTTTAACACCTCCATGTTTTTCATTGGCTAATAGGACAGCAGCCAACCCTATAAAAGGGCGATTGCTCTGTTCAGTATGCTTAATAAAGAGTTGAAGTTCACTGTTCACTGCCTCGTCTCCGCTCCTTGCACCCATGCACAGAACTTAACACTGGCGACGAGAGTGGGATGCGGAGACATCTGAGCTGATTGAACACTCACAGAGCACCAAACAGAGCACGTGGCTGAAGGCACATTGACAACGGAAAACATGTCCGGTGGCACCATACCACTCGCTCCATTTGACCCAGCACAAGAAGACTGGGACTCGTACATGGACTGGTTCCAGATGTTTCTGGAGACCAACAACTTGAAAGACACAACTACAGGGAAAAAGCGAGCAGTGTTCCTGACCCATTGCGGGCCTGCCGTTTTTAAGATGGCCAAAGCACTAGCGAAACCGGCTGAGGTGAAATCCATGGACTGGGACGTCCTCGCACCCCTTCTACGGGCTCACTATGCACCCGCCGTACCAACGCTTGTCTGAAGACATGAGTTTTATCAGAGGAACCAACGGAAAGGAGAGAGTGTCGCAGATTTCATCGCGGACCTCTGGAACCTGGGAGGCCTCTGTGGGTTTGCAGACCTCCAAGAAGCTCTGAGAAACTGAATAGTTCTGGGATTAGATGACCAGACGGCGCAGAGCAAGATCATGGCCAAAGGGGACATTGATCTTGCCGATGTCATCAAAGACGCTACTGCAGCAGATGCAACCAGGAAGTCGGCCGCCCGAATGAGCCGCACCAACGCACTGCTCTGTCAACTCGCCAACGATACCTCACCTCGCCTAGAGAGGCACACAACAGCAGCCCACAACGAGGACCTCGAATCTCCATCAGAAAGTGATGAGGGGGAGGTCAACTGACTCCAGTCCGAACGCGACCAACGCAACCCACGGAATCGAAGACTACCGCACCAATGCGCGGGTTGTGGGGCAAACCACCCGCGATCAGATTGCAAATTCCTCGATGTGCTCTGCCATTCCTGTGCGAAAAGAGGCCACATCGGGAAGGTCTGTAGAAGCAAGCGAGGATCCAGCCCAATTTGGAGAGAAAACAACTACCGCCAGACCACAGGGAATCGTCCTGTGAGTCGAGAACACTTGAACCACCAATGGAACAACCACTCCTACAGAAATAAAACACTGGCCACTTCAACGAGACAGGAAGAGGCACACCAAATCATTACCATCGGCCACGCTTCATCGTTAGATGCAAAGAAGATCCAAGTTAGGGTCACCATCGAGAACCAACCTTGCATGATGGAAGTCGACTCAGTGTCATCCCTCTCGATGGTTTCCTGGAAGACCCTTAAACAGTTAATCCCTGCTGTCCGGCATCAAGACCTCAGAGTGCAAAGAATTATACTCAAAGATTACCAGGGGAACCAAATTCTGGTTGTCGGCTCCAGCCAAGTCCAAGTATCATTCAAAAATCGTACTGCGTCGTTACCGCTGACCGTCGTCGATCACGACCAGCCTAGTTTGTTAGGCCTTCAATGGTTTGCCCCACTCAGGATCGAGGTAGCCAGCATTCACCAAACCAGAAGCGACAACTGGGAGGAGGCCCTTGTCCAGGAATTCCAGGACGTCTTTGCAGACAAACTAGGCGAGTACAAGGGGACCCCGATATCATTTAACCTTAACCCTGAAGTAGCCCCCATCCGCCTTAAGCCTCGTCAGGTACCTTTTGCCCTAAAACCAAAGATCGACGAGCAGCTCGATAAATTAATAGCCCAGGGTGTTTTAGAACCAACTGACTACGCCCGTTGGGAAACCCCAATTGTAACACCCATCAAACCGGATGGATCGTTAAGGATTTGTGGGGACTACTGGGCCACCCTCAATCACGCCCTGCAAAAGAACGCTTACCCGGTGCCAGTGGCTCAACACCTTCTCCATTTCCTAGGGGATGGAAAAGTCTTCGCTAAATTGGATTTAGCGCAGGCATACCAACAACTGCCTGTAGATAAAAAAACCGCGGAAGCACAGACGATCGTTATGCACCGAGGCGCTTTTAAATGCAACCGACTCCAATTCAGAGTGAGCGTGGCCCCAGGGATTTTTCAAAGTCTGATGGAGAGACTTTTGCAAGGGATCAAGGGGGTCGTGCCATATTTTGACGATGTTTTAATTGCGGCCCTGAATAGAGAAGTACTAGAGAGGCGTCTTAGAATGGTTCTCCAGAAATTTAAAGACTCCGGCCTAAAGGTTAAAAAAAATAAATGTCAACTGTGTACAGAGAAAGTAGAGTTCCTGGGGTACCTAATCGATAAGCAAGGCATTCACCCCACTAATAGCAAACTAAGAGCGATCAAAAATGCCCCAAGACCCAAGAATAGGACAGACCTCCAAGCTTTCCTGGGGTTCATTAACTTTTACAACATCTTCTTGCCCCAGAAGGTGACCATAGCTGAGCCCCTACATAGACTTCTCGACAAAAAAGCCACCTGGGTCTGGGGACACCGAGAGGAGCACGCATTCCGACAAGTGAAAAACTTACTAACCTCCGATGCTGTTTTAATGCAGTATAACGAGACTTTGCCCTTAACAATTACATGTGACGCATCACCGTTTGGAGTAGGAGCCATTTTAAGTCATGTGTTACCAAATGGTAGAGAGGCCCCTATTGCCTATTTTTCAAGGACCTTTTCGAGAGCTGAACGCAACTATAGCCAAATTGACAAAGAGGCTCTTGCTGTTGTATCTGCTGTGAAACGGTTTCATGAATATGTGTGTGGACGAGCTTTTACTATTATTACCAATCACAAGCCTTTGCTGGGGATTATAGCGGGAGACAAGCCAACCCCCTATATATTGTCACCTAGAATGACTCGTTGGTTGGAGTTCTTAGCTGCGTACAATTATAAATTGCAACACCGCCCGGGGAAAGCCATTCCCCACACTGATGCATTGAGCCGTGCCCCACTTCCAGAAACTGTCGATGACCCAGCTCCAACCCTCACGACACTCCAGATTGAAACCCTACATTCACCGCCGCTAACAGCCAGAGACATCGCTATCACAACGAAACGAGATCCTGTCCTGGCGCGAGTTCTCAGCTAGGTCGAACGAGGATGGCCAGTAGAACAAACCTCTGACGACTTCACCCCTTTCAGAAACCGGCAAACAGAACTTTTCTCGCAGAAAGGCTGCATCCTATGGGGAGACAGAGTCGTCGTCCCAGAGGGGTTACAACGAGCAGTTTTGAAAGCATTGCATGACGGTCACCCTGACATCGTGCATATGAAAGCGCTTGCACGAAGCTATGCATGGTGGCCGGGCATCAATAAGCAGATCGAAGCCTGGGTGAAGACTTGTCTAAAGTGCCAAGAAGTCAGCAGTGCCCCACCAAGAGCAACTCCAACAGAGTGGGAAACCCCCCGGGGGCCATGGTCCCACATACACATTGACTTTGCGGGACCTACTAAGGGACATACGTTCCTCCTAACAGTGGATGCCTATTCCAACTGGCTTGAAATCCACAAGATGAAGACTACTACAACCGATTCAGTCATCCGCAAATTAGATAAACTATTTGCAGAATATGGACTGCCAGATGTTTTAGTCTCCGATAACGGACCCCAGTTCACGGCCCTGGCGTTCGAACAATACTTAGTGGACCGGGGCATCCGCCATGTGCTAACCTCGCTGGCGCACCCTGCAGCCAATGGAAGGGCCGAGCACATGGTCCAATTTCTTAAAAAAACTCTCCACAAGATGGACCATGGGGACATTGATGACAAACTGAACAGAATACTCCTACTCCAACACATCACCCCGCACAGCGTAACCAACAAAACACCAACTGAACTGTTGATGGGACGCAGGATTTGCTCCCACCTTGACCATCTCCACCCGGCCTATGCACCAGAGAAACCCTATGGATCTAGCAGAAAGTGCCGCAAATTTAAGGAAGGCGACTTAGTCTTCAATAAAAATCTTTCCGGCGAACCGTTGTGGGTCGAAGCAACCGTAACCCAAGCCACCGGGCCCAGATCGTACCGCGTACAAACAAGGGACGGGAAAATATGGAAACGCCATATAGATCAGCTTCGCTCTAGGTTGCAACCCAGTTCCCACAACTCCTGTGACCCTCAAACTGAGGGGGGAGGGGATATCGAGAGAACCGAATTCGAGATGCTGGATGACAAAATCGAAGGAAGTCAGCAGCCCGACGCGTTACCTGAAGAAGAATCAAGAATGGGGGTTGCCTCGCCACAGAGAAATACCTCAACGGAGGCGAGCCCGCAGAGACCGGAGGACAACAACGACAGAATCAGCGGCACCGAGTCGTCCTGTGAGGATGCAGAACCTCCTGTACCAGAGAAATCAAAAAACATTCCACCAAAACTGGACTACAGACAGGAACCAGTGGGACAGCACAAATCTAATAGACAGTTGGAACAACCTGCATATCTACGGGATTACATCACCGCACCCCTCAAACGGAACCTAGGGGGAAGGGGTGTTATGAACTAATAAAGGCATTTAATAAAGTTTTAACAACCTTAGGTAAAAAGCAGGGTTCTAATCCTGGACTTCTAATTGGCTGATAATAGCAACATCGGATTGGTCCTTTCGGGGAAATCTGATTGGCTGTTAACGGGCCAACTCTCATTGGTTCAAGGGTTTAACACCTCCATGTTTTTCATTGGCTAATAGGACAGCAGCCAACCCTATAAAAGGGCTGCTGCTGCCCTAGGTGATCACTCTGTTCAGTATGCTTAATAAAGAGTTGAAGCTCACTGTTCATTGCCTCGTCTCCGCTCCTTGCACCCATGCGCAGAACTTAACAGAATGAATGCTTTTAGGATCATATCAAGATGTGCGTGAAAGTCTGGTGTGCAGGGAGGATGAATGAATGGCTAACAGCTGAACCAAACATGTTTTGGACTGAAGGGAGGCAGAGAGATTAAACCATCTCTGCTTACAATTAACAATGATTTGCAGCTAAAAAATTTCTAAAATACATCAGACAAACTTTGCTTTCCTTGGTGCCTTTTCTCTCCCATGCCATACAACTGCACAAATATTTTGTCATTACAGCATAAGATTCAAAGGCTATCAACTCTGTCAAGCAGACAAATGACCTAAAGAGAAGAGAAGAGAAGAGAAGAGAAGAGAAGAGAAGAGAAGAGAAGAGAAGAGAAGAGAAGAATTCTTATGGGATCCATAACTGGCTCGACGGAATTCCCAGGATTTTCCATGTTGATGTTGTTTTCAATAATGCCTCTCTGTCAAAGGATAGCAACAGGATCTTGTTCATTCTTTTTTTATATATAAGCTTATTTTTCAGTTTCAAAAATACAGACATTCAATTTTTTCCCCGAGCAGTGTGTCGTCTGGTCACAAATGCCTTTGTGCTACATTTTTCACCATTTAAAACATTCACTTTCACATTGATATTGTTTCTCTAAACGTAGGATTAAAATACATCAAACAGCTAAACATTTACAATTCTTCTGGTGATAATACCTTATTAACATTACATCTCATTATTCTTATCATAAGCATATTAACAATTATCATCTTATGTATATATCTTATCTTATTTTCTATTCTCCTTTATTTTTCTTGATTTCCAACTTCCTTTTTTATTCTCTAACCATTGATAAAATGGCTTTCTATGCCATACAGTACTCCGTTTGCTTTTTCTCCTTAATTGCTAGTGTTAATCTATTCATCTCTGCACATTCTAATATTTTCCTAATTACCTCCTCACCTGTGGGGATCTCCTCCCCTTTCCAATGTTGGGAGGGGGAGGATCTTGCTCATTCTTAAAGAGGTGTAAGGAAAAAGCAGGCAGAATAAAAACAACATTCATTATATTGCAATGCAATTCAGAGATGCTGGCAATATTTTCATCTCCACCTGCACCGATGGGGCCAATCTGAAAAGTCTTACTCCTGGAAGGGAAATTCAATAGCCACCTCTATACAGGTGACTGAAAACCACAACTGAGTCCTAAATTTCCATTGAGACAGTTGTTAAGTGAGTTGCACTCCATGTTATGTCCGTTTTTGCCACAGTTGTTAAGCGACTCACTGCCAGTTGTTAAGGAGGCGGTCATTAAGCCAATTTGGGTTTTCCCCATTGACTTTGCTTTGGGAAGGTCACAAATGGTGATGATCCCAGGATGCTGCAATTGACATAAATACATGCCAGTTACCAAGGGTCCAAATTTTGATCACGTGACCATGGGGATGCTGCAACATTTGTAAGAGTGAAAAATGATTATAAGCAGTGGTGGGATTCAATTTTTTTTTAATCACCGATTCTGTGGACGGAGCTTGGTGGGCGTGGCAGGGGAAGGTTACTGCAAAATCCCATTCCCTCTCCACCTCACTAACCTGCTTTCCAGCTCTGTTCTCCTGTGCAGGACAACAAAAGAAGACCCAGCCAATCAGCTGGGACTCCAGAGGCAGAGAATAGATGCGAGCGGGGCCAGTCAGAATTGGCATATGCCGGTTCTCTGAACTACTCAAAAATTCGGCTACCGGTTCCCCAGAACTGTTCAGAACCTGCTGAATATCACCTCTAGTTATAAGTTCATTTTTTTCAGTGCCATTTTATCTTCGACTGGAAACTAAATAACTGGTTGTAAGTTGAGGACCATCAATAGGATGTTGCTGCATTGTCCTCCTCCCTCACCACACACACACATACACACCCATGCCCCAGCTTCAGGAGTCTTAGATTTTGCTAAAATCTGAAAAAGCCTTCATTGAAGTTATTCTGCATATTATCAGAGGGGAAAAAAGATTCAGCTCTTTAATATCCCTATAGCATCTGTTATCACAGTCAGACTAAGAGTCAAACTCCCAAGCATTGTGTTGGGACTTGCTAGCATTCTCCTGTTAAAAAACTAGATACAAGGGCACAAACAGCAATGGAAGAGATAATTATGATGTCTATTGGTGTAGATGTCTACATTTCTCCATTTCCCTACCAACTGTATGCTACCCATCTCTGCTCCAGCAAGAAAAAAAAAGTGTATTTTCGTATCAAGTGGAAGAAAAATGAATTTTGAATAAAAAATAAGAGTCAGGAAAAGAATTTATCACATACTCGTTTCCCCTATTTTCAATGCATTACTGTATTGTCAAGATTCCCTCACTCTTGCATTATTATAATACAACATAAAGTAGAAAATAATATTCTGCTTGATTCTGAAGTTTCTTTTCTGCCTGTTATTATTTATTGAAAATGCTTACATTGCATTTCCCAAATCTGGAGTAGAAAGCCTACTCGATCTATATTAGTTGTTCCGTGATACAATTGTCTAAAGCTTGTATCCACAAGCACATCACCACATGAAGTTATGTGGAGAATTCAAGGCAGAAGCTTTTTCAGTAATGAAATCCCTATTGTGAAATTCTGTCACACAGACACTCATGTGGATTTGTATACTAACTTCATTTGCACACAGTTCTAAATATTAGCCAGTTCTCTGGTTTCTACTAACTGAAGCCCAAATTACATATTATATTAAGCTTCACCAACAGGCATATTGGGACAGATGCCTAGCTTATAATGTTGAAAAGCAAATTGGAATTTTTTTTCATGCAAGTGAACAATCTTCATTTTTTTAGGCTTCTAAATTCCACATTCAGCAACAACAGAACAATGTTTCTTATACTTTTAAAACACTATTTGGATGGCTTTGATTTTAATCTGTGGCTACCTTAATTTGCATTAGATTCTGTCCTTGTATTTTATTGTTTAATAATCTCTACTTTGTAAGATGTAAATTGACATGCTGGGTTATATACTTTAGATTGAAATTTGATGATAAAAGATTAGAGGGATATTTTTGGTTCAACCTTAAAAATATTCATTTTATTTTGGGGGAGGGGGATGTTGCACAAATTCATTGCTCATCTTAAGAAGTCACAATAGTACAAAGCTTGAGAGCTTCTGACCTTGTGGGAAAGATGGACAAAGAAAAATGCTTGCAGACTGGATTCCTGAAGCTGGAATCAACTATTATCACGTACAAGGTTATAAATCCAGCTGGCAAAGGCAAAACTATAAATAAAGTCTAGGATCAAAAGGAATAGGCCAAGTTCATGAGGTCAGGAAATACTCCTAGTCTTCATTTCATAGCAAAGAACAGAACAGAGGCTGCAAAATAGCACCAGGAATGAGATGGTGTCTGAGCTTGGTTGTATTTTTGCGGACATTTCATTAAACAAACAAGGTGACCATCGTTGCAGTGTATTACTGTCAAGTTTGGGTAAAGTCTACAAGAAAACAGCCAAGCTTAGAAAACACCAAGGACCTCTCATTTCAACCCTGAAGAACAAATATTCTCCTTTGCCAGTACCAGAAATATAATGCGAAGCTATACTCAAAGGGTCTCCAACACCAACTCAGATAAGACTTAACAGAAGAAATTCCCAATTCAAAACCAGGGTTTTCTCAGGAAGTCCTCCATCTGCTGCTTTCTGGCTCCAAACGTGGAATCAGATTTGAGCTTGTGGTTGTCTGGATGAGTTCTGGCTCAGGAACTGTATCACAAGTTCACAAAGTAATGAATCAATCAATCAATCAGAGTAGAGCTGGAAGAGACATTGGAGGTCTTCTAGCCCAACCTCTACTCAAGCAGGACACCCTATACCAGTGGTGGCTAACCTTTTTGGGTTCCTGTGCCAAAAATTGTGTGCGCGCTTGCATGCTTGCGCTCGCATGCCAGCACCAAGAAGGCAATGCGTGCCCCCCCACGCCCCCTACACATGCCTGCGCAATCACCACTCACCCCCACTGCCCCCTTTCCTGCACTGCACCTCACAGTTGATTTTCGGCCAGTTTGAGGCCTTTTTCGGCCTCCCAGAGGCTTGAGGAAGGCTTCTGCAGGCCAAAAACTAGGCCCATTTCGTCACTTCTGGTATTTTTAGAAAAACAGAAAGTGAAGAAATGGGCCTAGTTTTCAGCCTGCAAAGCCTGCAGAAGACTGCAGAAGTCTTCCTCAAGCTTCTGGGAGGCTGAAAAAGGTCTCAAACTGGCTGAAAAATCAGCTGTGAGGCATGCTCATGAGCAGTGAGGTAAGTTTGCCTGCAGCTCACATGCTGGCATGAATGGCTCTGCCATAGTTTCGCCATCACGAAATACCATTTCAGACATGTGATTGTCCTACTGATGCTACAGCCATCCCACCACTGCTATCTTACCATGGTAGGTGGTGGGTGGAAGGGAAACTGTGTCTGACTGTTTGATTGCCTTATATTGGTTGTCTCCTTCCAAGGATGCTTTTTTCATCCAGAAACATGATGTAGATAGTCCTCAACTTACGACCACAACTGGAACCAGAACTTCCATTATTAAGCAAAATTGTTGTTAAGTGAGTCATATCCGATTTTACAATCTTTTTTGGTCATGCTTAAAGGAATCACTGCAGTTATTAAGTGGATCACATGGTTGTTAAACAAATCCAGTTTCCCCCATTGACTTTTCTTGTTGGAAGTCAGCTGAGAAAGTCACAAAAGGTGATTATATGACCCCGCAAACAAAACAGTTCTCAGTGAAGTTTATGAAAAGCAGTGAAATGGCAACGTCAGACATGATAAAACCTTCATGTCTGACCTATTGCCGCTAACCGATGTTTAAAGAAAGTAAAAGAGCCATAAGCATAATTTCTTAGAGAGAAGACTTGACACTTGAAGGGGAATTGTCAGGTGCAAAGGATCAATAAGTTGCAGCACAGAATATTTATTATTTTCAAGGCTATACATAGGAATCTAGCGAATTAATGGTCACCACTAAATTGGCCCTAGATAAGGGTCAACGGAATTCAAGGAGGGATGGACTTGGATTATTTATGGCAACACAAGGACTCTAAGATGATGACATATTTAACTCTGTGTCCCCCCCCCCTGCTTTGCCTATAACCATAGAACTCCTAAATCAGGGTTGTCAAACACAGGCCAGATCCAGCCCGTGATGTCGTTGGATCTGAGCTGTCCTGGAAAATATAAGGGGCCAGCCTGCATTGCTGCAGCTTGGTCTACCTAGTGCGAAGAGGAAACATCGGGCCAGCTTGGCTTCGGCCTTGTCTACCCAGTGAGAAGAGGAAACATCAGGCCAGCGTGGCTTTGGCCCAGTCTGTCCAATGTGAAGAGGATAATTGTACACACATACAAAATTGCCAAAGCAATGACATAACTTTCAGCCAATGGATGGTATCATAATTTATTTTTATTGATTTGATCTGTCAATCGCTTACAAGATAATAGATACAAGTATAAACATAGTTATGAATACATGAAATGGATACATATAAGAAAAATAAAAAGAAACAATAGGACAGGGACAGTAGGCATGTTGGTGCGCTTATGCACACCCCCTACAGACCTCTTAGGAAAGGGATGAGATCAATAGTAGACAGTCTAAGGTTAAAGTTTTTGGGGTTTGGGGAAGAAATCACAGAATCAGGTAGACTATTCCAGACATTGACCACTCTGTTGCTGAAGTCGCATTTCCTGCAATCAAGTTTGGTGCAATTAACTTTGAGTTTGTATCTATTGTGTGCTCTTGTATTGTTATGGTTGAAGCTGAAGTATTGATTGACAAGTAAGACATCACAATGTATGATTTTATATACTAAGATTGGACCGAAGCCGGCATAGTTCTAGGTTTTCTAGATCTAGAATTTCAAGTCTGTTGGCATAAGGTATTCTGCAATGAGTAGAGGAGTGGAGAACTCTTCTTTTGAAATATTTCTGAACTTTCTCTGTGTTAATATCAGATACGTAATGTGGGTTCCAGACTGATGAGTTGTATTCAAATATTGGTCTAGCAAATGATTTGTATGCTCTAGCTAGTAGTGTGATATTACCAGAGAAAAAGCTATGCAGGATTAGGTTAACAACTCTTAATGCCTTTTTGGCTATGTCGTGAGCTCTTGCACTTAGATCATTAGAGATGAGTACTCCAAGGTCCTTGAAAGAGTTTGGATCATCAACAAGGTCTTGACTATTCAGCTTGCATTTTATTTTCTGATTTTATTTGCCAACATGTAAGTAAAAATATATAATGACAGCTATGATAGTCCAAGCACCACAGCTTTGCAAAAACAGTCTGCTTTCATTATTCATCATACATTTCATTTTAGTTCAGGACCTCTGC
Organism: Hydrophis major; assembly: GCA_033807585.1. NCBI lineage: Eukaryota > Metazoa > Chordata > Lepidosauria > Squamata > Elapidae > Hydrophis > Hydrophis major. Next base: position 199,073,536 of record CM066331.1, read on the forward strand.
ATCAGTTTGCAGATCAGTTTGCACTAATGCTATTAAAGGCAGCCACACTTCAACATGTGCTCAGGGCTGCTGCAACACAATGCAGCTGTGTCATATGGGAACCCATTTAGGGCTCGTCGATAAAAGAGAACCAATGTACAAATAGGAATGTTAAGTGTTTCTTGTCTTTGGGAGTGTGGAGCCATTGAACAGGAGCCCTGGAGGTGTTCCAGAAAGGAGTCAACACCTCTAGATTATTCAGAGCAATGTTCCTAGGAGTTGGTGGTCCCCAGATGACCTGACAACTTTTCTCTTGCACCTTCTCCAATTTCACTCAAGTCACAAAGAGCAAGCAGGCTGCAGCCCTCAGGCTGGTTTTGGACTTTCAATTCAGAATCTCACCCTTCCATTTTTAGTTCTCGAAAGTTTCTAGTCCTTAAGCATGCAAAGATGGGTTTTTAAACATTTTAAGGGTTTTGTTCCCTTCTTTGCTCACCTCTAAGGTGGAATTCTCAGATTGGAAAAGTTGGTGCTTGCCACAGATGAAAAGGATTGGTGCAACATCCTTGCAGTTATGGTGTAAGTACATAAATTCACAGAGGTAATTGTCCACCATTGATCAATAATCCCAACCTTAACCTAGACCAAATATTAATCCATTCAGCAATGAAAAAAGTGTGAGCCAAAATAAGCAGACAATCAACTGGTACACTAAACTCAATGGCAAGTAAAATCTTTCTTGCAAGAAAAAAAAGGAACAAAAGCTATTTTAGTCCAATTTTTCTGAAAAGTGCTATTTTCACATTGAATATAGTCTTGCCTACCTGAAGTTAAAACTCATGCCTCTGAGTTCAGGTGTCACACGTGAATGGGTGAGGAAGATAATCAAGATCATTTTTTAAATACTGTCTGACTTCCTTCTGCTTTTCCAATATTAAGAGGTAAGTGCCCAGAACAATTAAGTAGACATCAAATTCCTGCTTTGACATCTCTAGGACTTTTTGAGATGAAAAAGATCTAGCCCAGTGTTTCTCAACCTTGGCAACTTTAAGATGTGTGGATTTCAACTCCCAGAATTCCCCAGCAAGAGTGATCTAGCCAATACAACCCCCCCCCCGCCACAAAAGTTTTGTTGTGAAAAATGGATTCCAATACATTTCTATTATGAATTCTATTAATTTAATCCCAGAGAAGCACACAGTAACCTAAGAAAGACTTTGCATCTAATGTGTAGCTTCAAAATAAACAAATGGTTTTGAAATTAAAATCACTTTCAGAAATTATCTAACAATTTCTTGCTTGCAACAGCTTTTACGTAAGTAAATACAAAAGATTACTTTTACAAATGTAGATGGTCCAATTCACCCTGTATCTGTTGCATTTATTGAACTCTAGTATCCTTCTATCATCACATATTTCAACATTAATCTGTTTCACCAGACAGAACCCTGAGGTTTTCCTAATTTCAAAAAGGTGGGTGCAATATTATCTGTATTTAATTTATATATAATTTACAGACATATATCTTCACCTAAGATTCAGTTCCCGAAATCAATTCAGCTATTCCTCAAGTAGAAATTGGAATGACAGTTGCATTGGCCAATGGGATACAAAGGCAGGAGCATTTCATCACCAGGATGATCTTTAATTAGCAGATCCATTCTGGAGATTTCCGCAAGGTCTCCTAGCAACTGCAGAAAACTGCAAGCTTTTGCAAAGCAAGCTTTCATTAACCCTTTTGTAGTTGCTCCGAGTTATTGCCCTCAAGCTCTTCCAGTCTGAACACTAAAAAATAAGTTACAAGGCGACTTCACCCTTGCTGTCAGATAGATAAAAGTGCAAAAGAGTTTATACCTCTGAATATATAAGGAAGATTTAAATCCAGATTAAAGTTAGGCTTCCTGCCAACTTTGTATAGTATGGAAATCCATGACAAAATCGGTAGGCTGGGGCTGAAAAATGAGCAGAGCTCAGACAAAAATCTATATTTGACTGAATTCTGATTAAAATAAAATATAATGTAATGCAATTAACACTATTATTCTCTGACTTGAAATATTGCATTTTGAAAGGGCTTCAAGAAAAACAGGGAGTTAATATATGCCTCCTGGATAGATTCCTTATTTGTATCTAACTGAAACACAAACATTTCCCAGGAAATATTTTTCCCACTATGCCTTTGTGATATTGTCTTCATTCACAATTCAAATATGAACCAATCCTACCTCTACCTGCATTAAACTAATGGTTAGCCACCTAAACTGATACAGGTTTTGACACGTAACAATTTGAGGTACTTCATTAAGCATCACTGGCTGTAGTGCAGTCAGGTAACCTTTGAGCTAGTTTAGGCTGGGATGGAAACATCCCCTTCCTCCTGTCCCTGGGTGTTGTCTGGGTGCTGGCAAATTCTACTTTGGGTGGTGGGAGAAACAGGTTCAGATAGGTTTTAAAATGAATCCCTGATTTGGAGACCTAGATCAGTCTGATTTCAGTTGACCAATAGATGTTGGTTTCTGTATTCAATGTATGGCCCAGGTTTCCATATCAATGTACGAGTCATTCTGAGAGGATGGGGAGTACCTAAATTTGATAAACAAATAAATTAAAAATGTTAAAAATGTTCCAATAGATTCTGGGTGGTGTGCAAAACTAGAAAACAACATAAAAGCAGCTAAAAACAGGTGGACAGGTAAAGGTGGAAATCATGCATAGAAAGAAAATTGTGCTTTTAACTTCAAAAATATGGGGTTAATGGAGGAGATAAGTACAATGCAAATATGGGGTTAATGGAGGAGATAAGTACAATGCAATCAGTACTCGGTGTCTGTGGAAATTCTTAGTTATCTAGGACATAGTTGTTCCAAACCTACAACCTGGTTGGCCCATCTCATCCAAGAAGCAGAACTGAAGAAACTTCTTGGATGAAAAGTGAAACATTTTCAAAGAAAACAACCAAGAAAGTCCAGTTGCCTTTTGGAAATCACCTTTGGGAGTATTGAGTAAAATTTTAAAGGCTGATCATGATCTTCTTTCAAAGTAATATAAAATGTTGTGCTTAGGTGAAAAACATTAAATATTAATATTAAACTTATTAAAATGTAGCATAAGAGCTGTGGTGGCGCAGTGGTTAGAATTCAGTACTGCAAGGCTACTTCTGCTGACTGCAATTTGGCAGTTCAAACCTTACCAGGCTCAAGGTTGACTCTGCCTTCCATCCTTCCGAGGTCAGTAAAACGAGGACCCAGAGGGCTGGGGGAATATGCTGACTCTGTAAACCTCTTAGAGAGGGTTGTAAAGCACTGTGAAGCAGCATATAAGTCTATTGCTGTATTTTGAACTACTTTATTCTAAGTGGTTCTCCTTAGCTTAACTCATTCTTTCCCAACCTTTCCCCCTCCAGGGATCCTTTTGTCTTTCCAAAAGGAACATCTGGCCTTATGCGGCTTACCACGTGATTGTGCTGATGATAATATTCACTTGTTCCTATTTCAGACTCTAATATTAGATTACTAATGTAGTAATCACGAAAATCAAGCAATTGATTTTGTGCGGTCCCACACTACACTCTGTAGGACAATAGAGGAAATGGGAAAATCTGCATTCCCTGCAGTATTTATTGTATTAGTGCAAAACAATTATCTGGCATGACAGAAAATGCCACTAATCTCTTCAATAGCACTACTTTAGAAAATTCTCAATTGGATTGATGGTTCTACAATTAAGGTGAGTTAATGCCTTTTATGAAATGAACTTGTATTTGAAATATTGCATGCCAATCTGTCTGTTACACAAAATTCTTCTTTTACACTGGCAGTGATTGATCCCAATGGGAAAATTTAACACATGCAATAGCTTTGTCTCTCTGCAATTGATACGCTTTAAAGATATGTTAACTTTTGGCTGGATTGGATGAGAAACTATGCAAAATGCCCTTTGAAGATATATTGGGAATTTTGAGAGCATGCCATGTCGTCTCACAAAACAGATGCTGTTGTTGGTACAGCCATTCACAAAAATCTATACTTGGATCATGCAGTAATTACTTTATTTTCTAGGAATATCTCTATGGCTAATTCAGCTACAAGTTATGCCTGAGGCAATGGTTTTTATGTTAGTTTTGCATTCTTTGGTTAGAATGCAGTATTGCAGGCTAATTCTGCTGACTGCCAGGAGTTCGATTCTGACCTGCTAAACAATTAGGAAAAGGTTGATCAGTTCTAATTCTCCAAGCAAAGTATAATCCTGATAATATTTTGAAGGATCTTATTGACAAGCACACATCTGGCTTATTCTCAAGAGCCACAGAGATGATCTTGGACTAGGCCATAGCAGTTAGCAAAACATGACTTAAGCAAAAAACAGGAAGAAAAGATAAAAAAAGAAGAGCATAAGGAGGAGGGATGGAAAATCCTGTCAGCCTTTCAAATTCTGTTATGATAACCTGTATCAGTTAAGTTGACTTTCATTATTCTTTGTGGAATCTTTTTCTTGATCTGGCCGCAGTTTGAAGAGCTGGCATTCATCTTGAAGCCTCACAATATACTCCCTCCTTTCCCCTTCTACTGCAGGGAGCTAAGGCAAAACTAGTTACAGTTTCTTTCTAATATTTTCTTCCTATCCTGGACTTAATTCAGGTTTTGCCAAATAGTCATCGTTTCTCCAAAATCCCCTCGGTCTTTCTCAGCATTAGTGAATAAACTGAGACTCTAAAGTAATACCATAACATTGAGGGAAAAGTGCTCCTCCTTTCTTTGAAGTCCATTAGCACTCTGAAATTGTGTTCACGTAACACCTCTAACCTTTGAGATGTGTGTATGTATATGTATGTGTGTGTGTGTGTGTGTGTGTGTATCTTTGGTTATTCAGGTTTTCTCCCGCGTAACATTGGAAGTATCTAGGCAACGTTTCGATGAAGTCGAAACTATACAGAAGCCTGGTGATGGCAGATGAGATTCTGCCGAAACGTTGCTACAACTTTAAAAGCACAACTACAATGACATGGGAAAATACCCAAACAAAGCTGAATGCCATACATGTAAGTACCGGCAAAAACTTAAGAAAACAAAGGTTCTCGCGGGTATTTGTATGTGGATCTTTGGTTATTCGGGTTTTCTCCCACGTTAAGATTGGAAGTATCTAGGCAACGTTTCAATGAAGTCTCATTCATCATCTTCAGGCTTGGTCTTCAGCTCTGTGCTTCTCAGAGTGCTACTCAGTGTAGCATGCATTATTTTATCAAGTCTTATTTTCTTATTTTCAAATTTAATTCAATGCAACGCACGGTTGGAGTGACACCTTGTGACCAGAAAGAACAAATGCATCTTCTACTCCTTGTAAGAGAACAGCAATATTAGCCTACTATAGGCAAAAATCAGGAATCTGAAAGAATCTTTCCGGATTAATAAATCATATCGAAAGACATAACTTTCATGAGCTACAGCTCACTTGTAGAGGAGTGGCTAGACATCCTACATTTATCTAAAACAAGGGTCTTCAAAGTTGGCAAGTTTAAGACTTGTGGACTTCAACTCCCAGAATTCTTGAGCTAACATGGCTGGAGGAGGAATTCTGGGAGTCCACAAGTCTTAAAGTCCACAAGTCTTAAAGCTGTCAAGTTTGAAGACACCTGATCTAAAAACTTCATTGCATTTTTCTCAGCCTTTAAGGAGAGAACAGGTACCCTCAGATATACTGGACTTCAACTCCCATAATCCCTAGTCAACACCGCCCCAAAATCTCAATGGTATATTTCCCACCCACCCCTACGAATCCCTCTGGATAGTAACACCTGCTTGCAAAGGTAGTTTAATACAAAGCTTCCTAAATCAGAGCTTCTCATTCTTGGGAAATTTAAGATGGTGGACTTCAACAACCCCCCCCCCCTCCAAAGAATTCTGAAAGTTGAAATCCATATATCTTAAATTTGCTACAGTTGAGAAACACCAGCCCAGACTTCGCTGGTTCTTTTACTGAACAGGACCCCAAATTGGGGAACCTCGTGTAAGCCTACTATCTCACACAAACCAGTTTCTTTTCTACCTAAAACGAGGAGACAGAATAGTTTCCTCAAAAACACACATCTCCCTGAAAGTCCATCGTATGTATTCGTGTCAGATTAGCCACCCAAATTATGAACATAAACCAGTTTACCTAAATTAGAAAATAAGGTAAACCTAAGATGGACTGAGTTAATTAGTTGCTAATTAGAAATTTGGGCGGAAGGGACTGGAATGGAAATATATCAATATTGGAGCATGCAGAATTTAAAATAAAAACCCAGAAAGATCAGATCTGAGAAACCTTTAGAAAAAGCAAACCCACTGAACCCTCCCTCAGTGTATTCGCACAACGCAACAACAAAAGCGCAAAATAAAGACCAATTAAGGTTTCGCGTTACGTTAGGAATCCTAACCCGCTTCCTGCTCCTCCCATTTTAAACTACTTCCTGTAAGAGGAGCCTTCTGGTTTTTGTAGTCCGGAATTCCTCTGCCAGCTTTTTTTTTTTCTTTTTCCTTTCACGTTCCTACAATTTTTTGCACTGAAAACAAAAGGCACCTGGACTTTGCTGCAGAAAACGCACTTTGTGCGTCCCGCGGAAGCAGAGACAAGACTGCTGGAATCTCTTTTGCAGCCAGTGGTGAAGAAAGCAAGCGCGTTTCGGTTGTTTTTGCAAGGATTATTAGAGGGGAGAGGAAAAGGTTTGGGACAAGGATCAAGAGGCAATAAACCCTCCTAGCTACACTTGGAGCTGGCCTTTCGCTTTGTGCAGATCGTTATCGCTGTTCGGCCTTTTTCTCTTGGGTACTGAAGACTGCAAGGTGAAATCTTGTGCTAGCTGTTGCAATCCTCTCCTCTTCTTTGTTAGCAACTAATTGCATGGACCGGGGTGAGGTTAGGCGTGGAAATATATTAGGAGAATCCAAATAATCATCAAATCAAATTCCAAAACTGATCTACGCCTTGTTGTGTCAATTTTTCCCAGGTTTCCAGCAGGGCTGACTCTGAGGACCATGCCATAATGAAGAACGATTCGCCGGTGATGTTGTCTGCCGTCGCCAGAGCAAGAGGCCTATTAAGAAGCAGCGAGCCCAGCCTTCTCTCTCCAGCGGCACCTCAAGCAGTTTCCTTGTTAGAGGAAGCGGCTGAACTCCTGGTTTTGGACAGGGACTTTGCTGCAGCGGTGGACAGGTGTGAGAAAGGCTGCCAGAGCCTTTTGGAAAACGATGGCGATTCTGACGGGTAGGTGCCAACTGGAATGAAGGGTGAGCATTCAGAACCGGCTGGGAGTTGATTGTTCTTCACAACGGGTATTTTTTTTAGATGCTGTTGGACTACTTGACCCATCCATTTTATTATTTATTGTTTGGGCTGATCAGAATTGGAGTTGGGCAAAACCTACTTTATTATCTCAGCTTTTAAGGGAATGCTTTATGTCTATTTATTTTTATTTTTATTTATCTGGAATAGGGATGGAAATGGAAGTCTAAAGAATGAAGGGAAGATATTATATGGGTACTCTAAAAGAGTGAATGATAGACATATTATTTAAATTTGGGGCAGAGGGGTCTCCAAGTCTTTTGACCTGTATATAAAAGCCCGCAAAGTAATTTATAAATGTATTGCAGCAAAATAATAAATGTAACTGAAGAAAAACAGTGAAACAGCAACGATAAAGGTAATCCTCGATTTAGGATTGTAATGGAGCTTGCCCATGATGGTCATAAGTCATGACAGTCATAAAGTGGTCTGTTGTGGTCCGCTGGCAGCCTGAGGAGACGGCAGCATAATCGGACAGTGGGGAAGAAGAATGGGCCTGTCTGGGAGGACTTGGACAAGAGTCCTGAATCTGATACAGAGATGGGGCCAGGGACGTCTGGGAGTTGTGTGCTGACTCCGGAGCCTCCAGAATCTGACAGCTGCGAGGCAGAGGAACAAGGGGAGCCTGTTCCCAGCAGAGCTGCCAGAAAGCAAGAGTAGCTAAGACAAAAGGGGTGACTCGGGAGTAAGGCTTGGAGGTGATTGCACCTCCCATAAGATATAAAGGAAGTGCAAAGGGACAGGAATCTTTGCAGGAAGCAACGTTGTTTGCTCTGGTTGGTTTGGAATCTGAAAGCTCTGTGGTGAATTTGTGCTCAGTTTGGTTTTGAAAGAGTAATTGGTACTTTAGTTGTTAGCAGCACTTCAAGAAAGTTCATTCTTATCAGACTTCTTCTGAAGGACTTTGGCAGACTTCCAGGGGACTATTTATAACTGGTTGACACTCATTACGGCTATGAATTTCACAGCTGTTGAACTAAAATAAAAGGGTTTTAGATTTAATGTGTGTTTGTTGGTGTCTCAGGAAGCCTTGGTCAGAACAGTCACCCACATGACTGACCCAATTTTGTGACCTTTTTTGCAGCAGTTGTAAAGTGACCGCTGCAGTTTTAAAGTGAACCCATTGCTAGTTATGGGGCATTTTTGTCAAAACCGGAAATACATGCTGGTTTTTGGCAAAAATTCATTAAACAGTCATGTGAGTATAGGACATTGCAAACAGTTGTAAATGCAGTCTGGTTGCTGAGTCTCCCTGACAAGTGGTCACATAATTGCAAGATGTGATGCTGTTGGAACTTCAGAACCAGATGGTAAGTACCTTTTGGGAGCCAGGCTTAATTTTGAGTGGTTGCTAAGCAGCTGGTCATAAGTCAAAGACTATTTATTTGTATTGCCAAATCTAAACGAAGCACACATTCAGTACAGAAGTCAAACTTTCTGTTAGCAGATTTGTAAACTGGAAAATGAATTTTAATGATTGATTTATGTCATAAACCCTAATGTGGTTGGTTAAGCAAACTGTGGTTTAGTGGATTATGTGAATCTGATCTACCCTTGGAATTGGAGCAGAGATTGCAGTTGGATTGGTTATAGGACTGCAGTTTTTCTGCTTTTTTTGATTGTACCCCAATATGAAGTGTTATCTGACTTGCAGATCCAACTCTGAAGATCTGAAATGCTCTTTGTGTATTGTTGGCATCCAAGCTTTGGCTGAAATGGATCGATGGAGAGAAGTCCTCCCATGGATTCTTCAGTATTACCACAAACCCAAATGTTGGCCTCCCAAAATTCTGGAGCTCTGGTGAGTCCCCTTTTTCTGCATCTGAATGGCAAAACAGATATTGTTCCATCCCAAGGAGGAATATTAGGTTGTATAAATAGTTCCCACCTAAATATCAAGAATGTTTACAACTTAATCTTACACTAGAATTATGGGTACTTCCAGGCATGTCACTCCTGATTTTTAATTTAATAATAGGCAACAATTCTGTCATGTTTTTAGATGAATAGTGCTTAAATCAGGAATTGAGTTGAGACTAGATTTTTCTACACTAGCTGAGACAGTTTTTAATCTTCAGTAGGGATGCAATTCCAATTTTTAAAAAACCTCAAATCATTGTGGTCCTAGAGGTTAACCTTTTGAGAGCAAGTACTTAAATTGTTTTAGCTGTTGAAGCAAAAATGTACCGCTTTAAAATATCTTGCAGTAGCATGGTTGGCTAAATACACTTAGAGAGTTTTTTATTATTTTTCTGCAGTCATGTTTGTTTTTTCTCCAAGCAGTTCAGGATGGTTTATACAAGGCTACCTCATTTTTATGGTCATAATAAGTTTGTGAGGTGGGTTAAGCTGAAAAGAGATGATTGGCTATGGTCAACCAGTGCAGACCATGATCCAGGCAAAGTGAAACCTAACCTCTCTCTCATGCACTCAGTCCACTATATTGCAGTGGGTATCCTCAGTGTGATTTCATGCAGGTGACCAATACTCAAAGGAAGAAAATAAGATGGACTTCGGGAAATAAGGTGGGAAACATCAGGTCCCTATTAAGAGCAGATATCTAGCAGATTTCTGGCATCCTGTGGGGAGAAAGAGAGGGGGGGGGAGAGAGAGAGAGAGAGAGAAAGAAAGGAAGGAAGGAAGGAAAGAAAGAAAGAAAGAAAGAAAGAAAGAAAGAAAGAAAGAAAGAAAGAAAGAAAGAAAGAAAGAAAGAAAGAAGATCTTTATTGGCTTGTGCCAAATAATCTTCACAGGAACGTAGTTCATAGCAAGAAAAGGTTTTCCTATCTTTATTTACATAGGAACATTTGGGCACATTGACACATCCAGAATGTTGAGAACAATTTTGGATACTGGGAAAATAAGCCATCATTCAATGCACGAGTCCAACATAATTTTTGGGTTGTTTTTTTTAATTGCTTGTTAACAGGTGAAAGTAATAAACAATAATGTCTGTCTAGATCATAATTATAATAATGAACAAAAGCAGACTTGCCCAGCTTGTTGAGGGGAAGAAACCGAATTGATAAATGAAAAACAATAGCAGGACACAGAGGAACACCTGGCATGCTGGAGTTGGCAGTGGTTGTGAGGCCTAGAGGCATTGGAGGCATGAGAGCACTGCACCTTTGGGAGCAGTGGTGAATTGATTGACTTTGGAAAAAAGAAAAAAATATTTCTATAATAATATGCCCGTGGTTCAGTTCTTTAATGAAATATACACCACACAAAAACCTATCTTTTCATTTCTACCATAGAAAGACACCTCAAAAGTCAGCGAAGACATCTCTTGAATCCAGTTGTTGACATCTCGGACAGTTGTTTTCTTTCCATCTACTGCCAGCTGCCATTAAGTCAGGGGTCTGCAACCTATGGCTCTGGAGCCACATGTGGCTCTTTTGGTCTTCTGCTGTGGCTCCCAGATGGCTGATCCCACCACTGGCTGGCCCCTCTCCTCCCCGTCACTCCTTGCCTTGCCTGAGAAGGTAAGGGTAATGGCGGGGGATGGAGACTCGCTCTATATTCCAGAACAGGAGGTGACTGTGTGGGAGTAAGTGACGTAGAGTTGTCCAGGAGCATCCAGTCACACCTGTTGTTAAATTATTGGCTCCTGGTGTTTTCTTTTCTGTGGGAAACAGGTCCAAATGGCTCTTGAGTGTTTAAGGTTGCAGACCCCTGTATTAGGTAGAAAGACCAGAAAATCAACTCCATAGGAAGACTAGAGCCACACGATTGAGGTTTGCCATAATACCTGAATCTTGCACATCTGGTTGCACTATCACTCCCCCCAACAATGTTTTATATCCCAGTGAATCAGGTAGACTTTTACCTGAGCTAGTTCTGAATATTATTTTGTCTCCTGGGACTTAAATAATGTTTTGGCCTCCTTTGCCTAGGTAACAAGTCTTACAAAAAGTTATCTCCCATACACACACCTATACAGGATAATTCTTTTAGCTGAACCCCAGGATCTTCTAGCTTCTTAGGAAGTACGCAACTATCTGACTTGGTCCTTTTTTTTCCCTGATAGGTACATGGTCAAACTAAGCCTTTTCATTATTTTCAATATTCTGAGAATTCATATTAAACCCTAAGAATTGCTGGAAATAGATTCTGCACATCCTTCACTTTGCTAACTTCCCCATTTCGTTTTTTTTTTTTAAAGCTAGGAGGTCTAATTATTTCAATCTTGCATCCAATGGGGCCCATGGAGGTTACATCTTACTGGTACTTTGTATATGGCACTTTTGAATGTCTTAAGACATGTCCAATTGAAATATGAATGTCTTAAATATGACTTAAACTGTTATTTGTATACTCTCTTTCAGCATCCTCCTCCATAGCAAAGTGGAAGAACCTCATGTGATGTTAGATGTTGGTAGGGACTGGTTATACTGCCCATCCAATCAGAACCTGTCAAGTTATGGCCTGTTGGCTCAGCTTTATCTTTTCCATGTGCTCTTACCACTCGGACACTTTTCAGAGGCAGAGGAGCTGATCCAAGGTTGCAAAGTTTTGAGCCAGAAGCAGCGAGAAGACATGCACAAAACCCTTCAAGAGAAGCAGAATCAGTGGCTACAGAAAGAAGCATCTCCAATTCCTGAGGAGCAGCCAGAGATGTCATGGAAGCTGCAGTTGGGTAGGATTCTTGTAGATGGAACTCTGAATGTCTAAACATTCTGTCTGGTCTTGTGAAATCATTTGCACCATTGCTTGCAATGAGCATTGAACTTGCGCTAAAGCAGAGGTCTCCAAACTTGGCAACTTTAAGGCCTATGGACTTCAACTCCCAGAATTCCTTAGCCAACTATGCTGGCTGAGGAATTCTGGGAGTTGAAGTCCCGAAGTCTTAAAGTTGCCAAGTTTGGAGACCCCTGCGTGAAGGCAGTGGTACCAGCTTGTGTTCTGGCAGTCCTGTTTCCTTAGATACATGCAATAGAACACAGAATCATATTGCTGGAAGGGGCCTTAGCATTCTTCTAGTCCAGTGGTGGCTAACTTTTTTGGGCTCCTGTGCCAAAAATTGTGCACATGCTTGCACACTCGTGCTCACGTGCCAGCACCCAGAAGGCAATGCACGCCCCCCCACACCCCCTACATTTGCACACACAATCCCACCCCCCACCGCCCCCTTACCTGCACTGCGCCTCACAGCTGATTTTCGGCCAGTTTGAAGCCTTTTCCGGCCTCCCAAAGGCTTGAGGAAGGCTTCTTCAGACTTCTACAAGCTTTGTAGGCCAAAATCTAGCCCCGTTTTGGAAGTGATGAAACGGGGCTAGATTTCAGCCTACAAAAGCTTCCTCAAGCCTTTGTAGAAGCCTGAAGAAGCCTTCCTGAAGCCTTTGGGAGGCCGGAAAAGGCCTCAAACAGGCTGAAATCAGCTGTGAGGCACGCACATGCGCAGTGAGGTAAGTTTGCCTACAGTTCTTGTGCCAGCACAAATGGCTCTGCGTGCCACCTGTGGCACATGTGCCATAGGTTCACCATCACGGTTCCAGTCCAACCCCCTGCTCAAGGCAAGAGCCTTATACATCTCAATGATTGATGGCACAAGCAGAGAGTTTTCTTGATAAAATTGTTGAGCAGGTTCAAGGAGAGAAAAGATCCGTAGTCGTCTCTCTCCCTTTGCATTGCATAGATTGGCTCTTCGTATTTCACAGCATCTGGATGTGCTGATTGTCATAATAATAAATTTAATGTATATGCCTTTTGATTCCTAGTAATTCTCTCCTTGAGGCAGATGGAAACTACGACAATTTCAATCAGAAGCAAAAACAGGTTTACAGTAGAGTCCATTCACTTTAGTTTAGATGTATACAGATGACTCGTGAAACATTGTATGACTTTATGTTGAATCCTTTACCATTTTAGTTAAAGGAAAAGGAAAGATCCCAGGATGGAATTACAGACTATCACTGTCACTAAGAGGAGCTGGTATTAGGCTAGGTGAACAGATAATCTAACAGTGATTAATAATCTTGAAGAACACAGCTACACATAAGGAGCCCAAGTATTTTAAAGTGTAACTTGTTATCTGAACTCCAAACAAGAATGGTGTAATTTATATTCTACAGGGTTAGTGTAAATAAGGGGTAATAAAACTGTCCTATTACAGCTGATTAATTAGTAGAATAGATAGGTTACACCTTTTTTCAGAATAAAAAAACCCCGGTTTCTTAATTTGATTAACTATGATTATTGCTGTCTAACAAACTCACCAGGAAATGTTTGACATACTTTGAAGAAGTTAACTTTGTGTGCCTGTTAAATTTTTTTGCAGTTGTTTAAAAACAATGAACAAGACAGTTATAGATCCAATCTTGAGATATTTTAGAAAGAATTGAGTAAAGCAAACCTTTTTACACATTTAGTTCAACTTTGAATGTCAGGAGCTACTATAATAAATCTAGATTATATAAATAACACACTAAATGACAGTTCATTTTTTTTAAAGAATCTCCATTAAAACCTCAAAGAAAATATATAAAGTCATTCATCTTAAAAAAAATGAAACAAGAAAGCTCAGTTTTAGTGTTCTTGGTCCTTGTCATTTTCCCTTGTGAATTTTCTTTTGTGTTTCAGGTTCAGTGTCTCAAAGAATGTTGACCATCTTGGTCCAGTTGAGAAGAGCACTGGAGTCTTTGGCAAGCCAGTTCAGTTCTATCCCCTTCAAAAAGACACTTTTGGCGGCCCTCCTGTTGTGTCTCATTGTAGTGAGGCTTGACCCAGGTAGGAGACAGAGGAGGAAGAAGAAGCATCTAGAGATATAGTTTCTTGTCTGAAGACAACTAGGAATATGGGGCAGAAAGTGGAGAAAATGAGTAATTACACAATGGCACAACGTGTGAACCAAGAAGGTTTCTGGGTAACTCCCACTCTGATGATGCTCAGGAAGCTATTGAAAACCATCTGATCCCCCAAATATTGGAGTTGATTGATGGTGGAGCCCCTGTTGATTTTTTTATTTTTCCTTTCTTCTTTCTTGCATATATCTATTTCCAGGCTGCTTATGATATTCTTACTTTTTTAACTGTGATTGGAAATTGTGTAGCCTCTAAATTGCATAAATAAAATAAATCCTGGCTCTATCTTCTGGTCTTGGGATCTTGTTTTTGGAAGGTACTCCTATCACTACATGTCTTTAGACAAATGATTGTACTTACTATCCTCTAATCTCAATGAGATAGAGATCCACATAACCTGTGCTTCGTTATGTGTAAACGAAAAATGGGTTGATCAAAGGAAAATGCTGTTGTATCACTTCTTAAAACAATAGTTCAAGGTATGTGGCTATCAATTGTAACTCTTGGGAGATAGATCTATCTTACAAGAGCTGAATGAAATCAAACATGATTGTTATTACAATTACTAATTTGATCCAAGTTACCAAGAAAAGCAGCTGGCAATTAATTACAGTGAAAAAATGCATTATTATGATAAGAAGCTTTAATGAGGAGAATACTAGTTCATTTAAAGATTAAGAATTTTATAACAATACATTATAGGTGCTAAGTTTGTTCAGAGGTAATAAATGTCAGAGACAAAAAAAGTAGACACATGTAATTAAAATAATCTTATGCTATATTTATAGCAAATGTGTTAGTTCCTTAGAATGACTTGATGGCCAATGCTAAAGTTTCCTACTTGCCTCCTTGTATTTTTCCCCTTGCTTCTTGTGAGTGTTTCCCTCATATCACAATCTTAGGAGAGCAATGTTGTGGCTTTCCTTTTTCCTGACCTCTGTGAGTCCTTCCGGATTGTCTGCTTTCTGCCAGAGAAATGCATCCAAATTCAGAAGATTAAAGATGTCTTCTCAATAGTAAGAGAGAGTGAGGAGATAAAATCCATATCCCTCAGGGTGAGCGTTGATTGATGAAATTATTGATTAAAAATTCAGACTATCTGCCTATCTCAGATCTGACTATCTGACTATCTCAGACAGATAGCTGTCTATCTGTGATTAAATCAAGCTTGAAGGCTGCCTTTCAAAACAATATCACAAAAGGACCCCAATTTGGTTGGGGATGTATTGAAGCCACAAGGAAATTAGCATATGGCATTAATTTTATTTTTCTTCTATTCTCTTTCCCCTCCCTCCTAGCATCCCCTACTTCTCTACCCTTCCTCTACAGGCTGACCCAACTTTTCCATCAAGCTCGTTTGGCTTTACTTCCTCCAAGCAGAAGACCTCCTGTTCAAGACTAGCTTACTCTTTTGTCATCTCTGGATACAATCCAAAGCCAACACTGCAGGTTTGGGGACAATGCTGAACATAAAGCTACGGGAGTTTCTTCCAAGACCAAGAATGTGTTCTAAAAGTGGCTATGGCTGGATGGAATACAAAAGTCCATATGAAGAGGTTTCTCTTGTATTAGAACGTGCTTTTTGTGGTCATTCCTGTTTAGAAACATGTTTATTTTAAGTGTGTGACATTTGCTTCCAAGTAAACATTGAGATCAAGGTGTGACAGACTATTTCAGGTGTTTTTTTAAATCTTC
Organism: Hydrophis major; assembly: GCA_033807585.1. Lineage (NCBI taxonomy): Eukaryota > Metazoa > Chordata > Lepidosauria > Squamata > Elapidae > Hydrophis > Hydrophis major. Next base: position 199,089,333 of record CM066331.1, read on the forward strand.
ACTTTGGCAAGGAGACATTAAACTTTTTTTTTTCTATCTGGGAAAGATTATGCCTGCCTCTCCTCTTCTGGTATACATTTGTCATGCAGAAGTTTTTTCTTCTCTACCTGGCTGTGAGGCCCTCCAAACCAAAGAAAGACACCTGTTGATTCTTCCAAGTAGATTTCTTTATTCCACACCTATAGACAGCATCTTGCCAGACTAAAGCATTCTCATATATACATCGAGCACATTCTCTGAGAACTATTAAGGAGGCAATGTCTCAACTACTTCTTCTCACGCTATCTGAAGTGAGCTGCCTTTTATTTCTCTGGAATACACCCCTCTCTCATGGCAATCCAGTCCACAACATTCCACCACGGTGGCTGCCTTCAGATGGGATGGACCACAATCCCATTGCCCTCATTCATCAGATCATATCTGGAGAGCAAACAGCTGGTGCAGATTCCATGTAAAATTTATGAGTGTTTTTGTGCAAAGAAGAGGAAGTGATACTTTCAGAGAAAGCAGAGAAGCCATATCAAATTAAGTGGTTTTCTCTTTAACTTTAAGACTGAGCTGCCAGTGCAGAAAGCAAGATATGAAATGATTAATCACTTTAATCCCAACCTTCCTTTCATCCCTTTACCCATCAGAGGCCCTGGGTCTTTCCATGGGGAGTATAGACATTGCTTTTCCTGACTTGGTAGTGAAACGCAGAATCACCTTAGATGGGTAGTATATAAATATAACAATTTTTTTTTAAAAAGCCCTTGCTCATTAATGAGCGATAGATTCTTGTGATCTTCTGTGCAGGACTTTATATAAGGAAGAGCTGTGACGCTTTTAGCAACTTTGCTCGTTATTTTGTAAGGGTTAGGATGAGTAAGCATTTTCAGGGGTGGGAGAAATTTGCAAATGATATTACATGTTTAAACCAGTTGCTGTCCCCGTTTAATGTCGATTTCATGTTTTAAAAAGTGTTTTGGTTTTATTTGTTTGGCATCTTTCATCATCTGTACCAAAGAGAAATTAGATGAAGAAGAAATGGAATACTACCAAGGCAAGATACCCAACATAACAATGCTTTCTTTTCTTGCCTTCAAATCAGTCTTGATTCTTGGCAGCTATGAGGACAAATGCCAGAGGGTTTCTAGGCAATATTTTCAGAAACACTTTGACCTTGTCTCCTGCTTCCTAGGGTTGAGAGGATGTGATGGGCTCAAGGGCACCCAGCTGGCTTCCCAGTGTAAGGAAGGATTAGAGCTCAAAATCCCCTGCTCTTAGTCCAGTGCCTTAACCACTAAAGCAAACTGGCTTGTATCTGCATGGATTGCAAAAGTATCCCAATGCGTTAGAAAGCTACATTTTTTTTATTTTACTTGGGATTCAAAACATATGTTTGCAAAGAATGCTGATGTATACTTTTATGCTTCAGCTGTTTGTTTTGAATATTGAATGCTGCCCAGAGTCAGATAGTGTAAGAAATCTAATAAATGAAATTATTTATTTTCCTTCTTAACAGATAATCAGAGTTGGAAGAGACCTTGTAGGTCATCTAGTCCAACCCCCACACCCATTCTGACAAATGGCAGTCCAATCTCTTCTTGAAAATCTCAAGTGATGGCACTCCCACAACTTCCGAGGGCAAGCTTTTCCATTGGTTGATTGTTCTTACTGTCAGAAAGTTTCTCTTTGTTTCCAGGTTAAATCTCTCTTTGTTCAGTTTCCATCCATTGTTCCTTGTCTGGCCTTCAGGTGCTTTGGAAAATAGATTGACCCCTTTCTCTCTGTGGCAACCCCTCAGATATTGAAACACTGCTATCATGTCTCCCCTGGTCCTTCTCTTTACTAGACTAGCCATGCCCAGCTCCTGCAACCATTCTTCATATGCCTTAATCTCCAGTCCCCTAATCATCCTGGTTGCTCTTCTCTGCACTTTTTCTAGAGTCTCAACATCTTTTTTATCGTGTGGTGACCAAAACTGGATGCAGTACTCTAGGTGTGGTCCTACTAAGGCTTTTTAGAGTGGTATAAGTACCTCACTTGATCTTGATTGTATCCCTTGTTAATGCAACTTTGGATTGCATTCGCTTTTTGGGCTGCTGCTGCACACTGCTGACTCATATTTATATGGTTGTCCACTCAGACTCCAAGATCCCTCTCACAGTTACTCAGTAACGCTGAACTCCAGTTTTTGTTTTGACTTTGTCAATGCAATTGCAATAGATAAACTGTGTAATATTTTGACCACATACCCCCTCCCCTGTAGGCAGCAATAAATTATATTTTACAGGCTAAAGATAATGCTAAGTGGAACTCTGGGATGCAATGCTGACCAAACACTTATTAGCTAAAGTGGAGTTTACAAAGCAAAACAAAAATAACAGCTGAAAAACCTGCCAAACTGAAGAGGTCAGAAGTCTTCAGTGGGCAGCGGAATTCCAGAGAGACATTTCCTAGCTAGCTGAAATGTTTGGTAATTAATTTTTATACTATTGTGTATATTTTATTCAAAACATTATGCACTGTTAACAAAATTAACTGACACTGCTTGACACAGAACGATGAGGAACTGTGTTTATGTGCGCTTCAACTCAGGTTCCTAATTTTTTTGCCACCTCAACTCTATTACTGTACACACTTCCCATAAAACAACAAATGCCAAAATGAACACATATGAACAATTAAAACACACTTATGAGATTTTGGGAAAGATGGGTATATTTATATACTACTGAAACTCTTGTGTCTAATTGTAACTTTCAACTGGGCAAAATGGTGCATCACAGAGCAACAGTTTTCAAATCAATATATCTCAAATGGGCTAACACACCCCAAATCCAGGACCCATGACTCCTGTGGGATTGAAATTTGGCAAAACTTGTGACCACTTCAGTACTTCTGCACTGTCTCACCACCATGCAGCCATGGTCAGGTGGTGCTCCCTGCCAGCTTCCTATAAGGCAAGTCGGTGGGGAAGGCAGCAGGGAGTCAAAAGTCACTCTCCCACTACTTTTTTGCCTGCCTATGACCGTTCTGTTTCTCTAGTAGCAAAATATCTCTGAAATGATGATGAATGGGTCACAGGTTGTTTAGTTGTAACTTTGTTCTTCCAGAAGTGAGAGCATGTCTGGCTCAAGATCATCCAGCTGGCTGTGTGCTTCAGGTGGGACTAAAACGTCTGCTTTCTTGATTGCTAGCTTGGTGGTTTGATCACTATAACACTTTTATATGTAACTGCCAACAAGTGAAATTTGAAACAACACAGTCGGGCAATGACCTTTGCACAACATGGACTGTATGTTCTGAAAGAGTCCCAAGTTTTCACATTTTGTTTCTGAAGAAAGGACCTGCAAAACTGCATCATAGTCCTGTCCTGGAAAAATACCATGACTCATATTGCTGAAAGCTGTACAGTTTTGTAAAATTGACACAGGTTTAGAGGTCTACACCTGAATGACAAAGGGTATTGGACTCCAAATTGGGCCCAATAATGGATTGAAAAGAAAGCTTGGGGCTAGCCTGCCACTGCCCACTGCCTTGCCTGTGAACTAATCAGTTAATTTTATATGCCACCCATCTCACAAATTATACATCTGAAACAGGTCAATTCAAAATAAATTCCAAAGAGAATTCTGTTTTAACAATGGGTAGTTCCATTTATATAGTCCCTCACCTTTATTTACACATTGACCGGTCAGATCAGCCCACAATCTCCTAGCAACTGTTATCAGGAGACATTCAAAGCTTCTAAGCTCCCCTCCCCCATTTCTTCTGATTAAATATCTAGAACTATTAAATAACAACTATTAAAATAACCAAGCACACCATCCTGCTCCAATTCGCTTTGGCTCTTAAGACTGGGTTCAGTCACCACAATAAGTCATGGTTGTTTAACAGCACACTGAGCTCAAATCAAATTGTGGTATGGCACATATCTTGGGTAAATCAGGGCTAAGGCAGAATGGATACACATCTTTTCAACAGCTGCCTTCATAGCAAATCATAAGAGTTGCCCATTTTTCTTACCTAAAAACCAGTTGTGTAGTAATATGCTGTCACATCAGCAACACGTTGCACATGGCTGTCATGGATACTATAGTTCTAATATAGTCCAGCCCAGAGGATTAAAAAAAACCATGGTAAGGGAATCATAATGCCAACTTTTCTTCAGATGTATTTTGTTGTGGACAGGGATGTCCCCATTCCCACAAGACCTCATCTCAGCTGATGTTAGGGCACAGACCGAAACATGCTTTGCTGTACATTTCAGCTCACAGAATAGTAAATCTAACTGCTTTTAAAGCCAGTTCAGATGAAAGTATGATTGAATGTTCCTCAGTTTGCTTCTTAATTAAAACTGTCTGAGCAAAGCAATGGTGAAACTTGTTAATGTTCCTATTTGGCTGATTCTCTAATTGCTGTGCTGTCAAACAAGAGCTACCCATCTTGGATACAGCCTGGTGGAGCTCAGAGCTCAGGATCTTTGTCCTAGAATGAATTGTGGATGAAAATGAGACCAGCATTCAGTGATAGTGAGACAGATCTTTATGTTATACTCAGATAAGAAAACCCACCAGAAATTGTGTTTTTGAACCATGGGGTTCTCATATGCTTTTATTGGAATCCATAAAGTGTAGGGAAAAGATGGAATGGGTTTTTTTTTTTGCATTTTTGTCTATGCATAAGAGCACTTAAGTGATTTCATAAAACAAGCTGAAGATGGAGAAGATACACTTTTTGAATTAATATAGTGCAGATGGATCCTATGAAACTCACCTCCAAAAACTGGGTGACTGTCCATTGATGTCAATGGGCAAGAAAGCAGGAGAGCAGGGGAGGTTGCCAGGGGTGATTGTGACCTCCTCCTGCACTATGATGCTCAAAGATACTTTCTGGAGGTACCATGCATGGACTGAGCTTGTTGCCAAGCTGCTTAGAAGCAAGACAGCAGTGGGAGCATCAACATCCATAGCTGCTGTACTAGTCTAGAAGGGACGTGAGCACCACTGAAAGCGCCATGGTAAGTAGGGAACTGCCCAAGTGCCCGGGAAGCTGGGTCAGGAAAAGAGAAGCCCTCCTCCATTTGTCCTTGACCCTTGACTGTGCCTAAAGAGATGGAGTAGATAGGCTGTTAGAGAATCAGTCCAGGTGAAAAATGGAATAGAGAGAGGTCCTAGAGACCTAGAATGCTCACTGGATAACTCTTCCACAACTGGATTGTATTGCCCTTGTTCCAGCCTCAGATCCAGCTTGTTATTTAGGGATGATGGGAGACCAAGACATCTGGAGGATGCTATCTTGGAGATGATGGGGATAGAAAATTTGATTACTTTGGTTGACATTTAACTTCTGCTCAGCATGGAGATACAAAGAAGAAAAGAAGGTGATCCAAGCAGGTTTACATCACCAAATTAAGGATTTCAGTTCAACACAAAGAACAATTTCTGAACATTTTTAAACAGGGTTCAGATTTAGGTATATCCAAACAGCAGGTGTTCTGCACTGACAACACAATTCTTGTTTTTGTGTGATGGCACAAGACATATGACCTCAAATTTATTTTTCCTGGAAGCCTATGATTGTGTTAGTTGGCATAAATTCGGGCATAAACCATGATGTTCAAATCCCAGGGACTGAATTTTATTGACATTTCAAACAGCAAAACATGGCATGCATGATAGTTTGATACGTTGTGTGAATTGAATCAATTATGGCTTATTTAACTAAACAGTTAAATAAATCAAAGATACATGTGGTATGTAAATTCACTTATTTATGTTTTCAGGGCCCATCACCATATGATCAATGTCCACCAATCAGTCATATCACATGTATTCACTTGTATATTTGCTCAGCTCATGTGGCTGTATTTGGAAACTAAATCCTTAACTAGTCTTTTCGAAGCTATGTGCGTGCAACTTAATTTAAGGGATTCCAGAGGAAGGGCACAAAATAATGTGTTATGTGTCATCTAAATGTTATACTTTTTGTGTCATGCAGCGTGAATGCATCTCTGTTCACGTTGGCCAGGCTGGGGTTCAGATTGGCAATGCATGCTGGGAACTCTTCTGCCTGGAGCATGGGATCCAGCCAGATGGCACCTTTGCTGAGAATAACAAATTCAATAATGATGACTCCTTTGCTACCTTCTTCAGAGAGACAGGCACCGGAAAGCATGTGCCACGGGCTATCATGGTGGACTTGGAGCAAACGGTAGTTGGTGAGTGAATCATTAAGGAACATGCCTTGTGTCAAATTCCATGACTTTCTGTGGACTAATATTGATTTCACCCACCCACCCACCCCGTGCTTCAATGATGTGGCTTAATTTGATTTAGGAAATTGGATTATGTGTAATGTTATGCCATAGCATGGTTGTTAATTTGGAGCTCATCATGTTGCATATTTTTTTGCAGTTTTTCCCTGAACGCCATCACTCTACTAAACAAATAATTCCCTCAACACTCTCCAACTGTTTACAAAGTCTGCACTACTATTACTATTAATCTTCTCATCACTCCTTATCACCCATCCCCATCCACTTGTGACTGTATGATTGTAACTTTGTCGCTTGTATCCTTACTATCTATATTGACTGTTTCCTAGTATGATTTGATTGCCTATTTGTACCCTATGACTATTATTAAGTGTTGTACCTTATGATTCTTCACTCTTGACAAATGTATCTTTTCTTTTATGTACACTGAGAGCATTTGCACCAAGACAAATTCCTTGTGTGTCCAATCATACTTGGCCAATAAAGAATTCAATTCTATTCTAATCCCAGACATTGTTGGCAAATTATGGTTTTAGGCTAAGTGATGGAGGAACCCAACTAATTGGGGCTTATTCAGGTTAAATTATTGGATCTTGATTTAGTGCAATGTATGAACCCTGTCAACGAATCAAGAACAACATGTAGAGTTACTTCTGAGTATTCCTTTATTGCTATACACCGACAGACAGAATCTTACCAGACTAAAACAATTATCTGTAATAACTACAGATGTACTCTGTGAACTGCTAGTGGGGTTCAACCTTTCTGTTCTGATACAGCACCCCAAACATGACAAACCCTCTGAAGTGAACCCCAAAAATTCCTTTATTAGGAGTGCCGGCAGCCCCGGTAAAAAAGTTTCTCTCTCAGGCTAACAAAAGTCTGACCAGAAGAAGTCTAGTATGCCACACCTATTCATCTCCGCCCCCTGCCTTTTATCCCCTAAAGCTAAGGTGGGGCTTTGCTAGGGGAATGGAGACTAAAACATATGAAGAACGGTTGCAGGAACTGGGCATGGCTGGTCTAGTGAAGAGAAGAAAAGGACCAGGGGAGACATGATAGAAGTGTTCCAGTATTTGAGGGACTGCCACAGAGAGGAAGGGGTCAAGCTATTTTCTAAAGTGCCTGTAGGCCAGACAAAGAATAATGGATGGAAACTGAACAAGGAGAGATTCAACCTGGAAATAAGGAGAAACTTTCTGATAGTGAGAACAATCAACCAATGGAACAGCTTGCCCTCGGAAGTTGTGGGAACGCTATCACTTGAGGCTTTCAAGAAGAGATTGGACTGCCATTTGTCAGAAATGATGTAGGGTCTCCCGCTTGGGCGGGGGGTTGGACTAGATGACCTACAAGGTCCCTTCCAACTCTGATTATTGTTATCTGTTATCAGTGGCTCTTCCTTCTCAAGGATTGACCCACGGATTTCCACTGCTCTCCTCTCCTCTGCTGTCTGCATATTCGTTCATCAGGCACTGGACCCAACTGTTCTTCTTCATCTATCATTTCCAGACCTGGGGGCTGTTGAATCTCCATCTGAAGGCTGACTGACAGCTCAGGCTCCGCCTCTGTCTCTGTCTCTGTCTCTTTCCAGTCCCTCTTCCCCCTCGGAGCACTCAGGTTGCCTGGATACTGACTCTGACTACCACGTCTCCTTCTCCTCCTCTGATTTCACTGCTGGAGGGGCCAGCACCTGACAACACTGTTGTGTTGCAGGCAGACACACGAGGCAGACACGGATCTAAGGCTAACACTGCTTTATTTGAAGCGTAACAGGTTACCATGGCTGCCCAGCTGGGCTGGCAGCCGGCTGGCAGCAGCAGCTGATGCCGTTTGACAGCTCCTTTTATAGCCGGCTGTGAAACGGCATCAACCAATGGGAACAGTTGGCGCTCCCGCCAGGAATGCGGACCAGATTGAAGACTGCAGTTAGTCAGGGATACCACAAACACTTTCTCTCTTCCTGCCTACCAGAGTTTCCAAGCTCTGCTATCTCTTTGCCCTGTGAGAAAGAGCCCTTCCCTCCTACAACCTCTCATTCCATTCCACCATATTCCATTTTTATCGATATAAATACTAACTGACAGCTCCAGTACATGGTTTTGTCATCATCTTTGAAAGCCTAAATCCATTTGGTCTAAAGTCACAGAACTACCACATCTTTCACATTACAGGAACTGCTCGATTTATGACCATAACAAAGCCTGGAATTCCCATTGTAAGCTGTGACAATCAAAAGTCAAGGCACCTACAAACTGCCAAGATTGTGGGCATAACCCTAACCTAAGAGGGACAGGGCTTACATCACAAAATTCTGCCTGCCAGCTTGATAATTATGACCTTACTTGTGTATGGTGCTGGCATTATTTGTACTCTCACAAGGTATGCAGCAATTCTTCCAAATAATTTTTGAAATACACATAGTGCTACTGTTCAGTTTTGGTAGTCAATATATATTTAAAGTTAGCAACATGTTATATTTTTGTACTTGGAAATGTATGTTGGATCTTGGGAATCTCAAAGAAAATTCTCTTATACCCACAACCAAAAGACCACTATATTGTATTCATCCATAGCTTAGAGTCCTTGGGAAATCAGTATTGCTATCTCTGTTGAAATGCATTTCTGACTCCTAGATATGAATTTTTCAAATGTATGCCTCTGATCTTTCAAGTCATATTTTTTAGGACACCAAGTTTAAAACGTATCTCTTAAAATTTACAGATGAGGTGCGGGCTGGCACCTACTGCCAGCTTTTCCATCCAGAACAGCTGATCACGGGCAAAGAAGATGCAGCTAATAATTATGCCCGTGGTCACTATACCATTGGTAAAGACAGGATTGAGTTGGCACTGGATCGCATTCGAAAACTGGTAAGGGAAAAAGAATTAGAAAATGACCCAAGGAAAGGGTTCAATTTCCTTAGAAGACAGACAGTCGTCAGGCACCAGTGGAATTTCTGTTAGAGAAACCAGATACAAGCTGCAAAAATCAAAACAGCCATTATAGCAACAAACAGGTCCCTTTTTTGACTTTTTTGCACACTTCTGTGAGTGTCCAAAATTTCAAGCCTAGTCAAGATATAGTAACAAACATTTGACTCCACCCTACCTCAAGGAGTAGAAGAGTCTTTTTCCATCTAGCAACATTTCCTAGATTGCTTTGTTTTCATTTCAGTCTTAGTAAATAGAATGCAGTTGAATTAAAGAGAGATTATCAGACTTCTAGTTTGAAAAAGAGAACAGATTCTCCTTGTCATGTTTGGCAAGTGAATAGAAACATACCTCCAGGATTTCCACTGACATATATTTGTTAAAGTTAGTCAATATGCAGTACATATCAAATTCTTCCAGAGCACTGCTTTAGAATTCAGTCGGGAAATCAAAAAATGTAAAAAAAATAAAATGGATGTAGAAAATAAATATCTAAATTGTGATGTTATTTTTAGGCCGACACCTGCTCAGGGCTGCAGGGATTCTTGATTTTTCACAGTTTTGGAGGAGGCACAGGCTCAGGTTTCACCTCCTTGTTGATGGAACATTTGTCCATGGATTACGGCAAAAAGTCCAAACTGGAATTTGCTATCTATCCAGCCCCTCAAGTGTCCACAGCAGTGGTGGAGCCCTACAATTCTATCCTGACTACCCACACCACCTTGGAACACTCTGACTGTGCCTTCATGGTGGACAACGAGGCCATCTATGACATCTGCCGTCGTAATTTGGACATTGAGCGCCCCACATACACCAACCTGAACCGTCTCATCAGCCAGATTGTCTCCTCCATCACTGCCTCCCTGCGCTTCGACGGTGCCCTCAATGTGGACCTGACTGAATTCCAGACCAACCTGGTGCCCTACCCTCGCATCCACTTCCCCTTGGTGACCTATGCACCTATCATCTCCTCTGAGAAGGCCTACCATGAGCAGCTCTCCGTGGCCGAGATCACCAGCTCCTGTTTTGAGACCAACAATCAGATGGTCAAATGCGACCCCCGTCATGGCAAGTACATGGCTTGCTGCATGCTCTACCGTGGAGATGTGGTGCCCAAAGATGTCAATGTCGCAATCGCTGCTATCAAGACCAAGAGAACAATCCAGTTCGTGGACTGGTGTCCAACTGGTTTCAAGGTGAGGAGCAAATAATTAAAAACTGACAGATCTCTTAACTACCAGTAGGTAGCAGTAGCAGTAAAAATAAGAGTAGATGAAAGCTAAGAACTAGTGACTGTGGACCAGAGAGCTTATTTATTTAATAAATTGATTTATTAAATTTAAGTGCTCCTTACGGACACTTCTCATCTAAGACAAGACTGCTTTTTTGATTCTAACTCCCAATGCAGCATACATATTTTTAACTCTAGAGATGTAGTGGATTCAAAAAGGACCTAGATAGACATAGATAATTTGGACCAATGACGGACTCTGATATTAGTTCAAAAATCAGGCAATGCACCCCTTTGGCCTTTTTTTCTGTGTTTCAAAGAGACTGTTTTGTTTTGCTTTTTTTTTTCTTCTTTCCCTTCCCACCAGGTTGGCATCAATTACCAGCCCCCTACCGTGACCCCTGGAGGAGATCTTGCCCAAGTAGAACGTGCTGTTTGCATGCTTAGCAACACTACAGCCATTGCTGAAGCCTGGGCACGGCTGAACCACAAATTCGACCTCATGTTTGCAAAGAGGGCATTTGTACATTGGTATGTTGGTGAAGGCATGGAAGAAGGAGAGTTTGTAGAAGCTCGAGAGGATTTGTCTGCGCTGGAGAAAGATTATGAGGAAGTGGCGACTGATTCCTTTGATTCGCTTCTTGGCAGTGAGGAAATTTAACAGTTTGCTCCTCTCTCTCCAACAACTTGTCTCCGCTCTAATTTTCTTTAAAAAAGAAACATTTAGTAGACCTCTAAGAAGAAGACTTGTTATGTGGGTGGCTAGAGCAAGATTCATTCCTACAAATATTTATTGGTCAGGGGTTCATCTTATGTGATATCAACAGGGATGGGATTCTTCCAGTTCGCACCTATTCGCTAGAACCGGTTGTTAACATTCTAAGCAGTTCGGAGAACCGGTTGTTAGAAGAAATTACTGGCCTAATCCTGTAAGGAAGGCAGGAAGGAAACATTCTGGTGTTGCTCATAGAAACTGCCTCTCCATTAACCCTTATTACATTCTTGGCAGGACTAGACCTCCTATCTCTGGAACTTCTCTGGAGTTTCTTTTCCTCTTCTTTGCTGGTACTTTGCTTGTGTGGAGTGACCATTGAAAAAAGTGACTTATGACCATTTTCACACTTATGACTGTTGCAGCATCCCCACAGTCACGAGAGGCCAGATGAGGAGATGCGTGCCTCGATGTGAGTGATATTGAGTTGGCCACGCCCAGCCAGTAACATGGCCCACAAGCCATTTCCACCCAGTCACATGACCACCAAGCCATGCCCACCAACTAAGCCACGCCCACAGAACCGGTTGTTAAAAAATTTGAATCCCACTCCTGGATATCAACCAGATCTGGCTAAAGAAGTTAAAATTAACTAAGAAACCTTCCTCTTCTAACAAGCTAGAGCAGGGGTGTCAAACTGGAATTCATGGAGGACTGGATCAGCATTGTAATTGTCCTCTGCGGGCCAACTGGGATGAGGAGGAGACAGGATGAATGCCCCCGTGCAGCACCTTGCTGGCCAAAATGGGGTGTGCCCCCATGCCCAGTTTTGGCCAGCAGAGTGCTGCAGGAGGCTGTCCAGGCTGGAAATGGGCTGTGCAGGGGCTGCCCATAGCCTCCCGCACCCTGTTTTGGCTGGCAGTGTGCTGCAGGAGGCCATCTAGGCCAAAAACAGGGTCAATCCCCCCCCCCCGCAGTTCTCTGTTTTTGCTAGCAGAAGTAGTGTGGGTTGGTCCTTTGATATTTCCTGGCTGGCCCCATGGGCCGGAACTAAGCACCCTGTGGCCCAGTTTCGGCCCGCAGGCCTTGAGTTTGAAACCCCTGAGCTAGAGCAAGCCAGAATATATTTAACATTATTTGAACTGTGTTTTGAGTTAGTTAATGTACAAGCAATGACTGAAATGGAGCCTGCCCATTAACTCATGATGGCTGTAAAGTGATTCAATCATAACCCTTTTTGCCGTGTTCATTAAGCAAACATCAAAGTGTATTGAACCAATGGTTTTCTCTACCTAGGTGTGGGTTTGCTAAAAACCATAAGCAAATACCAGTTTACAGCAAAACCTTCATTAAACATGGTCGTCTGATCACAAGATGTTATAAATGAAGCCCAGTTGCCAAGCACTTGAAATGTGGTCATGTGAACATGGGGTGAATGTTGGAACTTTGAATCTGGGTCATAAATATCCCTTAGGTAAGATGCATTGCAACTTCAAACAGTAGCTAAGTGACTGGTCATAAATAGACTATAATGTTAAGTCATGATGGATGGGGTCCCATATCATCTAAGGCCTCAAGCAAGCATGACTTAATTCAATGCATGACTCCAACTTGGGAGTCTTGTGGAAGCTTCCTAGCCAGCTTCTTCCCTGTTGTGATGACCCAGGGCCTGGCACAAAGACAACACAGTCAGTTAGTCAATAAGAGTCTCTTTGTTAGCTCCAACTTTACCCCCAGTGTCCAGGTTACCTTCTGGTTGGAGAAAAACAGAACAGCCATTGGCTGCAGAGAATAAAGTCCAAAACATGGTCAACAAAAACTGTAACTATAAGTGCAATCAAGGTAAAATGAGGCAATTAGTTTGGCAGGGCAGGAGCAAAAATTCCAGATGTGAAGGCACAGCAATAACTCAACACAGTTGGAAAGATGCCAGGAACACAGATAAGCAAAGTCAACACAAGTTAAACTCACGTTTGCTCCCAGCAGCTGCCGCATGCAGCCTGCATATCTCTTAGACTTTCTTCCCAGGTGTGGCTAATGAAGGGAATCAGGGCCCTTTCCTCCCCAATAAGCCACGCAATCCACATTGCGCTCTTCTCCATTCCTTCCTGCGTGCCCTAGGATGAAGAGGGCCTGGGCCTGGGTCTTCCTCTGAATTCCCCCTCCTTTGTTCTACCTCTTCCCTGCTCTGCCCAGCCGGACTTTGTCCTTCCCCAGTTTCCTCCATAGCCAACGGAACCACATTCCCACTCCCTGTCAGCTGTTCATCTTCCTCCTTGTCCAACAAGGGCATGACACCTGTTTTGGGGCACAAGGACATCTGCTCTTGCTGAGCATTAAGACTCAGGAACTGGAGCTGACTGATGGGGCTTCCTGAGAAATAAAAAAATCTTTACAGCTCAGTCCTAAATGAACGACAGCCATTGGGTTACATAACACAACATCATTAACATCAATTTCACGAGGACCACTCAGCAGCAATTAAGACACTGAGCCTGAATTCCTGTGATTAATTAATATAATGGCTGTGGGGTGTTTGTGAGCAGAATGAACTACAGCACTCTAACTCAACATGCTGGCTGGTGAATTTTGAGAGTTGAGGTCTATAATCTTAAAAGTTGGGAAACTCTGTGCCAGATGTTGCTAAACATCAACTCCCAACAGCCACAGTCAACAAGTCTAACAATAAGAGGAAATAATAGGCTGCTAGATCAGAAACTTACTCAACTGATATCTATTGCAAAGCAATGGAATGTTTGGTTCACATTGCTCTTAGCATAATACAGAACATATAGTGCTGGGCTTGGCCAAGAGAACATCTACTATACAAATTAGCCAAGCATGGGGGCTGCAGTGGCTCAAGTGGTAAGATGCTGGGCCTGTGCACCACTGAGGTCGGCAGCGTGGCAGTTCGATTCCAGTCAGATGAATAAACTGCGGAGGGACAAGAAAGGAACCTCCCCCGATTGCCTACCAGCAATCCGGTGTCCCGCCTATGCAGGTAAAGATAACACTGCCCCAAAAAATTCCTTTCACAGAGGCAGCCAGCCACCTTGGGTGATCCCTGGCTAATACATGCCACACGGTAAATAAATGAAATCAAACACAAATTAACTTGTGTAAGATCAGTTCAGAGTAAAGGCTGTGGGTTAGGGTTGGAGAAAGCTGGCCTTCCTGGTGTGGCTGAATTACACTTTTCACCTCCCTCCACATGAGACATGGTAACTACCGTAGTGCTGTTTGGAATTGTACAAGTAGTCCTCAACTTATAACTGTTCAGTGACCATTCAAAGTTACAACAGCACCCAAAAAAGTGACTCATGGCCGTTTTTATGACCGCTGTAGTCTTCCCCATGGTCACCTGATCAAAATTTAGAAGTTTGGCAACAGGTTCGTATTTATGATGGTTGCAGTGTCCTGGGGTCATGGGATCACCTTTTGCAACCTTCAATACAAGTGAAGTCAATGGGGAAGCCAGATTCACTTAACAACTGTGTTATTAACTTAACAACTGCAGTGATTCACTTAACAAATGGGGCAAGAAAGGTCAAGAAGAGATTGGACTGCCATTTGTCAGAAATGGGGTAGGGCCATGATGGCGAACTTATGGCACACGTGCCGGAAGCGGCACACGAAGCCACTTCTGCCAATACACGAGAGGTCGCCCAGAAGAGCCCCACTGCGCATTTGCTTGTGCCGCCCATCCGCCAGCTGATTGTTGGGTATCTGGTGCACTTGTGCAGGATGCGGGGTTGCGTGGGAGATGTGCGTGCATGTGCAGAGACGTGCGGCATGCACGAGGGGGTCACATGTGCATGCGCAGGGGGCATGCACATTGCCTTCTGGGTGCTGGCATGCGAGTGCGCGCAAGCGAGCATGCACACAATTTTTGGTACAGGATCCCAAAAAGGTTAGCCACCACTAGTGTAGGGTCTCCTGCTTGGGCGGGGGGGCAGGGGTTGGACTAGATCAGGGGTCGCCAACCTTTTGGACCTCAGGGACCACCAAACTCATAATTTTAAATCCCATGGACCACTATATGAATTTTGACTGTCGGAGCCTTGCTGACATTGGTGGGAAAGTCAGTCCCATATTCCAGAGCTGCAACAGTCACAGGATTGGCCCTTTGGTCATCCCGGAGCAGCTCCTCCAGTCCATGGCAGGCCGATGCACCCAGGTGGAGGAGCAGCTTCTCCCAAAGGGCCGGTCCTGTGACTCCTGCAGCTCTGGAATATGGAACTGACTTTCCCACCAATGTCAGCAAGCCACCCTGGGGTGGATTTCCCTCCCCTGCTGTTGGTCTTACCTTCCAGTTCCAGCTCATGTGGCTCTACTCAAGGTAAGGTTTGTGCTCGACTGAAGGGTGGGGGCCAGTGGGTGGGTGGGCCATGTGGGCAGCGCAGCCTTGTGTTCCCATGCAGCCTGGATTAATTGCTTTGGAGGGGATATTGCTCTACGGACCACCAAAATTTTTTCATGGACCACCAGTGGTCCCTGGCTCACCAGTGGTCAGTGGCCCACCAGTTGGTGACCACTGGACTAGATGACCTACAAGGTCCCTTCCAACTCTGATTATCTGTTAAAGAAATAGGGAAAAAA
The DNA here is from genome assembly GCA_033807585.1 of Hydrophis major. Classification (NCBI taxonomy): domain Eukaryota; kingdom Metazoa; phylum Chordata; class Lepidosauria; order Squamata; family Elapidae; genus Hydrophis; species Hydrophis major. The sequence continues at coordinate 199,105,070 of CM066331.1, forward strand.
CTCATTTAACAACTATCTTGCTTCGCAACAGGAATTTTGGTCAATTGTCATTATAAGTTGAGGACTACCTGTAATTCAGAGGCACCAAAAACTCATTGATTTTCTGCATCTTGCTGCACAATCTTTAAAGGATGTTATATATAGTTTTGATTTGATTTGATTTGTTTTGTCAATTGCTTACAAGATAATAGGTATAATCATAGTTATGATTACATGAAATGGATACATACAAGAAAAATTAAATGAAACAATAGGACAGGGACCGTAGGCACATTGGTGAGCTTAGGCACACCCCCTAGAGACCTGTTAGGAAAGGGGTGAGATCAATAGTAGACAGTCTAAGGTTAAAGTTTTTGAGGTTTGGGGAAGAAACCACAGAGTCAGGTAGAGTATTCCAGGCGTTGGCCACTCATAAGTGATATATAAGAATATCATATAAGAAACACTCATGTTGGGCTGATCTATAAAGATCTTTGTCAACCTTGGCCACTTTTAAGATGTATGGACTTCAACTTCTAGAATTCTATATATCTTAAAACAGGGGTCCCCAAACGTGGCAACGTTAAGACCTGTGGACTTCAACTCCCAGAATTCTCCAGCCAGCCAAGTTTGGAGACTTCTGCTTTAAAATGACCAAGGTTGAAAAACACAGGTTCATCTGCCTAAACTCTCTTACTCACTACTTCTGGTGAAATAGAAACAAATACTAGAAATGTATGTCCATGTTAGTCACGGGCAACCTATGTGCAATCTCAAATTTTGTAAATAAATTGTGCCATTATGAGAAGATACTCCCCGTTCTTCTGTTGAAATGACAGCAAATGGATTGGCTGGCTGGGAAATTCTGGGCATTGAAGTCCACATATTGAAGTGGCCAACCTTGAAAAACTGAATTGCAGATACAATGCAAAAGACATACTGGTTGGCTCTGTACATTGTACTAAACCGTAGGCTATGATTTATAGAATAAACTACAATTGAATAGGTTCATGAGAAGATTAAACAATTTTCAAACTATGAAGCTTAAAGCAGAGGTGGGATTCCATTTTTTTAACAGCCAGTTCTGTGGGCATGGCTTAGTTGGTGGGTGTGGCTTGCTGGTCATGTGACTGGGTGGGCATGACCAACTCGACGTTACTCACATCAAGGGGCGCTTCTCCTCGCCTGGCCTCTCATGATAGTGGGGATGCTGCAACAGTCATAAGTGTGAAAAAATGGTCATGTCACTTTTTTCAGTGCAATTGTAACTTTGAATGGTCACCAGTTTTAGGCCAAAACTCAAAAAGGGTGTGTAAACTCACATTCAAATGTCATGCTTTCTAGCTAGCTTTGCTGAATGTCCCTCATCTTGGTTCCTTGTCATTAAAAGCTTCTTTCTGGCAGCTCTGCTTCATTATTCAATTATTTCTTCAAAGTGCTAACTCCAACAGGGGAGTATTTTCTCCCAACAACAGTGTAAAAAGCTTAAAACAACCCTTCCCCTTTAAGAAAGTACCAGCAAAGAAAAAAAAAACCCCTCCTTTGGAGACAGTAAGTCAAGGCATACTGCCAAGAATGCAAGAAGATTTCTTCCAACAACCAGTTCTCAGGACTGCTTAGAAAGTTAACAGCTGGTTCTAGCAAATAGCTGAGAACCTGTAGAATCCCACCCCTGGATTAAAGTCACTATATACTCACTCTTACCAAACATTATTTTTGTTTAGTGTGCGTGTTAAGTGTGGAGCATGGGTGCAAATAATGGAGACGAGCCAATAGAAACAGTGAACTTCAAACTCTTTATTTACATGGTGTGACAGCTCGAACTGGAGGGCTGCTATAGCCTTCCTTATATAGGCAACTTATTAACTATTCAACCAATAGCAATCCGGGAGCGCTAGCTCCGTTAACCAATGAGAATGGCCTGTTAATGGCCAATCAGATTCTCCTGAATGGACCAATCCGATCTTGCCATTAACAGCCAATCAGAAGTGCAGGGCCAGAACCCTGCACTTGGCTTCAGCTCAAGATAACTTTCTTTCACATTTATTCATTCACAACACCCCTTTCCTTCTGCTTATGGGGCGCGGTCACGAAGTCCTTGAGCTAGGACGGTTGTTTTATTAGTCTTTTTGATTTTCGCTGTGCGCCTGGCATTTGGCTGCACTCTTGTTGAGGTAGAGCGTTATTTGGCGAAAGGGGTGCCTCTGGTTCAGAGTTCGCGTTTCCGTTGTCACCAATATCTTCGGCAACTCCCTGAGGTGAACTCACTCCCATCCCTGGTTCCAGTTCCCGGGTTTCTGTTCCACTATCGTTCCCTTCGAAAAGATTTTCCTCAAGTTGAAATTCGTCTTCCTCTGTATCTCCCCCCCCCTCAGTTTGGTTATAAGGGAGTTCAGAATTGCCTGACTGCAGCCTCGATCGTAGTTGATCGATATGGCGCTTTCAAAGTCTATCGTCAGGGCACTGTACAAGGTATGATCTTGGGCTGGTTACACGGATTACTGTCGCTTCTACCCACAGCGGATCGCCCGATAAGTTTTTAGCGAATACTAAATCGCCTACCTGGAAGGTACGGCATCGGCCGCTGGATCCGAGTGGTTTTTCCGGTTCGTAGGCTGGGTGTAACCGGTCGAGGTGGGAGCGGAGCTTCCGTCCCATTAGCAGCTTGGCGGGAGTTTTGTTGGTGACGCTGTGAGGTGTGATGTGCTGTAGAAAAAGGATTCGGTTGATTTTCTCGTCGATGTTGTCGTAGTCTATTTTTTGTAGCGTTTTCTTGACGAATTGTACCATGCGCTCAGCCCTACTGTTGGCCGCAGGGTGCGCAGGTGAAGTGAGCACATGTCAGATACCGCGGTTAGCCAGGTACTGCTCAAAGGACAGCGCGGTAAATTGGGGCCCGTTGTTGGATACCAGAACGTCTGGTAATCTGTGGGTTGCAAACAGTCTTTCCAGTCTTTTGATGACCGCTTCGGTGGTCGTGTTCCTCATTCGGTGGATTTCGAGCCAATTCGAGTAGGCGTCTACGGTTAACAAGAAGGTGTGGCCTTTGGTCGGCCCAGCAAAATCTAGATGGATACGGGACCAGGGTCCCCGCGGTGTCTCCCATTCGGTTGGGATTGCCTTTGGTGGAGCGTTGCTTACTTCTTGGCATCTCTGGCAAGTTTTGACCCATGATTCGATTTGTCTGTCGATGCCTGGCCACCACGTGTAGCTTTGTGCGAGGGCCTTCATGCACACGATGCCAGGGTGGCCATCGTGCAAGGTTCTTAGTAGTGCCTGTTGGAGTCATTCTGGGATAACGACTCTATCGCCCCAGATGATACAGCCCTTTTGAGAAAACAACTCTGTTTGATGACTTTTGAATGGTGTGAAGTCATCTGGTATTTGGTCCAATGGCCATCCACGTTCTACCCATGTGAGGACTCGTGCTAAGATGGGGTCGCGTTTTGTTTCCCTCTGCGATATCACGGGCAGTTAATGGCGGCGTATGAAGTGTCTCGATCTGCAACGTTGTCATCATTGGCGCGGGATCGTTGATGGTCTCTGGAAGCGGTGCATGGCTCAGCGCATCAGCGTGGGGAATAGCTTTACCGGGGCGGTATTGTAGCTGATAATTATAGGCAGCCAAGAATTCTGACCAGCGGGTCATCCTAGGAGATAGTATATAGGGGGTTGGCTTATCCCCAGCGATTATCCCCAGCAAAGGTTTGTGGTCAGTCACTATAGTAAAAGCCCGACTGTACACGTACTCATGGAATCTTTTAACAGCCGATACAATTGCCAGGGCTTCTTTATCAATCTGGCTATAATTTCGCTCGGTTTTCGAGAGTGTTTTTGAAAAATAAGCAACAGGGGCTTCGCTACTGTTAGGCAATACATGGCTCAAAATGGCGCCCACTCTGAAAGGCGATGCATCACATGTGATATTTAACTACCGTTTCATTGTATTGCATTAGTACAGCATCAGAAGTCAGTAGCTTTTTTACATTACGGAATGCCTGCTCTTCTCTATGACCTCATACCCAATTTGCTTTTTTGTCCAGTAGGCGATGTAAAGGTTTAGCAACAGTCGCCTTGTGCAGCAAGAATACGTTATAGAAATTGATGAGGCCTAGAAACGCCTGGAGGTTGGCCTTATTCCGGGGTCTGGGAGCGTTTTTTATTGCTCTCAATTTGCTATTGGTAGGGTGAATACCCTGACTGTCAATTAAGTACCCTAAGAATTCAACACAATCTGTACACAGCTTGCACTTATTTTTCTTCACCTTAAGGCCTGCTTCTTGGAATTTTTGGAGAACCAGTCTTAAATGATCCCGTAAAATTTTTGGAGTGGGGGCAGCAATCAGCACATCATCAAAGTAGGGGACAACGCCTTTGATCCCCTGCAATAGTCTCTCCATTAGGCTCTGAAAGATCCCCGGGGCTACACTGACTCCGAATTGGAGCCGCATACACTTAAAGGCACCCTGGTGCGTTACAATTGTGTGTGCCTGTGCCGTTTTTTCATCAACTGGCAGTTGCTGATAAGCCTGAGCTAAGTCTAGTTTGGTGAAGACTTTTCCGCCCCCCAGGGAATGGAGGAGGTGTTGCACCACCGGCACTGGATATGGATTTTGTTGCAGGGCATGGTTTAGGGTGGCTCGGTAGTCCCCACAAATTCTAATTGAGCCGTCCGGCTTAATTGGTGTCACAATCGGGGTTCCCCAGGGAGAGTGATCGGTTGGGCCTAACACTCCCTGGGCTTGCCTAGCTTTTCCGCGAAGACGTCCTTGAATTCGAGGGCGAGGTCCTCCTCCCAGTCACTGCCGCCGATTCGGTTAATGCCTGCCACTTCAATGCCGAGTGGTGCGAACTATTGCAGGCCTAACAGGCTAGGCCAGTCCTTGTCGATCACCGTCAGGGGTAAGTACGCTGTGCGGTTCTTGAACGAAACCCGGACTCGACTGGATCCTATGACTAGAATCCGGTTCCCCTGGTAATCTTTTAGCACGAGCCTTTGGAATTGGAGGTTTTGGCGCCAGATAGCAGGGATGAGTTGCTTGAGGGTCTTCCAGGAGACCATTGAAAGAGACGATCCTGAGTCGACTTCCATTTGGCAAGGCTGATTTTCGATGTCCACTTTAACTCGAATTTTCTTGGCATCCAATGAAGAGGCATGGCCAATAGTGATTGTTTGGTGAGCCTCTTCTCGCCTCATTAGGCGATTCACAGGTTGGTTTCTGTAGGAGTGATTTGCTGGTTCTCGCCTTACAGGATGGTTTCCTGTCGATTGGCAAAAATTGGCCCCCTTCGAGGTCTGGCTGGGTCCTAGGAGACTTCTGCAGACCCGTCCGATATGGCCTCATTTCCCGCATTCGTGGCAGAGCGCATCGCGGAATTTGCAATCGGAGCGATAATGGTTGGCCCCACAGCCAGCGCATGGTTGCTGGGACTTTGGGTAACAGTCCCGATCGGACTGCAGTCGATGGACCTCTTCTTCGTCGCTGTCTGACGACGAAGAGAGGTCCTCATGGTGGGCCGTCGAAAGCTGTCCTTCAGACTTAGGTGAAAGTTCGCTGGCTGGTTGGTGTGTCAGAGCGCGATTTCGGCGTAGTTGGACAGCCGACTTCTTGGTTGCTTCTGCTGCCGTAGCCTCAGCGATGGCATCGGCAAGGCTAATGTCGCCCTTAGCCATTATTTTGCTCTGCATGTTTAGAGCATCTAATCCTAGAACTACTCGGTCTCTCAAAGCCTCTTCTAGGTCGGCGAAATTGCAGAGGCCTCCCAAGTTTCGGAAGTCCACAACGAAATCGGCAACGCTTTCTCCTTTCCACTGGTTTCTTTGGTAGAACTCGTGCTGTCTTACGAGCGTTGGAATGGTCGGTGCATAGTGGGCCCTTAGTAGCGGTTCGAGGACGTCCCAGTCCATGGCCTTCACTTCAGCCGGTTTTGCTAGTGCCTTGGCCATCTTGAATACGGTCGGCCCGCAATGCATCAGGAATACCGCCCGTTTCTTCCCGGTTGTGGCATCCTTCAGATTATTTGTTTCTAAGAACATTTGGAAACGGTCCATGTAGGACTCCCAGTCCTCTTGCGCTGGGTCGAACGGAGCGGGTGGTACTACGCCGCCGGACATGGTTCCGCCGTTGTGTGTTCAGCCACGTGCTTGGTTGTCTTCTTCGTTGTTTAGTCAGTTCTGACCTCTCCACATCCCATCCTCGTTGCCAGTGTTAAGTCTGGAGCATGGGTGCGAATAATACTTCTGATTTGTTAGCATATGTGGCCAGTTGAGTAGAGTAACTTACTTTTCCCAAACATCCAAGAGTCTTGTAAAAGTTTGGTAGATCAGACCAAACTACTTCTGACAACTCTGAATTCTACTCATGTTCTTCCAGATGATGGAATATAACTACAATGGTAAACTACATTGTATGTAACTACGATTCCCAACAGCTTTCAAGAACTGGTCAAGAACCTGATCTAAACCGTTCTCCAAATTGATGGCATTATTTGAATTTAACTAGTTATGCATTTCTTTTCAGAATTGGTTGAACGTACAGATCTTACTTGCATGGCTTGTGTACTAAAACATCAATGGATCAATCCAAACACAATATACAGAGAGGAATTAGGCTTAAAATCAATACGTCAGGCTCTTATACATCACATTGCAAAGAAAAACTGACAAGTAAATGTTTTTCATAGAAAAAAACATGCAAGTTCTGTGATTCAAAATGGTTGTGAACACATGAAAGAGGGCTCTGTTATAAAACAATCTGTTAAATCTTGGAGTGAATTGGAAATAGTTTCCTGGCCAGCCCCATAAGACTGGAAAAAGCTGTTGTTGCTTTAACCATTTGGTTATCTGCCCAAAACCAAAAGTAATTTCCTCTTTCAAGTTAAATCTTTCAAAAGCAGCCTTGAGCAAGATTTCCTTAGACGAAAGAAATGGGCTATAAGACTTCCAGCAACTGAACTATTTCACATCAACAGTCAATATACTCCCAACATACATTTGAGCATATTGTTCCTAGTTTCTTTTTTTAATACTTTTCTGTAACCAATGAATTGAGGGGAGTCTCTTCATTAATGATAACAGAGCTTGCCAGTGTTCATTTACAAAACCATTGCTGAATCATCGTGAATACGGGTGCCAACCATTATATCAGTTCTAGTTTGTCAACAAAAGGAATGAAGAAAATCTCCTTTTGTAATTTTTCAATGCCATGCATGATTTTATAATTCTTGATCCCGTCTCTCCTTGGCTTCTCTACTAAACTAAAAAGTCCCAAACATTCTAGTAATTTCTTGAATCCAGTACTTACTTTCTTCTTCACTCCGCCCCCTCCCCAGCTCCATTGTTTTCCACTTCTATTGTTTTTCAAATGCAGCAACCAGGGCTATATCTATTACAGGTAGTCTTTGACTTACAACCATTTAAAGTTACAACGGCACTAAGAAAAGTGACTTCTGACTCATCTTCACACTTGTGACCGTTGCAGCATCCCCATAATCACATGGTAAAAATTTGGATGCTTGGAAACTGGCATGTATTTATGACAGTTGCACTGTTCCTGAGTCATGTGATCACAATTGTAATTGTGATGACTCGGGACGTGGCACAAAAATAACAAAGTCACCAAAGTAGATAAATTCCCTTTAATGCCCCCAATGTCCAATTGTCCGCGGCGGGAGATCAAATTCTTCCAAAAACAGTCTACAAAGGGAAGAAATGCAGTCTGAACCCAAAATACAGATAAAGTAGAAATTTAAAAAACCAACACAAACAACGGTGAAGTAATTAACACGACAGACCAGGAAAATAACTTTCAGACTTCCAAAACATAACGAGGCATACACAGTTGGCAGGACACCAAAACCCAGATAAGCCTTGACAAAGATAATGAAACAAACTTTGTTTCCAGCAACAGTTTGCCCTTTTAAACAGTCTCCCCAGCTGCAGCCCATGAAGGGGATCAGGGCCCTTTCCTCCCCTGTAAACCATGTTACTCCCTTATCCATTCCTTCCTGCATGCCATAGGATGAAGAGGGGTTGGGCCTAGGTCTTCCTCTGAATGCCCAGCCGGCTTGTGCCCTTCCCCAGCCACCGGAGCCACACTCCCATTCCCTATCAGCTGTTCCACCTCTCCCTCGGAATCAGATTCCAACTGGGGCATGACAGTAACCTTCCCAGCCAGTTTCCAACAAGCAAAGGCAATGGAGGAACTCAGGTTTGCTTAACACCCTCTTGATTGATTCACTTAATATCTACAGTAATTTGCTTAACAATTGTGGCAAAAATGGTCATAGAATGGGACAAAACTCACTTAACAACTACCTTGCTTAGCAATTTAAAAAAAATTAGGCTCAGTTATGCCTGTATGTCAAGAACTCTCTGTATTCCATATGTTGGTATATGACAGATTCATATGAAAGCATTATAATGTTGATTCTTCTATTTTCTGTCCTTTCTTCAATGACCTGGCATGGAATTTGCTTTTTCATAGCTGCTGCATTCAAGCTGAGATCTTCAATTTTTTTTAGAAAGAAATAAAACCCTGGAGAAGGTAAAAATGATTGTAAAAGAGAAAATCAGGGACATTAATTGTCAAAGGAACATCACCAGCACCTTTAATTTCCATATGTTAGACAGATGCAATTTCCCCTACTGTGGTACAATATAACCCTATACAAATATAGCTGGGCCTTTTCCAGAACCCATTCTGATGACTTTTCATTAGCTCTACTGGCAGGAAAATTCCATGGGGCTCCCTATTTGCAGAGACTTTGCCCCTGTGGAACCTAGGGTGGTAGAAACTCTCATTCATGTCTTCATGACGGTGTCCTTTTAATCTTGCCCTAAAAGACACAGTCTGATTACTCGAATCATTTCCAAATATAAAGCCTATACGGATAAATTTTATGTTTTTTTTAAGGACTGCTAACTCCATACTCACATATTACATAACAAAATATCTTCACCAAGTTCTACAAGTGTGCAAAACCTTTGATTAGATATTTTGTTTTTATTGTTCTATTGTTTTCTTTCATTTTGCAATAACAAATTGTTGCATCAAGGTATGTTTTTTGCTGGAAAGGCTGGTCAAAGACCATAATAAAGATATCTGATCTAATCTTAATTTTATTTAAAGACGACTGTTTCTCGTGGATTAAACCCATCAGTGGATAATTTAGAATTTTTAGGACCTGTGTCCCTTTGGGCTTAATGAAGCTGCTGCAGCTATGACTCTCAGAGGCTGGTGATGTAAGTTGGTCCAGAGGGTGTACATGTTGGGAATTATGACCTCCTCCCTCTCCTGCTCTATGACACTGAGTGGCAACAACAGGTGTTTGGTGCCAGTCTCCTCCTTCATTACAGCTCAACGTGTGGCAGAGGAATTGGGGAAAGACAGCCAAAACAGTAACAAAGCCTTCTAACTCCTGACCAAGAAAAGAAGCCAGAACCAGACAAAGCATTATGGTAAGCCAAAGAAACAGAGGGGAAACAAGAATGAAGAAATTCATAGCCACCTGCTCTAAAAAGTTGTAAGGTTTATTTTCAAAAACAAGTTAGGCATTACCTCTTGGCCAGATCGTAGTGTTTCTAGCACAGATGGCATTGTAAGCTGGTAAACAGCGCAGTCCTAAGCATGTTTACCTGGGAATAGCAGAAGTCAGCAGGAAATCTGAGTTAAAAAAAAATACCTCTAGGATGAATTGCAACAAGAGAAACGGCGTTCTCTACCCTGAGAATAAGTGGGAAACTCAAAATTCATAACCTGTCCCCAGATGATGCTGGCTGGGATCACCCATTCCACTAAGCCAAGGTAGGAAAACTTCTTAGAATCACAGGTTTCAAGCCTGTCTTTCTAACCTTTGGAAAACTGCCAGAAGTTGTCCAGTTTTGTGCTGCCATAACTGGAAGAGACACCCATGGTTTTTGTATCCTCTTTTAGCTTTTATGTTGTTGATATAATGTTTGGGGAGGAGAGCAAGCCACTACACTTCCACCCTTCAAATATCCAAAATGACCACTAAAATCCACAGTGAGGTGCCACAAAGAAGTTGGATAATATGAGAACTTGATTTTAGCATGTGTGATTTGGATCAATATGGCTTAGCAAGCAATCTGTACTTAAAAATCACAGCTTATTAGAACAATACTTTTGTTTTTCCTATAAAAGGATTAGTACTTCTTACTAACCATCAGACAGACTTTATGTGACTGTAGGATGTAGCCTAGAACTTGAATTAAAACCATTAACTAATTCATTCTTTGTTAGGTAACTTTGAGTTAACCTGTTTTCAGGCTTTTGAGCCCTTCCTCCCATTCAACTTTGATGACTCCAAATTGCTAAACTGAAACTTTTGTGAGAAACAAAAGAGAAAGTTATTTTTTTTTAGTGTATTTTTTAGTCGTTACTCATTGCTTAACCTTATCTTTATCGCCAATAAATATGTGATGACTAGGGCCAGTATTAATGTCTTAAAGATATGAAATACAAAAATTAAAAAAATATGGATGATGGAGGGAGGGAGGAAAGCATTTCCACTCTTCCTATCAATCATATGGGCTAAGGAATCCAACCTTCTTAAGTTACAGTTCATGCAGTAATATCATTTAGCTAAGTTGAGACCGAGACAGAAATAAAAGCAAACCCATTAGGAATATTATGGGATTGAGATTTATCACAATGTATGATATTAAACCTGCTCTTTGTATACAGATGAAACCTGAGAATGTTGAAGAAATCCAGAAAAATGCTCACTGTTTCATTATTATTATTATGTTATTTTTGCTGGGGGAAAAAAGTATGCTGGCTATGGCCCAGATTTTGAAAATGGATTGCCATTGCCTGCTTCCTAGGGCTGAGAGGTTATCCAGTTGTCATTGTGCCTAAGGTGGGACAAGAATTTGCACAGCTTCTGGCCCAGTACCTTAACCAGTGGCTCTATCATTCAAATAGCATCCATAATGTATCTCTTTCCAGACTAATCACTGCAATAAAAATATTGGGCCAATGCAGCAGTATTCCATTTTCCTCTTCACTGATGTTATCCTCTAACAGACCAACAGATTTTATGGACAAAAATTAATCTTGGTCCTCATTGGATTTTCTGAGTGATGATATTGTTTGTCAATGTTGTTTGTACTTCTTCAAAATAGGGGCTTTCCCAAGACTGATAGCATTTTTATCTCCTTCCTGAGTGGGTATTATTTTGCTTACACAGATATTGATGCTCGGAAATTTTAGATCACTGTTTAGATTAGTCATCTCCAACATGGTATCCTGCAACTGTGATAGACATGATCTGGTGGGCATAGTCAACCCTGTTGTTTGTTATGAGGTGGAAATGATGGTATATTCCAAATCTTCTTAAGAGTTCCGAGTTGGATCAAACCATTGAAAATAGGAAGTCCTCTATCCCTGAAGATCCAATGATAATTTTCTCTAAAAGAGGGGGAGATGAGATAAATGGGCATTGTGTGCCTCCAATTCTTCTTACCTTCTCTTTATCTTTTCCACTCACAGCGTGAATGCATCTCTGTTCATGTTGGACAAGCTGGAGTTCAGATTGGTAATGCATGCTGGGAGCTGTTCTGTCTGGAGCACGCCATCCAGCCAGATGGCACCTTCCAGGCTGAACCCAACAAGTTCAGTAATGATGACTCCTTTACCACATTCTTCAATGAAACACGCACGGGGAAGCATGTGCCACGAGCAGTTATGGTGGACCTAGAACCCACAGTAGTAGGTCAGTGAAATCATGAGTGGTGGCAAATAGAATGGGAGTTTTTGAACATTTGTAGTGCTGGAGATGGAGTGAAGAAATCAGGTATTCTAGTCTTTTACCAGTTATGGAAGGGTGACTTCTGATGGTATGTAAAATTTGCTGTTCAAGAATTTTTTAAAAACTCCATTTGACAATATGTCTTCAACCATCAGGTCCCATTTTGCAGAATTCTATACCAGAAACGTCCTTGAAATCTGGGGGAATCAAGGTGCTAAGAACATCTCTACAATCAAAGCACTTCTTCTTCTTCTTCTTCTTCTTCTTCTTCTTCTTCTTCTTCTTCTTCTTCTTCTTCTTCTTCTTCTTCTTCTTCTTCTTCTTCTTCTTCTTCTTCTTCTTCTTCTTCTTCTCCTCCTCCTCCTCCTCCTCCTCCTCCTCCTCCTCCTCCTCCTCCTCCTCCTCCTCCTCCTCCTCCTGCCATATCCTTCATCGGACACTGGCGATCAAGTTGGTGATCCTATTTTTATCAACAGCCACATGAAAAAGTGCTGTTGAGTTTTGTCCAAACCAGTGCAAACCAGATTTGTCCAAACCAGAGCATATGCTTGGGTAAAGAATTTGTGATTAATGCTAAAACCAATCCTACAAGCCCATTTATGCCGATTTTTTTAAAAAAATTATTATTTTGCAGCAACTTAATTTGGTCAGTGGGAACTTCTCACTTGCTGGCATTTTTACAAAGCTGACCTAAGATTTGTCTATTTTAACTGGGGAGGAGAGGATAAATACCAAGGTTTTAACTACTGGGGTTTTGACTGAATTATGGCCTAACGCTTAACTGATAGACTGAATGAATCACACCAAATAATCAATAAAAAGATAACATCCAATCACTCAGGTAATTTAGATACCTAATGCAAAAAACTATATATGCTTTCACTCCCCCTCCTCGGCAGAAAAAAAATAGTATGCTGCCCTTTCTTGTTTCTAAAATTAGTTGACTGACTTACTCTGACTAATTATACTGTAGAGTTAAAGATTATCGGAACACAATCTACAGTTGTAGTCCCACACAGATGCTCTACAAATTAGTGCCTCTAAATTTTAATCAGATACAAAGAAAATTATTAAGATAGATAATTGTACTCTGGTTCACTTTTATGACATACTTTTCATTACATGAATATGTTGAAAGAAATTCAATTATGTACCCTTTTAAATAAATGATGGGAATGTACCTGATGCATGTTCCTAATTTAAAGAATTGAGGTTCCATTTTAGCTCTTCAGTCATAATGTTATTATTTATTATATTCTATGTATTATACTACACCCTAACACCAATATTACTATTAACAGAGGTTGATACAGGCTTTGGAACACCAGTTTATACAGCAAGACCTAAATGGAATATTTTATTAGTATTGTAGAGTGCTTATAGCTCTGCTTTGGCAGCAGTGGTGGGATTGGAATAACTTAACAACTGGTTCTCTGGCTGGGTAGGTGTGGCCAATTGATCATGTGACTGGGTGGGTGACATCACTTATCACACCCAGCCCCACGTCTCAAAGGCAGAGGTAGGATTCAGTCAGTTGGAGTTAATCCCACCACTGGCTGGCCTCGCTCCTGCCCATTTTTTGGCCTGTTTTTTTTGGCTGTTCTGGGGAGCGTTTTTGGCCCCAAAAACACCCCAAAAAAAGGCTGAAAAAATAAAGAGGGCGTGGCCAGCCAGCAGTGGGATTTGCCGGTTCACCAAATTATGCAGAATATTACCTACTGGTTCGTCTGAACCGGTGCAAACTGGCAACAGTCCACCCTCTGCCTGGCAATTATATATATTTTTAGCTTTCAAAATATTGTTTCTCCTGAATTTTGAAAGAGCAAACAACAAAAAAAGGGCATCCTGCTGGCTACCTTGTGTGAATATTTCATTATATCCATCTGGGACAGAATTTTACTTGGAGCTTTTAAATATGTTGGATATTTAAATGTCTGCTTTAAATATTTTGTGTGTGGTTGTTTGCATCTGTATGTGTGGGAGGGGGAGAGAAAGAGATATTGTTAGGGACAAAAAAGTAAAAAGAATCAGAGTTTATTTTGAGTTTAACAATATATCTCTAATGTGCCACCAGTATAAGTAGTCCTTGACTTATAACAGTTTATTTAGTGACAGTTCAAAGTTATAGCAGTACTGAAAAAAGTGACTTATGGCTGCTTTTCACACTTATGACCATTGCAGTATCCCTATGGTCCTGTGATCAAAATTCAGATGATTGGCAACTGGTTCACATTTATGACGGTTGAATTGTCTTGAAGTCATGTGATCATCTTTTGCAAACTTCTGACCAGCAAAGTCAATGGGGAAGCCAGATTCACTTCACAACCATGTAACTAACTTAACAATTGCAGTGATTCACTTAACAACAGTTGGCAAGAAAAGTCATAAAATGGTATAAAACCCACTTAACAAATGTTTTGTTTAACCACATAAGTTTTGGGCTCAATTGTGGTCATAAGTTGAGGACTACCTGTATTAATAATTCTATCCTCAGTTGTACAACCTAGATCATCAAGGATCAAACCGAGCATTTCAATAGTTTCTGCTTGGTTTCTAAGAATCAAGCAAAACCATATTTGATGTTAATAATCTGTGCCTGGAATAATTTCAAATAAAGTTAAAGCCAAAAAAAAATCTATCTACTGCCATAGCCGAACCTCTAAGCATAATCTTTGGAAAATCTTTCAGGACTAGCTCCTTGCCAAACCTATGGTCACTAGCCACAGTCATGCCCATCTTCAAAAAAAGAGACCCCAGCCTAGTTGAAAATTACAGACCAATCTCCTTATGCTGCATCAGCTGTAATATCATGGAATTAATTATTAACCAATCCATTATCCTCCACTTAGAGACAAACAACCTACTCTCTAATAAACAATTTGGTTTCAGGAAAAAACTATTCTGTAATCTGCAATTCTTACACTGCAAAAACATATGGACTACACAACTTGATCAGGGTAAAGCAATAGACGCAATCTACATCGACTTCTGTAAAGCCTTTGATTCAGTGATACACGGCAAACTACTCCTAAAACTAAAATCTTATGGTATCTTTGGACACCTTCATAACCGGATAGAAGCATTCCTGTCAAACAGACAATAAATGGTCAAAATTGGGAGCATCCTATCAAATTCTGTACCTGTCATCAGTGGTGTCCCCCAAGGCAGAGTTCTAGGACCAACTCTTTTTATACTCTACATAAATGTCCTCTGTGAACATATTAAGAGCAACTGAGTTCTCTTCACTGATGATGTAAAACTATTCAATACCACCGACAATACTGCTGCCCTTCAAAAAGACCTCGACTATGTATCAGGATGGTCAAACAAATGGCAACTTCAAATCTCAACAAATAAATGCTCTGTCCTACATATTGGCAAAAAAAATCAGAAAATAAAATACAAGCTGAATAGTTAAGACCTTGTTGATGATCCAAGCTCTGTAAAAGACCTTAGAATACTCATCTCTAATGATCTAAGTGCCAGAGCCCATTGTAACTACATAGCCAAAAAGGCTATTAGAGCTGTTAACCTAATCTTACATAGCTTTTTCTTTGGTAATATCACACTACTAACTAGGGCATACAAAACATTTATTTATTTATTTGATTTATATTGCCATCTATTCGCCCATGGTGACTCATTTGCTAGACCAATACTTGAATACAGCTCATCAGTCTGGAACCCGCATTACATATCTGATATTAATAGAGTTGCAAAAGTCCAGAAATATTTCACAAGAAGAGTTCTCCATTCCTCTACCCATTGCAGAATACCTTATGCCACCAGACTTGAAATTCTAGAACTAGAAAATCTAGAACTATGCCGCCTTCGGTCTGATCTAAGTACAGTATATAAAATTACACCTTGCAATGTCCTACCTGTCAATGAATACTTCAGCTTCAGCCATAACAACACAAGATCAAACAATAGATACAAACTCAAGGTTAACCGCCCCAAACTTGATTGCAGGAAATACGACTTCAGCAACAGAGTGGTCATTGTCTGGAATACTCTACCTTACTCTATGGTTTCTTCCCCAAACCTCAAAAACTTTAACCTTAGACTGTCTACTATTGACCTCACCCCTTTCCTAAGAGGTCGGTAGGGGGTGTGCATAAGCGCACCAATGTGCCTACGGTCCCTGTCCTATTGTTTCATTTAATTTTTCTTGTATGTATCCATTTCATATAATCATAATTATGTCTATACTTATTACCTGTAATCTTATAATCGCTTGACAAAATAAATAAATAAATAAACAAAATAACCCACAAATGCTTCTATCATATAGCAAACAAAGATGGTATCAGATGTCAATTAGGAAGTAATAAATCACTATTATCAAAAATTGTCTTATATTTATCACAATATATTTACATTTCTGAACAGATGAAGTGAGGGCTGGGGCCTACCGCCAGCTTTTCCACCCAGAGCAGCTGATCACTGGCAAAGAGGATGCAGCTAATAACTATGCCCGTGGCCACTACACCATTGGAAAGGAGAGCATTGATATGGTGCTGGATCGTATTCGCAAGCTGGTAAGCACATGCATGGCAATTAGAAGTGACATGATTTTGAGGCAGAAATTCAGCGCAAATCTAGGGCAAGAAGCAGAAATTTAATGATAGGAACTCCAGTTCCAGTCATGCCAGTTGGGTTTGCCATGAGCTATATGAATGAGCTGGGTAAATAATCTATTTAAGTTGAACCTAAATAACAACCTATAAAAGTCATGGATCTCACACTTTCAGTGCTAGGAAAACCTCACTAGGCTACCTTGTTTGACAAATAATGCTTATGCCAAGTATATATTCCTCATACTGTAGAGAAGGAATTGTTATCCTGTTATTTTATACTCTTTTCTTCTTGTATTATGAGGCAGTCACAATACAAATAGTCCTCTTCTTGCCAGCACAATTGAGCTCAAAATTTCTGTTGCTAAGTGAGACATTTGTTAAGTGAGATTTGTCCTGTTTTATAACATTCCTTGTCACATTTGTTCAGTGAATCACTGGAGGTATTAAGTTAGTAACACAGCAATAGCACTTAGACTTATATACCGCTTCCCGGTGCTTTAAAGCCCTTTCTAAGCGGTTTACAAAGTCAGCCTATTGCCTCCAATAATCTGGGTCCTCATTTTACCCACCTTGGAAGGATCAAAGGCCAAATCAACCTGGAGCCTGAGATTTGAACTGCCAAATTGCAGTCAACTGGCAGTCCGCGAAGGTAGTCTACAGTACTGCATTCTAACCACGGTGCCATCACAGCTCAACATGGTTGTGAAGTGAATCGAGCTTCCACATTGATTATAGCAATAGCACTTAGACTTATATACCGCTTTATAGTGCTTTACAACCCTCTCTAAGTGGTTTATTATGCTTGTCAGGAGGTCCCAAAAGGTGATCACATGACCTCAGGACCCTTCAACTGTCTTAAATCAGTTGCCAAGCATCCAAATTTTGATCACATTAACATGGGGATGCTGCAATAGTTATATGTGTGAAAAACAGTCATAAGGAGTTTTCTCAGTGATGTTGCAACTTTACCCTGTCACTAAATGAACTGTTGGAAGTCAAGGACTACCTGTATCACACAGCTAACTTAACTTTTAAAGGATTAGTGGTTAAGAATGGCTGTAATCTATTTTAGAAAGGTGCCAAGCATGAAAAAGAAATGCTGCTAATAAACAAATTTTCGTTCAAAAAGGTATGCTCACCACAATGTAGGTTTTTATTGAAAACTCACAATACCACTGGATTTCAGATTTCCATAAACTGCCACTGAAAGTATGTTTTGTAAAGAATTAAAAGACTTTCTTTAAATGAGGAAATAGGAAGGGTCCCATGGAGACATCCTTACTTATTTGTGTATTGAATATTAAAAAAGAGTAGATAATTTATTTTTAAGATTCCTTACAATGCTCCAAGAACACCTGTAGCATATATTAAGGTAATTATGTAGATCAGATCTGTTTAGCTGCATGTGCCTAAGCACAGCTTCATTGGGACAAAGCTGTAACAACAAATGAGATTTTGAATTAGATTTTGAATTGTAGAAATGGTCTTTGCATGTAGCAAACACTGAGTGTGCTAAAAAGAATTGTTGAGATACAAGGAGCTCACCCTGGATTGTACTTCTTTGTAGACAGATTCCTGCTCGGGTTTACAAGGATTCCTGATTTTCCATAGTTTTGGAGGAGGCACAGGCTCAGGTTTCACTTCTTTGTTGATGGAACGCTTGTCGGTAGATTACGGCAAGAAGTCCAAACTGGAATTTGCTATCTATCCAGCCCCTCAAGTATCCACAGCAGTGGTGGAGCCCTACAATTCTATCCTGACCACCCACACCACCTTGGAACACTCTGACTGTGCCTTCATGGTGGACAACGAGGCCATCTATGACATCTGCCGTCGTAATTTGGACATTGAGCGCCCCACATACACCAACCTGAACCGCCTTATCAGCCAGATTGTCTCCTCCATCACTGCCTCCCTGCGCTTTGACGGTGCCCTCAATGTGGACCTGACTGAATTCCAGACCAACCTGGTGCCCTACCCTCGCATCCACTTCCCCTTGGTGACCTATGCACCTATCATCTCCTCTGAGAAGGCCTACCATGAGCAACTTTCTGTGGCCGAGATCACCAGCTCCTGTTTTGAGGCCAATAATCAGATGGTCAAATGCGATCCCCGTCATGGCAAGTACATGGCTTGCTGCATGCTCTACCGTGGAGATGTGGTGCCCAAAGATGTCAATGTTGCAATCGCTGCTATCAAGACCAAGAGAACAATCCAGTTTGTGGACTGGTGTCCAACTGGCTTCAAGGTGAGGAGCAAATAATTAAATATCTTCCTTCTATCTTAAAGAGATGCACATTCACATAATGGGTATAATCCATGTCCCAAGGTTAAGCATTAAATGTAAGTGACATCAATGCACTTGTCATAAGCTATTTTATCCAATTTCATTAAAATTGTGGGAAACTTCCAGTAGACCTTCAAAATGTAGAGTATAAAGTTACCTACTTGAATTAAACAGAAATTACTTTTTGAAAGAAAGTATGCAAGTCAATTAAATAACCATTTTCATTCTGGATAGCAAGATGGATTTACCATAAATAAGCAAACCTTTCTTCTTATATTCAGAAAATAATCTAACCTTTAATTTTTTTTAATTTGCTGATCTACCTTCATGAAAATGCCCTATACTTCAACTAACCCTTCCCCTTTGAGTGGACATGTTTAGCTTTTATTGTTTTACAATGAACACCATTCATTTTATGGCCCTCCTAAACTTCTCTAAGTCCTGAAGCAGCAACTTTCAAAACAAAACATCTCCATTCTACATAAAAGGGAATGAAATGTTAGTATGAATACTCCTACACAAACATTTGCAATTCTAGCCATGTAATCTGGTTGCTTGCATAATTCAAACAGGAGACTTAAAATCAATTTCAGTATAATCATATTGAATAGATTATTTGGTCTTCATTTGTGCTCATTTCTTTTGCCTGTTTCTCATTCAGCCCTGTGCTTTCTTAAAAAATGTTTTTACTGTATTTTTGAATAATAATAGCAAGTAGAATAATGTTTTTAATAGAATAATGTACAGATTGTTGTGTAAGTAGTTGTGGAAAATAAAATAAACCAAACTCAGAGCAAAACAAATAGTGACTAATATTGTATAACTTATCTCACAATTTGGGCAATACAAGTAGTCCTTGATTTATGACCACAATTGAGCCCAAAATTTCCATTGCTAGGCAAGACAGTTGTTAAGTGAGTTTTGCCCCACTTTACGATCTTTTTGCCACAATTGTTAAGTGAATCACTGCAGTTGTTAATGTAAGAGATGACCAGGCTGAGCATCAGAGTGAAGTCTTTTCTTTTATAGTCAGTTCCAGCATTCTAATCAATGCCTAATTAATACAAGTTTCAATTCAATTTCTTACTCTGTTATAATTAAAAAGTATTCTCTGAGTGATATCACTTCCATTTAACTCTTTTTACAGTCCTATTTCTTTACCTTTACACTTTTCCTCTTTCTTTCAAATCGCCGCTTCTACAATCTTCAACAAGGGCTCTTTCCTTCTGTTTCAGAGTTATCGCTATAAAATCCAAATGATTTTGCCTAGTCACACACCAATCACCACTTCACTGCTCCAGCACAAACTTGCTTCCTGGATAGCTTCCTGTCTTCTAGGCAGCCATTAAAGACTGCCACTACAGCCTGTCTTTGGGGGGAGTGTCGCTAGCCATGGAGGGGAGATGTGGCTGCCCTCAACCCAGCAGGTGGTCTCCCTCTTTTTCACCATTCCTCCAGGGTGGATCCTTTGGGACCCTTCAACAGGTAGAACACGAATCGAAGCCACTCACAATCGCAGACTCCGATCCGTCTTCAACGGAAGTCCCACCAGAAGTCCCAGGGTGGAGTCAAATGCATCATCAGTCTGGAGTCCCTACATCCCGAAAAGAGATCTAAGTTGAAGTCGGTTGACTCTTGTCTAGAGTCAACTGTTAGTAGATCAGATTCTTGTGTATGGATAATATGAAATAAAATCGCAGTGCTTTTGAACTCCATCCTAGCTCCTGGTTTTTTGTATCTGGCAATTAATAGCAATACAGTTGTCACCTGAATCTAGCTTGCCCTTAACTTTGCAAATCAGAAGTTTGCAAAAGGGGAACTCATATGATCATGGCACACTGCAACCGTCATATATATATATATGGTATTCAGCTTTGTTCGGGTATTTTCCCATATCATTGTAGTTGTGCTTTTAAAGTTGTAGCAACGTTTCAGCAGAATATCATCTGCCATCATCAGGTTTCTGTATTGTGTTCGTCTGTGAGTCAGACTTTGTCTGTGAGTCAACTGGTCACTAAACAAATGAAAAGTTGAGGATTACCTGTACCATACTGAGTTTTAAAAGATAATCCTTTCTTTGACATCTTGTGACATTTTGGATTCATGTGCAGGAAACCAGGAGTCCCGGCAGCTCAAATGAATATACAGTATACGTTTATTGTATACTAACATTCAAAGCTAATTTGCAGTAACAGATAACAGATAATCAGAGTTGGAAGGGACCTTATAGGTCATCTAGTCCAACCCCCCCCACCCATTCTGACAAATGGCAGTCCAATCTCTTCTTGAAGGTCTCAAGTGAAGGTGCTCCCACAATTTCCGAGGGCAAGCTGTTTCATTGGTTGATTGTTCTGTCAGAAAGTTTCTCCTTATTTCCAGGTTAAATCTCCCCTTGATCAGTTTCCATTCATTATTCCTCTTCAGATGCTTTAGAAAATAGCTTGACCCTTTCCTCTCTGTGGCAGCTCCTCAAATATTGGAAGACTGCTATCATGTCTCCCCTGGTTCTTCTCTTCACTAGAATAGCCATGTCCAGTTCCTGTAACCATTCTTCATAAGTTTTAGTCTCCAGTCCCCGAATCATCCTGGTTGCTCTTCTCCGTACTTTTTCTAGAGTCTCAACATCTTTTTTATAATGTGGTGACTAAGGTTTACTAAGGCTGTATAGAGTGGTATTAGTACCTCCCTTGATCTTGATTATATCCCTCTGTTAATGCAACTTGGGATTGCATTAGCTTTTTTGGCTGCCACTGCACAATATTTAGCTGGTTGTCCACTAAGACTCCAAGATCCCTCTCATAGTTACTGCTAGTGAGCCTGGTTTCACTTGATCTATAGGTTTTTCTTGCCTAAGTGTAGGACTTTACTTTTCTCTACATTGAATTTGAATGCAATAGATAAGAGTCAACAGAATTCATGGTGGCCTGGACTTAGTACCTCTCTTGTGGGTGTGAAGAGACTCAAGACTTATGACATGTTTGACTCCTCCTGTGATGACCTGTAGTCTCTCAAAATAACCCAAAACCCAAAACTTATATTAAAGTCTGGTAAAGCCTTCAACTTAACTTCACTGTTTTATTAGGCACAGTTTAAAGTCACAAAAGTAAATAATGAGGCAAACAGAAAACCAAAACAAACCACATTGATGAGAGTTCCGAAGCAAGCCAAGATAACTAATTATAAACTCCAGGAAAATAACCAAGAAAAGTCCATGGGAAGAATGCCAGCAAAGATAAACCTCTTTCAAGGTAAACACTAAATTGACTCCTGCAAATTCTAATTGTGCAGTTGCAAACTTATATACATAGCTCCCACCTGCAAGCCACAAGGAGGATCATGGTAATCTCCTCTTCAGTAGACCTCGCTTTGCCCTGATCCTCTCCTCCCTGAGTGATCTAGGATGGATAGGGGATGGGCCTGGATCCTCCTCTGACTGCTCAGCCGGCCTCTGTCCTTCCCCAGCCTCCTCCACCACCTCTAGAGCCACACTCCCATTCCCTGTTGGCTGTTCCTCCTCTTCCTCAGAGTCAGTCTCCACCAGGGGCATGACACCTCCCTTGTGTTCAACTTGGTCACCTCCTATAGTAGATTGATGAATTCACTATGTACTTGATGAAACGTGGAGGGCTCTGAGAGGAAGCAACCATGGTGAAGACAGTATGTCATCTTCTATTCCAATATTTCTCAACTTCAGCAAATTTCAGATGGGTGAACTTCAACTCTCAGATATTTCTCAGCCAGTTGAAAGTTCTGAAAGTTACCACGGTTGGCAAATAGTGTTGTGTCTTAAAGTCAATGGTAATCAAGTGGTAATGAAAGAAGAAGACTTCACATAGTTGTAGTTCAAAAGAATATTATCATCTGAATGTTTTAGTTTTTGTCGCATAAATATATTTTTACACAATCCAATACTTTCTCTCCAAATTTAGTAAGTGTAAAGTGTTGTAAAAACATGTCTTTTAAACAAGCATGATCTTATTATCTTCATCTTGATTTCGGGAATTGTCAAAAGCAGCATTTTGTTGGAGAGTTCATATCCTTAGCCCTTAGCAATCCATTTTTAGGAGAGATGCAAATATTGTTTTTTTTAACATCACAAGCTTTTGCACAGCAAAAGTATCCTGAAGTTTTTTTTTTTTAATTCCGGATTTTACTCCACTAGTCATTGTCCACTATAGGGGGAACTATCCTAAAGTTATTTTTTTTAATTCTGGATTTTACTCCATTAGTCATTGTCCACTATAGGGGGAACTATCCTAAAGTTATTTTTTTTAATTCTGGATTTTACTCCATTAGTCATTGTCCACTATAGGGGGAACTATCCTAAAGTTATTTTTTTTAATTCTGGATTTTACTCCATTAGTCATTGTCCACTATAGGGGGAACTATCCTAAAGTTATTTTTTTTAATTCCGGATTTTACTCCACTAGTCATTGTCCACTATAGGGGGAACTATCCTAAAGTTATTTTTTTTAATTCTGGATTTTACTCCACTAGTCATTGTCCACTATAGGGGGAACTATCCTAAAGTTATTTTTTTTAATTCTGGATTTTACTCCACTAGTCATTGTCCACTATAGGGGGAACTATTACTGTCCCACTGAAATGGTACCTATCTACTTGCATTTGCATGCTTTCGAACTGCTAGGTTTGCAGGAGCTGGGGTGAGGACGGGAGCTCACCCTGTCATGTGGCACTTGGGTCTCGAACCTGGGTCTGCTTACCAGACAACAAGCCTGGTGTCTTAACCAGTTAGCCATAATTTTTTCCTCTAAAATGCTTGAAATATGGCATCACTCAGGTTAGCGATTAGAGGAAATTATGGGAATAAATTTGTCGAAGTCATCAGAATCTCCCTCCATAAAATTAATTCAGATTTCTCATTGCTCTTCCCCTCCCCCCACATGCTTCCTATCAAGGCCATTTTGAATGATCTTATCTCTCCTTCTGTTTTCCAGGTTGGCATCAATTATCAGCCCCCAACCGTAGTGCCCGGAGGGGACCTTGCTCAAGTGCAGCGAGCTGTTTGCATGCTGAGCAACACCACTGCCATTGCTGAGGCCTGGGCAAGGTTAGACCACAAGTTTGATTTGATGTACGCCAAGCGAGCTTTTGTTCACTGGTATGTTGGTGAAGGCATGGAGGAAGGAGAGTTTTCTGAGGCTCGAGAAGATTTAGCTGCATTGGAGAAAGACTATGAGGAAGTTGGCATGGATTCCTTGGAAGAAGAAAATGATGGGGAAGAATTTTGAAAATATAAATGGTCCCTAGTGGTGCATATTTGGGCCACAAACGAAGTTCTCACAAGTCTTTGATGGACAAAAGAAGCATAGTAGTTGAGCTTAATCCTTTGCATTCTTGTCTACTCCAGCAGCATATATAAATATATCATCAGTCTGTGAAGAAGTTTTCTGCATTTTCTTTCTTAGGCCATACTATCGTCCTTCACTTACGACCATAGTGGAGCCCAAAATTTCTGTCACTAAGTGAAATGGTTGTTAAGTGAGTTGTGCCCCCTTTTACATCCTTTATTGCCCGAGTTGCCAAGGGAATCATGGCAGTTGCCAAGTTAGTAACATGGTTGTTCAGTGAATCTAGCTTCCCTATTGACTTTGCTTGTCAGAAGGTCGCAAAAGGGGATCATACCATCCTGTCACAACTATGAGTCAGATGCCAAGCATCTGAATTTTGATCACGTGACCATGGGGGTTGTAAGAGTGAAAAACGATCACAAGTCACCCTCTCCTCCCCCACGGGATGGGTGAAACATGTGAGTGGCTTCATTATTATTAACACACTCCATCTATTATTTTCTTTTTCTGATTGCCATTATAATTTTTAATAATTTTAATAATTATATATTTTGATAATTATATATAGGCAGTCCTAAGGGAGCCCGTCCATTACAAACTGAGCATATGTTAGATCAGTGGTTGCCAACCTTTTGGACCTCAAGGACCACCAAACTCATAATTTTAAATCCCAAGGACCACTAACTGGTTCTGTGGACGTGGTCTATTTTGTGGGTGTGGCTTGGTGGTCATGTGACTGGCTGGGCATGGCTTGTATGTAATTATTATAAATATTTATATAAATATTGAATTTTTTATAAAAAGAGAGCAACTTTTACCCAAAATCAAGCAAAGCAGGCAGGCAGATTGAGTTGCTCACAGAACCACAGATTCATTCAGAGATCTATCTATCTGCCATCGGCTAGTTCCATCTGTCACATAAAATTTGCTTGCAAACTCATAAAATTTGCTAGCAAGCAAACTCACAAAATTAACTCAACAACACACCATGTATGTAAATATTGAATTTTTTATTAAAAAAGAGCAACTTTTACCCAAAATCAGGCAAAGCAGGCAGGCAGATTGAGTTGCTCAGAGAACATTCAGTGATCTATCTATCTGCTCTCAAATTTGCTTGCCATGAGTCTGCACTGAATAATAAAACCTTCAGTCCTAAGGGAGGTTCGGCTGTGCTTAAAAGCAGAGCTGAAGATCTAAAGACTATCTAGAAAGCAAGAAATCCAACCATTTCCTGCTTCCTAGCTAATCTAAATCTCCCAGCAGAGCAGAACAGATGATGGTCGGAAGAAGGAAAATTTAGCAGGCAAGTTTGCCAGGTAAGGAGAGAGTGGGTGGGGAGGGTTCTCGTGGGCCATGTGGGTGGCACAGCCTTGTGTTTCTGCACAGCCTGGATTAATTGCTTTGGGGGGAATGCTCTGGGGGTGAGATTTCTCTGTGGCCCAACAAAATTTTCTCATGGCCCACCAGTGGGCTGAGGCCCACCAGTTGGTGACCACTGTGTTAGATGATGTACATCTCTCTTCCTATTCTATGATGCCATTTAAACCAGCCATTGTGACTTATTCCACAAATTCCATAATTAAGCAAACCATGTTTTGGAACAATAGGTCAACCCAGCCACTTTTGCCTTTGCTTTGCCATACATAACAGGATAGACTGGTTTTTGCCAAACAGGTGGCCTTTAGTTGTATTGGACTTCAACTTCTATTATCCTCACCTCCTGGAATTATGTCTGTAAATGGGTCAATACTTTTATCACAGGGATTTTTTTTTTCAAAATATGTGGAAAATATAAAGATCCTACCACTGAAGTTCAGCTCCCTGGTCAAAAGATATTTGGAAGAAAAAAAACTGTGAACATTGAAAAAGGGTGGAAGTGGAACAGTCCAAAAAAGTTGACATAACACCTACAATACTACTACATCCTGGTGTTTGTTAGACCTCAGAAAACAAATATATTTATATTTATATTTATATTTATATTTATATTTATATTTATATTTATATTTATATTTATATTTATATTTATATTTATATTTATATTTATATTTATATTTATATTTATATTTATATTTATATTTATATACACATACACACACACACACATACATTTTACAGCATATGTTGAGCAATGGTTAAATTTTTTTTATCTTTATCATTGACGTGATCTGCCTTGTTACAATAACTCCTTCATTCTTTTAATGTTTAATTTCTCTATATAGTTTGTGATTAAATGTACGTCTTCTGTCATTTCCATAACTTATCCAAATATCAAATATTACCTTTTCTTTAACCACTCATATCAAATGTTCCATATTTCGTAATAGTCATTATCTTGTTTATTTTTTAACAGTTTGGTTAGGCTATCCATCTCAGCGCATTCATGTATTTTTTAAATTACCATATCCTCTGAAGGAATGGAAGACAGTTTCCAGTTTTGTGCATAGGTTATTCTGGCCATAGTTATGATATGCAAAATTAAATATTGATATTTTTTTGTCCATGTTTGACTCTATCATACTTAGCAGAAAGGTTTCGGATTCAAGTTTTAAATTTTGTTTTGTTATATTTAAAATCAAATTTCTAATATTTCTCCAAAATGGGAATAGCCCACATTTTATTGACGTAGCAAGCCTGTGACACAGGTTGGGCTGAAAGGAAGGGATTTGCCAGGTTATCTGGAAGAATTCCTGGTTAAGTCAAGTGTTGGGGAAGGCAATCCGACACCTTCCCCATGCCTAAGATTTAGTTTCTGGGTTAGAAAAAAAAGAAAGAATGTGGTTATTAACATGCAGTTTCAGAACCAGTTACAAGTCATGCAAAATAAATGATGTAACTTTCCGAAGATGCCACCTTAACCACACAAAACGAAAAAAAAAAATGCATTGTGGTTTCTGTGTGTCCCTTCAGGCAATAAAGAGGAAAGAGAGAAAACATTTGGTTAAAAGGGGTGGAGTTATCTCCATCTAGGCTTTTCCAGGGCGATTCTGTGAAATGAAAGTTATAACAAATCAGTAACTCACGCAGTGAAAAAGAAGCACTCCAAATATGGGACGTGTTGCATATTTGGGTTCTTGCTGAGTAATAAAGTCAAGTTTAGTCTCCCCTCCTCTCCTGCTTCTGCTCCTTTTCCCCAGGCAAGAAAAGCAGAGGGGAAGAGGAGGGAGGGGCAACTTTTCCAGGCACCACAATCAGATATCTCCCTGTTTTATCTCATGGGCACGGCAGCTAAAAGCTTCCTCTGTTTCTCTTTCATGGGAGAAGAGACATGGGATGGGAAAACGGCCGGAATAGTTTTTCAGCTGCCACCCTTGGATGATAAAGACTCTCTTTGCAACAGAGGGCTCTGGTACCCCAAAAGTCCATTTCTCCTCCATCGCTTGCCCTTTGTTTTTCTTGCCATGGGAAAGGAGGGGCAGGGTGAGGGTGCCAGAGAAGCAGCTCAGGAGAAATTTTTTTTTTTTTTTTTTAAAGGGTGTGTGGAAACCTCTCCTTTGCTTCCAGTTGTCTGATCCCACAGTAAAAGATCTGCTCCCCAACGCTGTTCCCTCCAGATTAACTATCCCACATGGATCAGGTGGGTTGTTTTTCTGTCATGGGCTTAAAGATCTTCTGTCAGACTGCTGCACAATATATTATAATGGTTGCAGGAATGGTTGCAGGAACTGGATATGTCTACTTTAATGAAAAGAAGGATTAGGGGAGACATGACAGCAGGGTTCCAATATCTCAGGGGCTGCCCCAAAGAAGAGGGAGTCAAGCTATTCTCCAAAGCACCAGAAGGCCGGACAAGAAGCAATGGGTGGAAACTAATCAAGGAGAGAAGCAACCTTTATATAAGGAGACATTTCTTGACAGTGAGAACAATTAATCAGTGGAACAACTTGCATCCAGAAGTTGTAAATACTCCAACACTGGAAGTTTTAAAAAAGATGTTGGATAACCATTTGTCTGAAGTGGTGTAGGGTTTCCTGCCTATAGCAGTGGGTTGGACTAGAGGTCCCTTCCAACTGTTGTTCTATTCTATAAGCTGCAATTGCTCAGCCTTGCACATGAGCTGCTCCTGTGTTTGTTCTTGCGGTTTCCTTCACTTTCTTTTCCCCTCTTGTTCCCCAGAGTATCTCCTTGGGACTGGAGGACCGAAAGCTAAATCCCTGTGCTTATTCCCTCTTGCCATCCTCCCCCAAGCTGGCACTGACATCTCTGAGAAGTGCTTTTATAGGATGTCAAAGTTTGCAGGATAATAAGAGTTATCAGCACCAAAGCCATCTCTACAAACTTTGTTCATGTGTGGACTCTGTGTGTGTGTGTGTTGATGCACCTACAAAAGTAGCAGGACTTGTATTGCAGTGGTCTGCCTTTCTTAGGTCTTCCAGTGTACCATTTCTGCATTGCCATCTTAAAATAAAGTTTTAAAGCTTCACAGTCAATGTCTGTAATCAAGGATTCGATTCTGACACATTGTAAGGTAGAAGAGAACTGGGCACAATGCTGTGTGCAACATTCCCAGCATACACACCTTCCCCACACCAGTTTGGTTTAGTGCAGGAGTCCCCAAACTTGGCAACTTTAAGACTTGGGGACTTCAACTCCCAGCTATGCTGGCTGAGGAATTCTGGGAGTTGAAGTCCACAAGTCTTAAAGTTGCCAAGTTTGGGGATCTCTGGGCTAAGGCGTCAGGCTAGAAACTGGGAGATTGTGAGTTCTAGTCCCTCCCTAGCAATAAAAGCCAACTGGATAAACTTTGGGCCAGTCACACTCAGCCCAAGCCACCACACAGAGTTGTCATTGTGGGGAAAATAGGACAATAAAGATGTGTTCACCTCCTTGGGTTATTTGTAAAAATAATAAAGGTGGTATATAAATTATATATATTATATTATATATATATATATGGTATTCAGCTTTGTTTGGGTATTTTCCCATGTCATTATAGTTGTGCTTTTAAAGTTGTAGCAACGTTTCGGCAGAATCTCATCTGCCATCATCAGGCTTCTGTA
This sequence comes from Hydrophis major, assembly GCA_033807585.1. Lineage (NCBI taxonomy): Eukaryota > Metazoa > Chordata > Lepidosauria > Squamata > Elapidae > Hydrophis > Hydrophis major. The sequence continues at coordinate 199,134,000 of CM066331.1, forward strand.
TAGTGTTTGTATATATATTGTATATATATATTGTATATATATTGTATATATATGTTTTCTGAGGTTCTCGCGAGCTCCAAGTTTCACTCACCTGCAAGATTGCAATTCAGCACTTTGGGAAAAGAATAAGCAGATTAGCCTTGGGGAAGGGAGGTAGGAAGTGGGGAGTGGAAAAGGCTGCAGCCCTTTTTCGTGATTTCGTGCAGGCAGCAATCGATCTTAACTTCCACTCCTCTCTTATCTCCCAAATGTCCCTTTAAGTCACTGTTTCTTCAACTATTTTCTCTCGGGGTCCCTTCCCCCTTTTAAAAATTATGGAAACCTGCAGAAGAGCTGTTGCTTGTATGGGTTTATACAGCGGGTCCTGGAGATACGACCACAACTGAGCCCCAAATTTATGTTGCTATGTGAAACATTTCAGTGAGTTTGCCCCATGTTTTTGTGCCACTGTTGTTAAGTCGATCTTTGCATTTGTTAAGTTGGTAACATGGTCATTAAGTGAATCTGGCTTCCCCGTGGACTTTGCTTGTCAGAAGGTCGCAAAAGCTGATCGCGTGACTTTGGGACACTGCAACAGCCATAAACATGATCAGTTGCCAAGCATTTGAATTTTGATCATATGACTATGGGGATACTGCAGCTGTGTGAAAAGTGGTCATAACTCACTTTTGTCACTGCCATTGCAACTTTGAACGGTCACTAAATGAACTGGTGTAAGTTGAGGACTAACTGTATTGATCATATAGATATGAACATGTCACATGGACGTGCTCATTTCTGCTGCAGCTTTTCATTCGATTTTAAGATTCTGGTCTTATTCAACATACTGGTAAATCGTTTTGATTTCGCGAATCCCTCAGAGAATTTGGGGGCACCTCCAGCGGTCCTTGGACCACATTTGGAGAAACAGGAGAGAGAGAAGGAGAGAGAGAGGGAGAGAGAAAGAGAGGGCGAAAGAGAGGGAGGGAAGGAAAGAGAGAGAGAATAACACACCTCCACCTGTGTGTATCTTGTTCCCTTTCTTGCCATCTTGGCTGATGTTAAGTGAATTTCAATGTTAATATTAACTATTAAAGTTCTTTGAAGACTTTAATGTGTTATCTTGTTGCTTTGACTTGATTGTAAGCCGGTGGGCAGCATTTAATACAATGTCCATATGGAGATGCTCAATCATCCTGGTCGTGCTTTTCCAAAGGGCAACCGGACTTTCTTGGGTTTCCCCTTGTAAATTCCCCTTCTCATCCAAGAAGCTCAGAACCGAAGAAGCTTCTTGGATGAGAAGCGAAACGTTTTCAAGACCAAAACAACAAAAAACAAACAAACCCAAACCCCAAGAACGTCCAGTTGCCTTTTGGAAATGCACCTCTGGGACCTTTCATGTAATAAATAAAACAACATTCAATTTTTTCCCCTCTCTTCTCCACGTCCCAAACGCGGCGCAGCCACGTCAAACGCAGCTTTAAAAAGCACCCGAACACCACCTGGCATTTCTCCCGGCCACGTAAAAATGGAGGAGGAGGAGGAGGTGACGGAAGCCCCGCTTCCCAAGCACAGTTAAGTTTCGGTTTTGAGTTTGGCTGCTTCGGCTGCTTCGGCTGCAGGAAAGCAAAACTCAGCGGCGGGGCGGGGAAAAGGGCTGATTGAAAAGCGTGCGGGGAAGACACTCGGCGCCTAGTCGCGAAGGAGGGAGAGCCGGCATGATCTGGAGACTTGATGCTCGCGGTAAGGCTCACCCCGATCTCTCCTCTTCTTCCCCTCCCCTTCTTTTTGGGGTTTTTTCCACGCTTATGACCCCAGCCGTAGGCGCCTCATCCTGATTTTAGGGAATAAAAACCTTGGGGGAGGGTGGGCGGCGGTTTGCAAGCCTTTTGCCAAAGATTTTGCAAGTCGAAGGAGAGAAGGGAGGTGAACGACGTTTGGCTAAACCCCAATGTGTGGCTTACCTCGTGGGTTAAGCCGCTGAGACCCAGTCTGCAACTGAACGATGATGGGCCCCCCGATGGTTTTATTGCGATAGAAGGAAGGAAGGGAAGGGATGAAGTTTGTTGTTAAATCACAGGTTGCACTGCCTACAATTCAGTAAAGCAAATAGTGGGATAGTAAGATGACGTACTGAATGTAAGATAAAGGTAAAATGAAGTAATAAAAAGAATATTCGAAGGAATCAAGTTAAGAGAAGATAATGAAGTGAAGGCTTGAGAATTGAAGATTTTTTCCCCCTCAAAAGCTAGGACGATTTTGTTTTTAAATGAAGTTTAAGTGACAGCAGAAGCTTCATGACTGCTAACAATTGGAGACACATTTGCAACAAGGTAATTCGATTATTTCATGCCTGAATTGTAGAATTCACCTCTCGTGAATAATTTGTGTCTAATCTCATAAATGGGATTGTGGAGAAGATGAATGAATAAATGCCCTCTGCTTGAAGGGAACGGACCAAGACCTTGTTGGTCAGGGAGCTGAGGGCATGGTCTGTAAGCTAAAGATAAAAAAAGTCCTTTTCAATAACTGACTTTTAACCAGATATTAACCAGGTCGCAGGAGAGTGGCTCCAGTGTTTTTGTAGTGGTGGTACTAAGATGACCATCTGGATGATTGCAGCATCTTTATTGATATCCCTTTTAGCTTACCTGTAATATTGCGATGTCCAAACCTGATTGGAGTTGCTCTTGACACTTTCTAAGCAGGAGGTTAAGGAAAGAAAGGGTATATAGCAGTTCTCTATTTACAGAATAATAGTGTTGGAAGGAACCCTGGAGGTCTCCTAGTCCAACCCCCTGGTCAGGCAAAAAAACTTCATTCCATTTCAGATAAATGGTTGTCCAATCTCTTCTTATAACTCTTATAACTCTTCTCCAGAGTTGGAGTACCCAGAAGATTGTAAAATTAGCACTGGTCACTTAACAGTGCAAAGGTCAGTGCAAAGGTAACAGCCTTGCTTAGCAAATGAAATTCTACTCCCAATTGTGTCCATAGGTTGAGGACTACCTATATATATTTAGTGGACAGTTTGAATCACCCCAGTGTACCCAGACTGATGAAGATTTTGATAAATATTGATTGCAAAGCAGGCTAGGTCTCTATCCCTGTTGTATTCAGAACTATCAGTCTTCATGTTTATTCTAAGTAAGAAAAAAAGTTAGTAAAAGGGATTTTCCCCCCTTTTGCCCTTTATCTTGGGAGCAAGATCTTCCTGTGTCTTTGTTTTGTGGAACTGCAAAGAAAACAGATTGCAAAAGTGTGATAATCCAATTTTTGTGAGGTTGCGTGCATGAACTGGATCTAGTTAGGCAAGCTCTGATCACCAGATCTGGTGGGTTAAAATGTGATGGGCCAGTTATGGCTTCATATAGTCAGTCAAAAGCCCACAGAATATGTATGAATTTTATCCGAATTTTTAAATGTATGGTTCTTCCTTATTATTTTAATGTTTTATGTGGTATTTTAATTGCGTGACTGTAAGCCACCTAGATGGGTAGAAATCTAAAAACAATTTTTAAAAAATTATAAACTTTATTTAGTCCTATGTTTTTAAAGTGAGCCAGGAAATTTAAGACATTTCCCCACTGCTGGCTTAAGATACAAACCTTTTTATAGGAACAAAACTGCATAAAATGCTATCTTCCTTGTCAACACTTTGCTGCTTTTTTGGTGCCTGCTCTATTCCAAGTCACAGGCAAAACGCTGCTGCTGTAGTTCTGGTGGTCTATGACTGTGACTGCTATTGTCCAGGCAAAGTGATCGGGTTCCTTCCCTCAATTTTCAGCACATGCCCATCCAGGGAAGAAAACATCCACCATTTGGGGGGACAGGGGAGATCCTCTTTCCCCTTACCAGTTTGGTCATTTCTCATGGTAATGTATAATAAAGAAACATGGAGGAAGGCACTGGGACAGAATGAGCAACTAGCTGGGTCGATCCCTTAAAGCAGGAGAAATGAGACTGCTTAGCTGTTAAACCTCTACTGTGAAGTAAAAGTGATTGAAACTGACCCGTACAGGGAAATTTACAAATTGGAGCAATACTCTAATTCACTCTCCACCCTCTTATTTTCTGGATATTGATATGAGGAAAAGCATAGCTAAGACATATAAAGATGAAGATGGATTGCTGAAAGCTACTGAATTGGAATCATGTATGAACAAGTCTCCAGTTCTTCAAATGGCGATGTGGCAATTTCAGAATATTGTTTGAGAATAAGCCCCCCCCCCCCCCCCCCAAAAAAAAAAAAAAAACAACCCTCTTCTCTTTCCCCAAATAAACTAGAGGATCTCTGCTGTTTTCTAGTGCTGGTTACAATCCAAGATCAAAGTTTGGGAAGCCAGGAAAATAACTGGTACAGAAAGAACTTGGAGCAGTGTGTAGTCAGAGAAGACCATTGAACCACATCTCAACCCATGATAATGAGTTGCCATCACTACAGATTTTACAGATTCTAAAACTCTGGAAGGAAAGGTCAGTTTAAAGGGAAAAAGATGGTTTTAAAATTAATAATTGAGATTGTTTCTCTCATAGATTGAGATAGAAAAACTTGTGGTCAGGGAGAAAAGATTGGCATTGCCAGAGAATGATGGCATTATGGTGACATACAAGTCAAGGTGGGATATTTAATATAGTTGCATATTATTGTCTCCAGAAAATCAAGTCAGGTGAAGTATTAATGGTAAAATACAGTAAAAGAGCCAATTTGGTCTAGTGATTAAGGCAACCAGGCTAGAAACTAGGAGGCTTTGAGTTCTAGTTCTGTCTTAGGCATGAAAGCTGGCTGAGTAACTTTGGGCCAGTCATTTGGTCTCATCCCAACCTACCTCACAGGGTTGTTAGCAAAATAGGAAGGAGGAGGATTAGGTATGTTCGCAGCCTTTTGTTATTAAAAAAATAATAAAGGTGGGATATAAATAAAAATAAAATAGGCATTTAAAAAAGCAATATTACAGTGGTAGCAGACCTTCAAGGATTCTCCCTAACTGAGCAATTGAACCTGGTTAGAACTTGAATGGGAGGCTGCTAGAAAATACCAGGTGTGTTAGCTGGACTGGGCAGTCAAGAAGGTTACTGGAAAAAAGCTGTGGTGAACAGATTGCCCTTTTGCTGCAAATGAAATGACATAAATACAGGTAATCCTTGATGAAGTATGGTAATTGGGGTAGCATTTTGTGGTTGCCAAGTGATGTGGTTGGAAAATGTGATATTACAATTCTGGCTTGTCCCCATTATTGTCATTAAGCAACTGCCTGCCAGCCTTCAAAAAGCAAAGTCAGTGTGGAAGTTGGAAAGGATTTGCAAGTTCCCGGTGATTTGTAAGTAGGTAGGCAGGTAAATAGTTAATGATTATAGAACCCTGTAATTTTCGTGTGAGTTGGTTGCCAAGCAACAGATTATGACCCCATGACTATGTACAATGTACTATGTACAATGGCTAAAACTTTGAGGACCCATCTTAAATACCATTCATGGACTAACGGATCCTTTTCATGGTCACCCAGGCTCTGGTCACTTTGATTTTGGACTATTGTAATACATTCTACATGGGGCTGCCCTTGAAGAGCATCTGGGAAACTTCAGTTGACTCAAAATAATACAGTGGCCCACATGATTTTGTGCAATTCCAAATGTTCACATGTTTTAACCTTTTTTGCAAGAGCTGCACTGGCTTCCAATTTCCTTCTGGGTGAAACTCAAGTTGCTAGTTACAACCTTTAAAAGACTTACATGGCTTGAGACCAGGTCATTTGACAGACTTCCTCTCCCCAATTACATGTACCTAGTCCATAAGAATAAGAAAGCAGACAAGTTGCAGGTCCCAACTATCAAGGAAGTACATCTGGTGGGACTTAGGAGAAGAGCTCTCTCTATGGTGGCTCCCTCCCTGTGGAACATCATTACTCAATACCTCAGAGTTAAAATTGGCCCTATTTTGTTGCTTTTCTGCAAAGCTTAAGAACATGGGAATCTGTCACGAAGCTTAGTTGATTCTATTGTCATTGCTATAGGGTGGGGTGGGATTAAAGTGTTAATTTTTAACTCTGTATTTTTAATGAATGCTGCCTGGAGTCACTTGTGAGTTGCGAGGCTATATAAATTTGATTAATAAATACATACCATCCATTCAGTGCTGTGATAACTTTGAACAGTCTCTGACAAATGGTCATTAATCAAGGACTACTACTTGTATATCCTCAATTCAAAGGAGATTTTCTTTTTAAAGTCATTTTAGGAAAAAAAAGTCCCGTTCTTTGGATCATGCTAACCAAGTGTCATTCTTAAGATCATTCTCAAGCAGCTCAGATACAAATGTTAATAGTCTGTTCTTTTTCTATTTATTTTACTAATCTTCTGATTTTACTGGGATTCATATGTAGGATGAAATTCTCCTTCTGTATGGTAACTCTGTCCAGATTCTGGCTTTAAAGCAAGATATTTGGGTACTTTTGGAAAGGAACCAGTGGACAAAATGGTCTCTATCCAGCTGGTTACAAAACTAGCCTGGTTTTCAGAAAGGAGATACTAAACATATTTTATGCAACATGTACCATCTGTGGATGCTGGTTAATGTAGTTGAGAATGGAAAAATCATTTTTCCATTAGCAATACTATGTAGAAAAGTCATGTATGTCTTGACATACAAGGATGTTCTTTGTCTTTGATTTATTCCTCTGTGCATAGTAAGGAGGACAAACTACTTTTATCCAGGAAGGAATGGGTGTTCGACTTAACATTGGCTGCCTCACCCTCTCACACTCCATTTTACAGCTTTTGTGACGCCACAGATGATCCAAGATCTGAGAGAAAAACATGATGCAGAAAATGGCTGCCCACTGATGTTTCTTTTGGTATCGAGAGGCCGAGGGTTGTGTAGTTGCTCCAGCTACACTTGAGATAGGAATATTCTTCCAGATGCCTTGATTATAAAAATCAGTGATATTTCAGCAAGGCTGATGAGTGAGAAACGGGATAGGGTGCAGTGGTCAGAAAAGTCACGATGGCAGTCACAATACTGTGACTGAATCTCTGATCATATTTACATGTATCACATGTTTGACACAAAAGCAGATGGAGTTTTGTACCAGTAGACAGTACCTTGACTTCTTACTCTACTTTGCAGATGCAAAGAATGGAAACACTTGTTTCCTACTTTTTTTTTTTTTAACCCTTTCCATATCTGTATCTTCCATAGATAGTAAAGTGACATTCTGGCTGTTCCATTTCAATTTTTAAAAAAGGGAATTACAGGTAGTTCCTCACTTATGATGGCAACTGAGCCTGAAATTATAGTCATAAGTAATTGTGACTGTTAACCGGATCACCATGTGATTGTGACTGGATCTGTTTTTTTGACATTTTTTGCAGTGGTTGTTAAGTGAATGTAGCACTTGTTAAGTGAATCCATTATACCAAATGGGTGTTTTTTGGGCAGAAACTGGAAATAAATGCCAGAAATTGGTAAAAAATGTTAAAATAACAGTGATGTCACTCGCATGCTACAAAAGGCCATACAGGTGAGCTAGTTGCCAAGTGCCCAAAATGTGAACATGTGACTGCAGGTGTGTGTATGCGGAATCGGATCCTTTTAGGGGATCTGTCATAAATCAAGGACTACCTCTATGTGACTGCTCTTATTTCCTATCATGTCTGCTTTGTCTTTAGATTCGTTTTGAGGACTATAATGTCCTCTTCTTGCTGGAGGAGCTCTTTCCAGACTCTGCATTTTTATTTAAACCATTTCTTCTTGCTCTCAAATATCTTTCCTTGACAGAATTGGGATTGGATCTGATGAAGTTCACCTCCTTCCTTTGTCTTCTTTCCTAGACTGTTACCTTGACTTTCTTTAAGGAGAATACATAGATCGCACTCTTCCTGTTCCACCCCAAACAACAACCCTGTGAGGAAAAACTCATCAGCTTTGCCCTCGGAAGTTGTGGGAGCATCATCACTTGAGACTTTCAAGAAGAGATTGGACTGCCATTTGTCAGAAATGGTGTAGGGCAGGAGTCTCCAACCTTAGCAACTTTAAGATTTGTGGACTTCAACTCCCAGAATTCCTCAGCCAGCTGGCTGAGGAATTCTGGGAATTGAAGGCCACTAGTCTTAAAGTTGCCAAGATTGGAGACCCCTGGTCTAGGATCTCCAGCTGGGGCGGGGGGTTTGACTAGATGACCTACAAGGTCCCTTCCAACTCTGATTGTCTGTTAAATACTTTCAGTGGGTGAGAGTAGACTAGGACCTGTGTATCTGAGGCCCAGTCCGATATCCCTTAACAACCACACTGTACAACTGGTAATTTCTCCATAATTTGAACATTAATTGATTTACATTGATTTATTGCATTTAATTTATTTTAATTAATTTGTGTTGTAAATTTGACAAGGGTGCTACCTGTGATTTTTGAATCAGACTGTTGGAATCTCTTCTTTCCAGGAAAAAAAAAAAAACAGCATTCAGTCATCTGAGGAAAGTTGTAGAACGATTCATGATTTGTGGACTTCAACTCCAGAATTCCTGAGCCGGCCATTGTTTCCCCACCCATTGTAGAATATTGGTGGGTAGGGAAGACCTTTACAGCTTTTATTGTTTTATTAATTTTACATTATTTCTATCCTACCTTTGTTATTTTTCATAAAGTCAAGGCAGCAAATATATACAAAACTCTTTCCTCCTCCTCCTTTTCTCCACAAAAACAACCCTGTGAGGTGGGTTGGGCTGAGAAAGAGAGAGATTGCCCAAGGTCACCCAGCTGCTTTCATTGCTTAACGTGGGATTAGAACTCACAGTCTCCCACTTTCTAGCCTGCCGCCTTCATTACTAGACTGGCTCTCCTTTTCCCATTTAAATTATTCAGTAGTTTTGTAACTTAAAATCCATCAAATACCTGGTACTGGGTGCTACTGAGTGGGTCAGGCTTTGGTGCAAAGCCCTGTTTTATTTGAAATCAGAGTTGCAGGTTTATTGTGTGTTTATTGTATGTTTTGTATACAGCAAACCTTCATGGGTCAGAAATTTGAGCATCCCAAGTTAAAAAGATCTCCCAAGCTGTATGGTTATCAGATTTTAGAACAAGAAGAACAAGAAGAACAAGAAGAAAGCAATGAGAAAGAAAACATCAAGGATTTGGAAAAGAGTAGCAAGCAGTTTGATGAAATCCTTGGAATGGCAGACTCAAGAAATGGTACTTTTTGGTGGTTCTTGACTTGTGCTTCATTTATTTATCTGACTTTTATTTGTATACGCTGCTGCTGTCAAAACCAACTCTTGGCAGGTTGCATCGCAGAATGCACTATAAAACAAGCTCCATAGCAAAAGGAAAAACACAACAACAGTACTAGAGAAGGGAGAAAAATAAAAGATGGCAAGGAGATTTAAATCAGAGAAAGACTTTGGAAAAACCCGATCTTCAGGAGCTTGTAAAAAAGCAGTGAAAAGACATCCAGTTTGATTGCCTCCCTACTAGGTCCAATTGGTTGGGGTGCAGCTGGCTGCAAACGGCAATCCAAAATGTATCTGGATGCCAAACCGTGAGGGGCTTTATAGGTCAATCCAGCACCTTTAATAGGACTTGGAATCCAACTGACAAAACCTGCTTCCAGAGTCAGAGCCTGTAAATGTGCAGCTGCTGTAACTGGTTGCAATTTTGGAATAGTCTTTAAGGATAGCCCTAAGTAAGAGCATATTACAGTAGTCTGGATGCAGGGAATGAGGGCATAAGTTATCACAGCCAATTTCTATTGCCTGTCATCCTTTTCCTCTACAGGTGCCTATTATTACTTCAACTCCTTAGGTAAGGAGGCCCAAACATAATTTTTCACTCAATCCTTCATAAGCAAAACAAAACCTCTTATTATAATAAGAGTTTTAGTAGGATATCAGATTTTATAGCATAATTTTGTAAGCTGCAACTCCTACTCTGGGGACAGAGTCTTGATTTCATATTTCTCTTTCTGGCACTTGGAGAAAGTTGCATCTCCAGGGTTGAAAGTCCAGTGGCATAAGCCTTGAAAATAGTATGGGTTGTGGAAGAGTTTACATCTATCGATCTATCGTATATATAAAAGTGAAATACCACTAACGTCATCACAAAATTTCCAGAACTGTAAAGCCTACAAACTTGAAATTTGGCAATTATGTTCCTCTTGGCTTCTAGGTGCTCAGAATTTTTCGAAATGACCATCAGAGCATTAGAATTTCGTATATTATTATTAACATGCTCTGATGCTAAGGCGTTCTACTCCCCCTCCCCACCTGAAAAACACAAGCAGAGGAGAGGAGTTTCAGTTATAGTTTCACAGTAGCAAGCAGCTTTACTACGGAACAGTTGAGCTAAGCCATGCCCAGGCTTCTTGCTGTCTCCTTGCTCACAGAGCAAATACTGTTTCAGTTTCCAAAGAGCCCTCAACTCTCTCACACACCAACAGGACGCTAGCCAGATGAATACCGATAGATGTTGGTAGGCAGATGCAGAATTTTTTTCTCCTTATTTTCCGATCACATAGTTTCATAGCGAAGCACGGGTATCCAGTTAGTTTACCATAAAACTAAAGAAATAATTTAGAATTCAATGCTCCTTTCTCCAAATGGGAAAATCCTGCACATTTTTCTCCTTCCAGTATAAACCTGGTATTGCTTTAGATATTCTGTGGTCTCCAAATTTGGAGCTCTGAAAAAACAGGTGGCCTTAGATATCTGCAACATCTTTCTTCTTCCTTTTTGTCCAAGCTACACATTCTAGTTTTGGGTCTTACTTTCAGGTGCTGTTGGCTTGTATAACATTGGATTGAGCTGCTGCATCAACTCATTGCTTCAAAGCTTCTTAATGAACAGATACTTCACTTCAATACTCCGGAGGTGAGTCATGCTCAGAGAGTATAATTATATGTGCAGACAGTTGATAATTGGAAACACCTTTCTTATCTCTTCTCTACCCATTTTTTCCACTGGGTAAACTTTTAGGCAAGCCACTTCTTTCAAGCCAGCCTCCCCATTTGCAGAATGGAAAATGAACATTCCTTTCCAGGATTGTTGCAAAACCATAGAATACTTTGAACATTTCCTATTTCACTTATGGCTAATATTATGATTAATTGAAACTGTAAAGGGGGTGTGGCTCCTTCAAACCAGGTGTGCAACTGCAACACATTATTTAATAAAATACATATTGTTTACACAAATAATTATATTTATAAAAAAGTATAAAGTTTTAAAAGTGTATATTTAAGCTTTAAAGCCATGGCCTCCCATCTCTTCTTTACGGTATTGGCAAAACTTCAATATCTGTACAGTATAGGAAATATGTTAGGTTTTTATTTCTTTCTAAGGACCTGGCCTTCAAGTATGAGCTCAGTTTTTTCCTGACTGAAGGACAATCATAGTTTTGATTCTTTTCACTGCAGGATCAATGTACCACATGGAACAGCAGAACGGAAGGCCAGTGTCCCTTATCAAATGCTTCTGCTGTTGGAAAGTATGCAGCGGGCCAAGGGGAAGTCCGTGCACCCTTTCGATCTTATCTACTGCCTTTCTCATCATGGTGTGAGATGTAAGGAATATATAGAGCAGGGGTGTCCAAACTTTCACCTTCCCTGGGCCACATTAGAAGATGAAAATTTGGTTTGGGCCGCACATAAAAAAATAAAAAATAAAATGAAAATAAAATAAAATAATTTTTATTTATTATTAATTATTTATTAAAAATTATTTATTTTTTATTTTATAATTTTCTGGCCAAATTTTGTGGGGTGGGGGAGGATGGGGGGGAGAAAGCTCGCCCGCCTCCTCCTCCTGCAAATTATTTTTTATTAATTTTCCAGCCAAATTTTGCAGGGGGGGGGAGAAAACTCACCCGCTTCACGCCTACCTCTTCTCCTGCAAATGTGGCAGCGGCAGAAGCAGCGGCGGCGGCAACAGCAGGAGATGGCGGGGTGGGACTTTTGGGCTGCGGCTGCCCGCCTTTTCTGTTGCTCACCTCTCCCCACCTCGCGCCTACCTCTCCTCCTGCAAATGCAGCGGCGGCAGCAGCGAGAGCAGAAGCAGCAGTGGTGGCGGCAGCAACAGCAGGAGGTGGCGGGGCGGGACTTTTGGGCTGTGGCTGCCCGCCTTTTCTGTTGCTCGCCCTGCCTCGCACCTACCTCTCCTCCTGCAAATGCAGCAGCAGCGGCAGCAGGGGCAGAAGCAGGAGGTGGCGGGGTGGGACTTTTGGGCTGTGGCTGCCCGCCTTTTCTGTTGCTCGCCTCGCCCTGCCTCGCGCCTACCTCCTCCTCCTCCTCGCTGGATCTTTCATGAAGGTTGGGTGGGCGTTGGGCTGCATTACGAGGCGAACTGGGCCGCGGGTTGGACAAGCCTGATATAGAGCCTCTTGGATACCATTTGGATGGCATAACCTTTAGGGGGATTGGAAAGCAAATAGTGTTAGCTGGGAAAGGCAAAATTCTGTAAATGGCTTTATGGGGATTATTAGGAATCCAGAATGGATTAAAAATATCTTGGAAGTTGGAAGAATATAGTCATGGAAGTAGATTACAGTTTTAGAATTTGGAAAACGAATGTAGAATCCCCTAGGCTAAATTGTGGCTTATTATTTCTTTTCTTCTAGTGTTTGTTGTTCACGATGCATCGGAAGTCTATTACAAAATCTGGAACCTACTTAAAGACCAAATTGCAAACACAGACCTGGTAAAATCCTACTGTTATAAAGCAGAAAAAAAACTGTTATCATTGTGGTTTTATACAGGCACAATGAATTAATTAATTGTAATCCCCTTTAAGTAAAGGCCAGTTGCTAAGAGTTCACACTTTGAATTTTGCCAACCTGATGCAAATAAAAATTGTTGGATAGAGGGTTATTGTGACAAAGGACCTGAGACCAAATCAGATGGTTCCATATCTTTCTTCTAAGAAGGAACCATAATTTGCTAGAGGCCCTGCCAGAGATCTAATATAAATCATGTTGATTTATTTACTGATACATTCACTTTACAATACTTTTATATGCATAGCTCACATGAATGTTGGTGGTTTATGGTGAGAGCCTCAGTGGTGCAGTGGTTAGAGTGCAGTATTGCAGGCTACTTCTGCTGACTGCCAGCTGACTGCAATTTGGTAGGTTGAATCTCACCAGGCTCAAGGTTGACTCAGCCTTCCATCCTTCCGAGGTGGGTAAAATGAGGACCCAGATTTTGGGGGCAATATGCTGACTCTGTAAACCACTTAGAGAGAGCTATTAAGCACTATAAAGCGGTATATCAGTCTTAGTGCTATTGCTATAAGATTAAAAATACAGAACTCCATAATTCCAGGTTGAAACCCACAATAAATATAAAAAGCAATAATGTGGTGGGCCATCCATAAAATTCATCAAAAATAATAATTTAAAAAATCATCCACCAGGAGCCTGACTATATAATAACATCAATTTTGCCTTATGGTAAATACATAGCTAGGAAGAAGAATAGGGATCACCTTGGACAGAAAATGGTTTCTCTTCATATCTATTTGCTGTGGGGGCTGTCTGAGCATCCAGTGGTATTAGTGTAATGTAGTTTGGCTCTTGAGTTTTAAATGGAAGCTTGAATGGGGAAAACAGCATTATGGGAAATGTGTAGTCCTGCTTTGTTTACGGATTCCTAGAAGAATAAACATGACTCTTTCCTGACTTTGAACAGAGAGTAGGATGAGGAAAAATGACTATAATTAACATGATCATAGTTATTTTTTTTTCCTGCTGCTCTCTGTTCACTGTAGTGGTGATCTCTGTTGCATATTACTGTATTTACTTTGGCCAAGTTTTTTTGATGTCGGAGGGAATCATGGGAACTACGTACTTCTAACTGTCTGGACATCAATAAGTTGGACATGGTAGAGGATTGTATTAGATAAGGGGTCCCCAACCTCTCAGCTGGAGCCCACTATTGTGCTGTGATCCATTTGGAACTGGGCCACACAAGCATTGAGCATGTGTACACAGAGCTCCATTTTTGCAAGCAACAGGTGTTCGTGTCTGCCACTTGTGCATTCACACATGTTTGAGCAGTCACCTGCCACTGACACAGAACCATCCCTTCTCTTTCCCCACCACCCCAGGCTGCCAAGCCCAAAAAGGTTAGCGACTGTTGCCCTAGATGGTCTCACAATGGTAGGAATCAGATAGAATCTATCTGTCAAACTGTATAGTACTGTATCGGTATTGACAAATACAATCCTTGATTTATAGCCATCTGTTTAATAACTGTTCAAAGTTACAATGGCACTGAAAAAAGTGATTTATGATCGGTCCTCACACTTATGACCATTGCAACATCCCCCCCCCCCAGCCATGTGATAAAAAATTGGGTGCTTAGCAATTGGCTAGTATTTACGATGGTGCCCAAGGCCACGTGATTGCCATTTGTGACCTTTCCAGCTAGCTTCCCTGCCAGATTCACTTATCCTGGCAAAAAAGGTTGTAAAGTTGAGCACAATTCACTTAACAACCACCTTGCTTAGCAACAGACATTCTAGTTCCAGTTGTAATCATAAGGCAAGCACTACCTGTATAGCCTGCTCTAAGCAATTGCCCTGTAGATTAATCTAAACCTTCTGCATACGTGGCAGAAGAGATTTTGGGATCTGCAGTTCCAGCATGTGTTGGTATCAAATTAGGAAAGACTGGTACAAAATCATGTTTCTCTGGAAGCAATGAAACTACTACTACAACTAATAATAATAATGATAATAATAATAGAATACAGATGGATCATCATTTGGAACACAATACGCCAGATATCACAGTTGTTGAAAACCAAAATGTATAATTTATTGATATCACTGTACTAAAAGATGCCAGAGTCGAAGAAAAAGAACTGGAAAAAATGAAAGATCATGATCTGACCATTGAAACTAAGTGATTACGGATGAAACATGTACAGGGATACCCATTGTCATCGGTGCACTTGGTACCATGTCCAAGAATTTTGCAAAATACATCAAGAAGTTGCACCTTCCTGCTGTAGCGCCAGGGGAGCTGCAAAAGACTGTGCTACTCAGAACAACATATATTTTAAGAAGATACTTGGCTGATATTGGGTGCTGGCAGCAGCCTGTATCAACCATCAGAGAGAGCCAGTCAGTGATATTTGTGATACATTTTAAATGTTCAGTTGACTGAGTTTCATGTTTAATGAATAAAATCGGATAATGATAATAGTAGTAGTAGTAGTAATATAATGATGATGTTTTCTTTTTGGTTCTTTCCATCTATTGAAGGTTGAAAGATTGACTGATCTATATACCATCCGTTTGCAACAACTCCTGGTGTGCCAGAAATGTTCCCATGAAATAAAGATAGAAAGTAAACAGCTAATACTTCATCTTCCAATGTTTGATTTTGATTCTCATTTGATTGTTAACTTGGTAAGTTCATTTGGGCATTTTTAAAGGACAGGAAAGTGCATCCATTACACTCTAAGATTGGACAGGGCTGCATTCATGTTAATTTTAGAGAACTGAGCATCTCGGGATTAGTTATTTGCTTGCTTAACCCTACAGGTCATGATTTTAATTATAACTTATCCACAGTCAGGGGTGGGCTGCTGGGGGTTCAGGAGAGTCACTAGCTAAGATTCAGTTTGGAGAACCCCAAATCCCACTCCTGGCTGGCCTCGCCTACCCCGCCCCTCCCAGGAGTCCCCATGTGGCCCATTTTGGATGCAGGTAAGTGGCAGGGTGTGCGTTGGAGGCTCAGGGAGGGTGAAAAACGGGAGTTTGGGAAGGCTGGAAACGGACCTGTTTCCAGCTTCCAGAGAGCCTTCGGAGCCCATGGAGGGCAAAAACATCCACCCTGCCATGATGCAGGAGGCTGACTAGGCCACGCCCACCATGGCCACGCCCACCCAGCAACTGGGCAAAGAACCCTTTGCTAAAATTTTTGAAGCCCACCTCTGCCCAGAGTCACTTTACAGAGTGAGATAGACGACATATAAATGCAATAAACAAATAAATAACGGCTGAAGGGGAGAAGTTGATACAGTTGATTTATTTATTAAATTTGTATTCCATCTATCTCACTATCCAAAGTGACTGGACAGCTTACAATACAACAAAAATCATAAAAACAAAACACATTAAAATTAACAGAAATTAGCTAAAGCGAAGAACCAAGTACACAAGCAGTACGTTGGTGGGATATTTTTCTGTAACACCACCAATCACATCCAGTGTCAAATAAAGTTTTGAGGCCCTTCCAGAAGACCAAGAGGATGGAGGTGGATCTCACCTCTGACAGCAAGATATTTCAAATGGCAGGGGCCACAGCAGAAAAGACCCTTCTCTTAGAGCCTGCCAGCCAAAATTCCTTGACTGATGAGGTCTGCAGCATGCTCCTTGATTGCTTTAAGTAGGTGGTAAAAGTGCATTTTCAGTGGTGTTACTTTTAACATTGCCACTGGTAGTTGGAATGATGCAACCTAGAGCCCAGTACATTTGGAAAATTGCAGGTTGGGAAACAGTAACTTTATGGCCTCAATTTAAGTAGAAAGAATTAAATATGGAAAATATATTGAGGGAATTAATCTCTGTTCTTGCATTCTACAATCTATTGCTTCTCTTTTTGTAGAAAAATTCACTACACTACTTTTTCAGACCAGAGCAATTAACTAAAGAAAATATGTGCCACTGTGAAAAGTGTAACAAGAAAACATCACATATGCGGGTAAGCTGTTTTGGGTGGCAGGATAGGTGAGATTATCATTTTGGGAATTTCATGGTCTTTATATTTTGGGATTAAATTAAATTAATCCCAAAATATAAAGACCATGAAATTCCCAAAACAGCTGATAGAGAGCCGCAAGAGAGGGCCCAAAGAGCCGCATATAGCTCTGGAGCCACAGGTTGCCGATTTCTTTATGGCTGGAAAAAACCCACAGGCAGTTCCAAGGCTTTTGTCAAATACACCTTTTGTCAAACACTCCAGTATGTCTTGCTTAATGTTAGAGTCAGATTTTAGATGATCCTGGTTGATAATTTTTTTGAAATTGAAGTTTAATTGCATCACAATTAAATACAATTAAATTATATTTAATTATGGAGAAGTTCCATCTTTGTATGGTAGTTTCTTTATGTGGCTGTAGTTTCTTTATATGTTTTGCTGGTCCTTGAACCCCAGTTATGGTTCTTAAAGCCCTCTTCAGACATAGTTGGCCAAAATTGGTGTGTTTCCAATCAGGAAGAAGACACAGCCTTTCCCCCTTGGATTTCCCAATGTCTACCAAGACTGCCAATTCAGACAGAATATTTTTTGTTGATTTTGCAGAGGATAAAAATAAGTTATTTGCCACGCATGTTGACACTGCATCTCGTTCGCTTCCGTTCCAAAGATGGCAGCAGAACCAAGAAAATCACACATAGCTTGGCTTTCCCACCAGAGCTTGATTTCAGCCAGATCTTGACACTGGAACAGTATCAACCAGATGCTAAAAAGAAGGTAGGATATTTGCATGCATTCCCTCTAGCATTAAGGCTAGTACTGCAGGCTACTTCTGCTGCCTGCTGCCTGCCTGCAATTTGGCAGTTCCAATCTCACTAGGCTCAAGGTTGACTCAGCCTTCCATCCTTATGAAATTGGTAAAATGAGGACCCAGTTTGTTTGGGGCAATAGGCTGACTCTGTAAACCTCTTAGAGAGGGGCTGTAAAAAGCACTCTGCTGTTGCTATTAATAGTGTTATTTAGGATGAGCAATTTTGCTCTGAGGGATAAAGCCAATCCTTGAACCCCAGTCATAGCCTTTAAAACTCTCTCCAGACACAGTTGCCCAAAATTGGTGTTTCAGACCAGGAACCCCAGCAGCATGCCAGTGCCTCACCCCCTTGCTCCACCATTATCAGAATGAAAGGAGAACTATCCTTTCACTGTTCTGCTCTTTATAATTACTAGCTGAATTTAAGACAGACAGATTTACTCCACAAAGGCATCCATACAAAGTCTCTTTATTGGTTCATCAGGCATCCTCAAATATAATTCACAGTTACGTCGAGATTCATCTCAATGTCCAATTCTCTGCATAACTGACTTTCTGGTGTAAAAGGATGGTGCTCTTTTCATCCCATAGTAGTGGAGCAAAGGTGAGAAACGCCAGCACGATGCTGGGGTCCGAACAAGAGTGAGGGAACCTCCCACTACCCAATCAAGGATCAATGCAGTGACCAATTAGGGTTACAGATGTGGCCACATGATATGGACTTCATTTCCCAAGATACCTTAACTACATTTACCGTGATGCATTCCCTTAAGGGGACAGCTCCGAATTACTAACTAACTATCCCAATTCCCTATTAACTATAACTGGCTGGACAGCACAGGAAGACACAGCCTTTTCTCCATGAATTTTCCAGTGTCTTATCAAGGGTGTCCATTGAGACAGAGCTTTATGATATTCACTAATACAGAGGTCCCCAACCCCTGACCTATGGACCAGCACCTATCCACAGCATGCCAGCAATCGGCCCAGGCAAATGAGAAACCCCATCCACAGGATGTAAGCAGCACACGAAACCATGCCCCCTCTGGTCCATGGAAAAACCTCTCTCCATAGAAGCGGTCCCCGTTGGCCAAAAGATTGAGGGCCGCTGCTCTAATCTGTTCAGCTGGAGACACCTTCGTCCTTATATCCTGGATGTTTTCCTTCAGCCCAGTTCTAGAAAAATATACATGAAGGTACCTCCCCCCCTGCTCAAAACCCTGAAATGCAGATCTTAACAAGTCCAGTGTCAGTGCAAAGCAGAATGTAATTCTGCAGTCTTGCATGTTGGGAAGGCTTGCCTGAGCACTGTTTACAGGGAATTAGATTTTTCTCTCTTTTTCTCTGAAAGAGAAATATCGGGAAAAGATAAAATGAGAAGGTAACACTCTCACATTTCAAATAAAATAACACAATCAGCCTAATTAAATTGATTAGCGATTTCCTCCTTGAGTAAGCCTTAAATCTGAAGTCCCGTTTTCTCTGAAAATTAGACTGGCCCTATCTACGATAGCCGCCTGTAAATTTTTGAAGATCACTGTTCCAGAGGATCTTGAGGAATGTCTGTTTCTGATTTTTACTTAAATCTTTCTTATTTATTTCCAAATCCTGTATTACTGGTTGTTCTTGTATTATTTTTATTTACCGTGGACATAAGCTACAAATTAGATAGACGGATTATAGTAAAAACATTACATCTTTTTTTAAAAATCTAATACTTTTGTAGGATATAAAGGGTAAGTGAAGATACATGTTAGGTGGAATGGAGAAGCTGATCAGCTTTACCCAATTATGAAGATGTTCTTGGTTGACGTCTGCATCTAGTCAGCAAATCTGAAATCACTGAGAGACTAAATCCACTTCCTTAAACTTTGTGGAATTATAAAGTTAGTTTGATTTTCATTTTTCACCTTTGTATAAATCGTTATATGAGTCTGGCTTCTCGGAGACAAAAACTGGTTTCCATTTATTCAGAATGCTTAATATGAGGTGAGTTTACAAAATGTTTTAGGGGTCCTTATGCCAGTTCTTTTCCCTTAGAGAAAGAAATGATATCCAAGAAGCCAGCCCAAGGCTGAAGGAGAAGGGCCAAGCCGGCCCCATCTTCAAATGGCTAATAGACTCCAGTCTGGGATAATCCTATGTGAATCCTCTTGACTGCTCCCATAATAGAAGAGTTGGCAAAATGCATTAGATGCTATTTACCTTGAAACTGCCATAATTTTATTTGATAAATACTACTTTAAAGCCAGAAAAGATCAGGATGAGGTGAAGGAAACATCACAGGGACCAAGTAGGGCATATTTGTAGCACAGTTAGATGCAGATGGAGGAAATGCCTTTTTCTCCTCTTAACTTGCTCTGCCAAGCAACTACCTGAAAACTTCCAATCATCTGACCTACTTCCTGCATCAGGATCCTTCCCTTCTCTCTCCCTTAAAATAAAAAATTGCCTTGTTGGTAAAATGCCTTAATTGCTCTATGGAAAGCAAGTCTGCAAAAATAGTGCTTGTTAGGGGAAAGAGTCGAAACAAAGGAGTTAATGTTGTATGAGCCTCATGTTGTATGAGCCTCATGTTGTATGAGCCATAGTGGCGCAGTGGTTAGAGTGCAGTACTGCAGGCTGCTTCTGCTGACTGACTGCAATTTGGCAGTTCAAATCTCTCCAGGCCCAAGGTTGACTCAGCCTTCCATCCGTCCGAGTTGGGTAAAATTAGGACCCAAATTGTTGAGGGCAATAGGCTGACTCTGTAAACCGCTTAGAGAGGCCTGTAAAAGCACTGTAAAGTGGTATATAAGTGCTATTGCTATTGCTCTTTGTCCTTTGACACAGTGGGTAGCCCAGGAGCGATGTGACAATAATAGTTATTCCCTGTTAGAAGAAGGAAGCGTTTCATCTGCTTTGTTCTTCAAAGTATTGCTCTGTACTTTTTTCCAGAATGATGGATTGTATGATCTCTTTGCGGTGATTGCCCACTCGGGACCAGCTGACTTTGGTCATTATTGTGCCTATATCTGGAGTCTTACCGAAAGCAAATGGTATTGCTTCAACGATTCCAGTGTTTGTGAGGTGAGGAAGCCAGGCAGTACTGGGGATGGTCTTACACAATCATAATCACTTCCAATGTTGCTAGATGCATTTTGACTTGAATCTGGGGCTTCTGGCAGGGATGTGGGGAAGAATGGAAGATTAAAAAAGAGTTATTAAACAGGCTAGCAGAGAGGTTCTCAACCTTCTCTTCACCACGGACCCAGTTCAAATACCTTTTGTGGCCTTGGACCACCAAGACTTAAGATTTAAAGCACTAGATTGTATCAAGTATTTGTGGACCCCCTGTGAAAACACACACACATGCCCACACACACCGGGATCCGTGGATCACAGGTTGAGAACCCCTGGGCTAAGAAGTTCAGAATCAAATTCAGGGGCAGGAAACATTGTCAAAATGGTGTTGGGGTCTTTTAACTCCCAGTAACAACATCCGGTACCTAAGGGCATGATGGTGAACCTATGGCAAGTGTGCTGGAAGTGGCATGCAGAGCCATTTCTGCCAGCATGTGAGCCGTCGCCCAGAACTGATCCACTGTGCATGTATGGGTGCACACTTCCCAACAGCCAGCTGATTTTCAGATATCTGCCGTGCATGCATAGGGGAGATGTGTGCACATATGCAGAGGAGGTGGAGTGTGCGTGGGGGGTTGCACACATACCCAGAGGGTGCAGTACAGAGGGATCGTGCATGCATGTGCAGGGGAGGGGGGTGCATGCATTGCATTATGGGTGCGGGCGCATATGCGTGACCATGCATTTTCAGCAGGTGACAATGAAAAGGTTAACCATTACTGACCTAAGGGGTCATGGGAATGACAGTCCAGTATCCTGTGAAAGGCCAGTGACTCCATTTCTGAAACCGATTACAGTTTAAAGGACACATCTACAAATATTGATTGGGGTTTACGCAACAAATTAAGCCATAGTTTAATCAAGCTTAATGGAACAAGCAGGATGTTCTGTTTCTAAACTACAAGCCACATTTCAGTTTGCAGCATCTATATCTGTTCTAAGCTGAAGCCAAGCAAACTGTGACTTAACATCTAAGAATGGTCATTAAAAAGGATTTTAATGAGATACTTGTGGTACAAAAGCATAAATCTTATCAGTGAATACATGTGCTGTAATGATGAGATACGGCAACTACCATTGATCCATTTTTCACAGAAGGTAACTTGTTGCATAAAGTTGGCTTGTGCCTTAACTTTGCAGTATATCCAGTCTTTTGTGGCAGGAAATTAGAATCTGAAAGGTTTTTTTTTCCCCTGGTTGATATTATGTCTGACCTACCTATCTGCAGAGCTTCAAGGCAAGAGGAATTAAAAGGACAAATGAAAATGAAACAAATTGGGCAAGATTTTCCAGATTATTTTGCTCTTCTACAGCAGTGATGGGCAATTAATTTTTCTAAGGGGCCACATGAGAAACTGGAACTGTTGTGCTGGGAGGGTGGGGGATGGGCAGGGAACCAATAGGGCTGTGAAGGTGTATAGGGGTGCACACATACACATATGTAAATTGAAAAAAAGGGGGGGGGGTTGCCCTTCGAAATAAAAACAGTCCACATGGGATGCAGAGGGGACAGCCAAAGGACTGGATGTAGCCCTGGGGTAGTAAAATGCCAGGTCTGATCTATGCTATGAACTAATTTACTTCTATGTTGTTTGACAAGCAAAAATTAAAATAAGCCATGACTGTGCGTTCAACATGTTTTGAAAAATAACCTTGAATGTGGACGCTTGTGCTTTATATTCTGCAGGTATCCTGGGATGATATCAAATGTACTTATGGAAGACAGTCTCTTTGTTGGTAAGGAAGAATGCCAGTTTTTATTCTGATCCATCTGGAATAGTAGTTCAGAGGGAGGAAAAGGAGGAAACTACAGAATACGGCTGTGTCATGCCGACAGGGAGTGGCTACAGAGTGTGGCTCTGGAGATTGTGGAGGAGGCTGGGCAGTCAGAGGAGGAGGACCCAGGCCCATCCCCTCTCCATCCTAGGGCATGCAGGGATGAGAGGATAAGGGAGAGACGTCTACTCAGAAGGAGAGGGCCTTGATCCTCTTCATGGGCTGTAGCTGTGACAACTGAATAAGAGGATAGATATGCGTACGGGCAAAAGCTGGAAACAAAGCGTGAAATTATTGCTATAGTTCCTTTCTGAGTTTGGCGTCCTTCCCAGTGTGTGTTCTGTTATCTACGGACGTCCTCCAGCTTTTATCTTGCCTGGTTTGTGTTGCTTTTTCCCCCCTTCTTGTAACTGTTTGTGTGGGAGTTTTTTGTCTTCCGTCAAGGATATTTGGAGCTTGGAAGCAAAGTGAAGGAATAAAAGGGGCTTCACCGGGTTTTTGTGACTGTGTTTGTTTTGTATCCCACCCTGGGTCATCACAGGCTGGCTGTGCGGAGAACAACATTAGATCAGTACAGTATACTGGTAGTCCTTGACTTATGACCACACTTGAGCCCCAAATTTCCCTTGCTAAGGAAGACAGGTGTTAAGTGAGTTTTACCACATTTTATGACCTTTCTTACCACACTGGTTAAATGAACCACTGCAGTTGTTAAGCTAGTAACATGGTTGTAAGTAAATCTGGTTTCCCCATTGACTTTGCTTGTCAGAAGGTCTGGAAAGGTGATCACATAACCCTGGGATACTGCAATTGTGATAAATATGAGCCAGTTGCCAAGCTCTGAATTTGGAAACATGTGACTCTGGGGATGGTTGTAACAAGTCCTAAGTCATTTTTTTTCAGTGTTGTTTTAACTTTGGCCACTAAACAGATGATAGATAGATAGATAGATAGATAGATAGATAGATAGATAGATAGATAGGGGAAGGAAGGAAGGAAGGAAGGAAGGAAGGAAGGAAGGAAGGAAGGAAGGAAGGAAAGAAAGAAAGAAAGAAAGAAAGAAAGAAAGAAAGAAAGAAAGAAAGAAAGAAAGAAAGAATTAATTATTGGCCAAATATGATTGGACACACAAAGAATTTGTCTTGGTGCAAATGCTTTCAGTGTACATAAAAGAAAAGATACATTCGTCAAGAATCATCAGGTACAACAATAATAGTCATAGGGTACAATAAGCAATCAAATCCTACTAGGAAACAGTCAATATAAATCATAAAGATACAAGCGACAAAGTCACAAATGGGAGGAGGTGGGCGATAAGGAGTGATGAGAAGATTAATAGTAATAGTGCAGACTTTGTAAATAGTTGGACAGTGTTGAGGGAACTATTTGTTTAGCAGAGTGATGGCATTTGGGAAGAAACTGTCTTTGTGTCTAGTTGTTCTGCTGGGCAGGGCTCTAGAGCAACATTTTGAAGGTAGGAGTTGAAACAGTTTATGTCCGGGATGTGAGGGGTCTGTCAATATTTTCACAGATGGTTATAAGTTGATGACTATCTGTATTCTCTTTTCCTACTGATCATGAGACATTTGGAGGATACCCAAGTTGCTTGTCCCAATTTGAAACAATTTAAATTGACTAAATTCTGGGCAAAAGAACTTCATATGATTCTATGTATTCTCCTGGAAGTTGTTTGGAAAAGTACTTGCTCCCTGATTCCCGTGTTATCACTTGATTTGTTTTCCATCATTCATTTTTTTCTTCCATTATTTTGCAGGGGTGAAACTGCCTACCTTCTGGTTTACATGAGAAAAAGAGGCGCATCAGTGTAAATGGAAATGAAGACATGGTAACTGGGAAAGCTCCCATTCACACTTCCCCCCTAACAGAAGCCAGCAAGTTGAACCCATGCCTATCAGTGAATGAGCATGCACATGAAAAGTGTACATTTCAGAGGGAGAATTAAGAATGTAGTTAGCACTTTGAACCCTCCAGAAAATGAGTGCATAAGCAAAACAGTGAATTTCTTTCCGAATAGCTCTGGAAAGCTTCCCATAACTCCTTCCTGGTGATCCAGGAAGCTTCTGGGATGAGAAGTGAAATGTCTTCAAGGAAAAACAAAGAAAATTGCAATTGCCTCTTGAAAAAGCATCTCTGGGGCAACCATGACCTGAATGACAGAATCTCCATAGTTCGATATAAATTATAGTTCTGTGGTGGGATTCAATTTTTTTTTACTACCGGTTCTGTGGGTGTGGCTTGAGCGTGGCAGGGAAAAGATACTTTAAAATCTCCAGTCAGAGGTGGTATTTGCTGGTTCTCCGAACTAAAAATTTCTGCTACTGGTTCTCCAGAACTAGTCAGAACCTGCTGAATACCACCTCTGGTTCTGTCTCATCTGTTGGCTTTATTCTTCTGATCATCACCAGTCTTCAAGAAAAAAATGTGTTGGATCAACAACAGCTTTAAAACAAGATCTTCAAGATAACGTTTCCATTTCATGTAAGCTTATGAAACATATCTATATATTTACAACAGATCAATAGATTTGAAGAAATATTCATCTACTTTTGCAACTTAAAAGATCAGGATCTCTGCTACAGAAAAGAAAACCACTCCTGGAGCATGGTTTCTTATCTGTACTTTATATAGTCCTACTTTAATAAGTGCTTTCTCTAGATTAGCAGAAAGTTAATCATAGCATATTATTAAATAGATAAGAAATCACTGATAGGGCAGATCTAAAAAAAATAGAATTAGGGATTGTAGCAGATCATAAATAAGTTTTAATTCAATTATGGAATATTCAGGTGTGTTTGGACTTTGAAAATCCAAAGTGAAGATATGCTAAATGCAATTAGTGCAACCCATGTTCATATTAATTGGTATTAAGGAATTCTAGAGTGCCATGTTAATCACGTTTGGATGCAGGTTTCTTCTCCATATTTATGTTCATGTAACGACCCACGGATAAAAATGAGATTGCCCACATGATCACCAACATCCAACAATAGATATGGCACAACAAGAAGAATGACCCACTGGCAAAGTATACAGGCCAAATCTAACCTTACATATTTTGGGTTCTCCAATCATATTGGTTTTATTTTACATGGAAAGGCCCTTGGGCTGAGACTTATTTCTACCTTTCCCTTTTAAAAGACAATTTTGAAACAAGGTGGAGAAAGCATTCAAGGTTGGGAGGAAAGTTGATACTAAACAAATGTTTTGCTGAGAACATCCTCGGGTGCTTCATCTTGGTCACAAAATGCCAGCAAACTCATTGGTGACATTTGACTGGAAGGATGTCTAGGTATGCTAGATGTCTTGGCTCTCTTCTGTTGCAAAGGAGACATCATTCCTTAAGCAAGCTGGGCTAAGAAATGTAGAACCACATTATTTCCAATGGATTAACGGCAGAGGGCAGCCTAAGAACGAGGCAGAGAAATTCCATTCCCCCACCCCAACCCCTGCCCAATTTAGTGTAAATGAATTAGCTTTAGAAATGTATTGCATGGGATAAGATAATTTTGGCTAAATTTTCTTGGGTGGAATGGGGTGTTCTTGCACATATCCAATATCAGACTAGGGAAGAGATGAACGTCTTTCTATTTTCTTTCTATGTATTCAATGTATTTATATCCTACCTTTATTGTTTGTTTGTTTTAATAAACCAACTCAAGGCGTTGAACACAGTTAATACTCCTTCCTCCTATTTTCCCACAACTCTCAGATAAATTGGATTGAAAACTGCCAGAATCACCCATCTGGCTTTCATGTCCAACATTTTCATTATACAGGAATCTCCTTTTAATCTCTACAACAGACTTAAGAGGAAAGTTGGGTTGAAAATGGTTGGCTCAAAGTCTTTCAAGATCAATATTTAGTGCAAAGGAAGGATTTGAACCTGGATTTCTCCATTTCTCATCCAACGCTCCAAATCCACATTATACTATACTGGATTTTTGACCTTATCCTACTAACAGGGATGGACAGCTGTAAATCTCATCCCATCTCTTTATGGTGGAAGAGACATGATAACCCACCTTCCATGGAAGGATGGGACAGTTCTGTAGGACATTAAGTACATTAAACCAGACGTTTCCAACCATGGCAACTTTAAGCCTGGTGGACTGGGAGTTGATGCCCGCCAGGCTTAAAGTTGCCATGGTTGAAGATCTGCATTAAAGTACACTGCCATTATAGGTTCAATCAGGGCTGAGAAACCTAAGAAAGGTTTGAGCAAGGTTACAAAAATGTTGGGTATTGTCACACCGAATAGTTTTTTCCAACCTAGAACCTTCCATGTGGGTGGTAACTTCCAGAATTCTCAGAAATTCTTGGTTGGGAATTAGGGGAGCTGAAGTCCATATTATCTGGAGGTCCCCAATTTTTTTGCCCTGCTCCTTGGTTTACAAGCAGTTGTCCTAAAATTTTGCAGCTGTACTTGTAAAAGAATTCTTGTAGAACCTTGGTAATTGCATACAGTTCTTATATTTAGCAATTGTCATTGTGGTTAAACTAGTGTGGTTGGTTGTTTTTCAATGGTGGTTTTTCAACTCCCAGAATACTGGCTGGAGGAATTCTGGGAGTTGAAGTCCAGACATCTTAAATTTGCCAAGTAGAGAAGTGCTGGTTTTAACACCTAGCCCCAATTCAGGTAATCCTCAATTTACAACCATTCATTTAGTGACCTAAGTTACAATGGCACAGAGAAAAGTGACTTATAACCGGTTTTCACATGATCGTGGGGCATTGGACACATGATCAAAATTCAGGCAACAGGCATGTAAAACAGCCGCACACTCCCAAGATCATGGTATCACCATTTGTAACCTTCCCAGCTGACTTTCAACAAGCAAAGTCAATGGGAGAAGCCAGATTCAATTCACAATTGTGGCAAAAAAGTTGCAAAATGGGGCAAAACTCACTTAACTGCATTGCTTGGTAATGGAAATTTTAAGCTCAATTGTCATAAATCGAGGTCTACCTGTATATGAAGAATGAACCTGGGAATTTGATGTGTCCTAAATTAGAACTATCTTCTTTCATGCTACTAACCGGCTGAGTTTCTACGTCTCACAACCTATAATTTATTTACTATGTTATATTCAATTAAACACATTGGCCGAGTTTCAGCCATGAATGATAGGTTCACACAATGTGCTAACATATGATATGGGTCTGTTTGTGATTGGAGCTCACGCAGGGCCCTTTCTAACAGTGGCATTTTGTGAGTCACAGTTTAAGTGAGAAGAATCTCTTTAATAAATCTGGTCTGTGGCTTCCTAGGAAATATGTTCTTTTTTCGTTTTAAATTGCAAGTGGCACTGAAAATGCCAGCCATACACTATAGACTGTTGAAAAGTCTCTTCCATGCTACTGCCAAGCAAACAACATGGACATGTCCATACAATAACAAGGAGCCAACTTTCACTCTAGGGAAATTTTACTTACATTATACAATAATAGGACGAATGAAGAATTGTTTTTCAAAAATTGGATCCTTAATTAGAAACGAATAATTGTACAGCATCTCCAAACTGCCTTGTAATTTAGAAATAGCTATTTAACCCTTCATCTACTTTTGATAGAGGTATTCATTTATCAGATCAGGGGTGTCAAACTCAAGGCCCACAGGCCAGATTCAGCCTGTGGGATGCTTAGATCTGGCCCAAGTGGCTGCCCTGGAAACAGTGAAGGACCAGCCTGTTGTACCTCTGCCAGTGAAAATGGAGCTTAGGGAGGCTGTGTGTGGGCTCCATTTTTGGCTGTGATGGCCTCCTGCAACCCCTGCCAGCGAAAACGGAGCTGGGGACACATATGGCCTCCCTGGGCTCAGTTATCGCTGGCCGATGGCTGCAGGAGGCCATCACAGCCAAAACCAGAGTCTGGCAGCTACACACAGCCTCTACAGGCTCCGTTTTTGCTGGCAGGTTGATGCAGGAGGCTGTCTCAGCCAAAAATGGAGCCTGGGCCAGCCGCATGGAGCTCCCCCCCCCCGGCTCCATTTTTGCTGGCAGAGGGCTGTAGGAGGCCATTGTGGCCAAAAAAAGCTTCAAGTGACAGTGAGCTGGCCATGCCCCTCCCCCACCCTTCTCAAGGTCAAACACAACCCTGATGCAGCCCTTAATGAAATCATGTTTGTTACACCTGTATCAGATCTTCAGCTCCATCCAACTCCAGGACCACTAACAATTATTTGACCCACTGTGATCTGTCTGTGTTTGATCAAAGACAGAGTTCTGCTCTGCCCAGTTTATTTGATCCTGGCTATAAATTCAGAAAAACTGCTAGCAATGGTCTGTCTAGCTCTTCCTGTTTTGGATGATATTAGATCACTCTTTGCTTTTATAGAAGTTCAAGTGTGATCGTTCATATACTCAACCACGCTATCATGTTCTTGGCATGGACAATGGGCTAATCTTGAGGTTAATCCTTGGGTCACATGAAGAAGCTTGACTGAAAACAAGATAACTATTCCAGTCCTCTCTGAATGTATAGCATCGATGCAACTTCATGGGTAATTTTACAAGTGAAGGAATTCTCTTGCCCAATAAAAATCACACAAAACTTTTTTACTTTGTCAGCTGTAAACAGAAACATTGACAACTTTTCTTCCAGGGTATAGAGGTCTTTTGAAATAGATTAACTTGACTTTGCAACTAATGCTCTCAACTCTCTTTAAGATGTTCCAGAGGGGGAAATTTAGCTAGAAGAGACATTCTGCAAATATGGGGACCCTAATTCCTTCATTTCTCAGTGATCCATATGGGTTTCCAAATATTTTTGATTTATTGTAACAACAAAGAAGACGTGTTTTGAACCTGCTATCCCTCATCGCAGTCACTGGTTGTGACATTGGGATAATACCACTATATGCTTGGTTTGCTGTGGTGCAAGTATATGGCATATAATAATAGGAAGAAATCAATATTAAACAAGCACAACAGACCAAAATCTTGTGCTGCAGAGTAAATTTCACATAATTTTTCATGAACCATATGCAAAAGATAAGATAGGAAAAAGAAAGGCATCACAATGGCTACATCACTGGAATTGTAGGACCTACATTTCCTCTATAACCTTGGCAAATAGATTTATGGAATTCAGCTTCCAGAATTCCATGCTGGCTGAAGAATTCTAGGAGTTGAAGTCCATAGGTCACAGCCTGCTCCATAAGGAATTGTGCAAATGTTAAAGATAATAAAAGATCGCCTGTCCCAACTCCTCTTGAATACTAAAGCTATAGTGAATTGCATAAGGTTTTCAGTCACATACGAGTGTCAGGTTTACATACTGATATAAGGGAAAGCTCCGTTTCTTCCATTTATCCCAGAGTGGAAATTCCTTTAAAGTATACATAATATAGAGCCCTTTTTCTTCTCATCTCAAATCTTTTTTTATTCCAAAGATTACAATACTGCCATTTAACACCAAATTTTCAAGACCATAAAGAAAAAGAAAAAAGAAAGAAAAGACATTGAAGCAGTTTTACTACTAGCTTAGTACTAATAGAAGATAATATTTGTAGCTCAGAATTAAACTCTGGTCCCCAGTGCTCTCTGAGCTTGGTGGTTTTCTTGCAGATGTTTTATTGCCAAATTAGGCAATATCACCAGGGCTGCCATATTGCTTCCTGGAGATTTCCTATTTACTGTAGAGATGCCTCATGATTTTGCCAGTTTTCAGTTCTTACTGGTAAAAAATAAAGCCAAAAGCATCCAAGGCCACGCAAACTTTCCCTTGGCCCTTCATTAAATTCATGTAGGTGGTTTCCTGCTAGTAGAGAAAGATATCAGGAAACGGATATCATCAGCATCAAGCATCAAGATAAGAATCAGCATTGTTTCCCTTTTTAGTTTAGGATGGAAAACAGAGATTCTTGATAAACCATAAGGGAACTGAGTTTGTATTCTGAACTTAAAATTGCTCTACTGGGTCACTTAGACAGAAGGCTCCGAGTCAGAATCATTCTGCTGTACTGTATGGATTTAACCAGCACATCGATCCACTAACCAGGAAACCACATTTTAGCTTAATGTGCTGTACAGTACAACTCCAGCCCATGTGATTAGTTCACAGTGTGGTGGTTTGTGTGAAGCCCGGAAACTGGATTAATTGGCTTTTAAGTGGTAGGAATGCAAATTCTGATGAATGTGAATAAATTGTTCTCCATGATAAAAACCCTTCAAAATTGGGACAGCTCATCTGATGATGAATTAGGCTCCCTTTTATGATACACATAAAGTATGGGGGGCTTTGGTTGCATTGTTGGGGTTGCATCTTGACTCTGTTAAAACAACCTACCTCCCACACATCCCCGAATGTGGCACAAACCTATTTAGAACCTATGTGTGGTAATTATTGGTATGGCTGACCAATGGAACACTGAAGAAAGAGACTGAAGGCCTGATTCTTGCAGCCCAAGAACAAGCCATCAGAACGAATGCAATCAAAGCCAGAATAGAAAAATCTGCTGATGACCCCAAATGCAGACTCTGCAAAGAAGCGGATGAAACCATCGATCACATACTGAGTTGTTGTAAGACAATTGTTAGGAATGTAGGTCACCTAACAGCTATTTGGGTTGGACAATATATAAACCAGGATAGACATTTTAATACTGTTTCTTTAAGAGAATCCTAAAAGTGTAATTGGGTGTGGTTTCTCAAACGGCCATAAGATGGAGCCAGAAACCTGGGTTGTTTAGTCTTAGTCTTGGTTTCCTTCTGTTGAAGAATATTGCCTTTCCTTCTAATTGACTGGTATTCCTGGATTTGATGTAAGTCTGATACTGAACTGTTTTTGACACTGGACTTTGTTATTGGATTATCCCTGAATTGAACACTGACTGGCCTTACCTGTGAATGACTTTGAACTGCCTATTTTGAACTTTGCTTAAAACCTTTATTGAAAGTAAAAAAACCCTACATTTGCTGTACAGTGTATCTGTGTGCTGTGTGTGTATTATTCAAACACTACTCTCAAATATGTCTCCCTGTATGCGCTCATTCTCCTAATGGGGAATTACCTCAACAACAATCACTCAGACTGACTACAAACAACGTCACAACACAGTCATCAGATGATCCACTGGAACTTGTGTCATAACTACCAACTGCCTGTAGCAAAGAACTGGTGGGATCATAAGTCTGAAAAAGTGGTCGAAAATGAGCATGCAAAACTACTATGGGACTTCCGAATACAGACTGATAAAGTTTTGGAACACAATGCCCCAGATATCACAATTGTGGAGAAGAAAAAAGTGTGGATTGTCAACATTGCCATACCTGGCAGAATTGACAAGAAACAACTTGAAAAAATGACCAGATATCAGGACTTGAAAATTGAACTGTAGAGACTCTGGCATAAACCAGTGCAGGTGGTTCCAGTGGTACTCGGCACACTGGGTGCTGCGCCTAAAGACCTAGGCAAGCACTTAAAAGCAATTGGCGCTGACAAGATCACCATTGGTCAGCTGCAGAAGGCCACCTTACGGGGATCTGCTCGCATAATCCACCGATACATCACGCAGTCCTAAACGCTTGGGAAGAGTTCGACTAGTGATTTGTGATACAAAAACCAGCATAGTCATCTCATTTGCTGTGTACACCATCGTTTTTCGTGAATAACAACAACAACAACAATTATTATTATAATAGAAGATACTAAGAAGATACTTCCGTAGTGGTTCCTACCTTAGTTGCTACCAGTTCGGTGGATGATTGTGCTTGCACGCATGTGCTCTAACACACCAATCAGCTGACAGGATGAAGAAACAAAAAGCTAGGAGCGACCTTCCTACCCGCCCATGTGCTTGTCACTTCTTTTATCCTCTCAGCTGATCGTTGGAGGAAGTGGTTCAGCTGTACCGGTAGGTTTTTTTACTACTAGTTCAGCCAAACCGGACCAAACCGGTAGCATACCACCACTGTACTTGGTTGACACCTAGGATGCTGGCAGCAACCCGTATCAACCATCAGAGCCAGTCAATTATACTTGTGGTACATTTTTAATGTTCAGTTGACTCAGTTTCATGTTTAATGAATAAAAGTTTTATAATAAAAAAAAATAGAAGCTTTTGGAAGTTAGAAAGTTAACTGATAAGACATTGTATTTCACACCAAATTCCCACGCATAGGATATTAAATCCTGGCTTTGTTTGAAATGCTGAGCATACCCATATCAGCTGAGTTGGTGCCAAATGCAGAGCTATGAAGGAATCAAGCACAATTTATCTTCATGGAAACCCAGCTCCTGAGATCTGTCCTTGATCCAGTCTATTGACAAAGGCAGGACAATTGCAGAGGAAATACTTTCAGAAGAGCGTGTGTCCTGCAATACTCCTGCAGAGTATTGCTTTGCAATATTTATAATTTTTTCTACTGTCATTGTTCAGAATTGCACTTCTAAGATTAGAAAAACCTTCACAATTCAATTAAGCCCTCCCCTCCAAAACAATGGTCAAGTATGCACATATTTCTTTTGTATCTCTTTAGCCACTAAATAAATCGTCTTTAGAAATCATCAATGAATCTCTGCTTAAACATGGAAAATGTTATATTATAGAGGAAAAGTTTGTAGAAAGATGAGGGCAAAAGAGGACAGCATTGCTTATTGAACTCAGGTGGGCTTGGAAAGACAGGAGCTGCTGTCTTGTCCAGTAAGCAAAGAGGAACTACAAAAAGGCTTTTCTAAAATGTTTGGGTTCTGTCTTGCAGCTCAGATTGAATCTTTGGGCAGAGAATTTTTGTTTATGTAACCCAAACAATGAGGCATTGATTCAGTCAATCCCTTCCAGCTCATCTTGTTTAAGAACCTTGTTTTCAATTGAACAAGGAACCAAAAGATGACCTGGCTGTCTTCTTCCCCTTGCTCAGGAAAAGGATCATCCTGACAAGTTCCCATTTATAGTTCAAAGCTATATTTGATATTTGATATTTCAAAGCTAGAAAAAAAGTGGGATAGATAGAATCACCTCCAGATGGATCAGCAACTGGCTAACAAACCATACTCAACGAGTAGTCCTTAATGGGTCTAAATCTACATGGAGGGAAGTAAGCAGTGGGGTGCTACAAAGTTCCGTCTTAAGCCCAGTACTCTTCAATATCTTCATAAATGAATTAGATGAGGGAATACAAAAGGAACTCACCAAATTTGTAGATGATACTAAGCTGGCAGGAATAGCTAACACCCTAGAAGATAGGCTCAAGATCCACATGGATCTTGACAGACTAGAACACTGGGCCGTATCTAACAAAATGAAATTCAATGTAGAGAAAAGTAAAGTCCCACACTTAGGCAAGAAAAACCAAAAGTACACATATAGATTGGGTGAAACCAGGCTTAATAGCAGTAACTGTGAGAGGGATCTTGGAGTCTTAGTGGACAACCAGCTAAATATGAGCCAGCATTGTGCAGCAACAGCCAAAAAAGCTAATGCAATCCTAAATTGCATTAACAGAGGGATACAATCAAGATCAAGGGAGGTACTAATACCACTCTATAAAGCCTTAGTAAGACCACACCTAGGGTGCTGCATCCAGTTTTGCTCACCACACTATAAAAAAGATGTTGAGATGCAGAGAAGAAGCCCAGCCCTAGAACTAACTCCCAGGATCTTCATGAGCTTTCAACAAAGCAGAGTACCAACTTCAAGTGTTCCTTGTACTTTCAATAAATCCCCTTCATTCCATCCAGGCCCCAGAGGCATTCTTACAAAAGAAAATGGTGGGTGATCGCAGCAAGAGGATTTGATCGCTGGGTACTTTGAAATTGGCCACACCTGTTGCTGTATGACAAATGCCCATGAGATGCTTTCTATATTCCAGATGGGGGCATTGGTTTGTGAAAATTTGAGGCCTCTATTTGAGTCATCATCCCAATTTTGGGCACTATTATTAACCAAATAACTAACTGGAGATGTGAGATGGAGCAGAAGATAGGTAATATAGCCTTGCATTCACCAATCTTAATCATTGTTGGACTATCTGAGCCAAGGACAATTGTTAAACAGCACTTATGAGGCATTGCTATCTGGACTGATAAAGGACTTACAAAGGAATCTTTAAACATTGGTATGAGTGGTCCTTGACTTATAGGTCTAGTGATTGTGGCCACAGGCTAAAAAGTGTGAGACCATGAGTTCAAACCCTGCCTTAGCCATGAAAGTCAGCTGGGTGACTTTGGGCCAGTCACTGTCTCTCATTCCAACCTGCTTCACAGGGTTGTTATAAGGAAAATAAGAGGAGGAAGGTGTGTTGGATATGTTTGCCACTTGGAGTTATTTGTAAAAATAACCAATCAGGATACAAAGAAACAAACGAATAAATAAACAAACCACGTTTGGGACTAGAATGTCTACTTGATAAACGGGACCCCCATTTTTCCCCATCTTTAGGGGACAAAACTCAAATACATGGAGTTGATTTATCAGATTCTGAAGAGGGATTGGTGATTCCACACCTAATGAAGAGTTTTTGTTACAGCATGACAACCAGGAATAGTCCCTATCGATTCAGTGAGGTGGCATCTTTGGTAAAGAGGGATAAGAAAACATGGGAAACTTCAAAAGAAAAACAGAGTGGCCACAATAGCTTCCTCAGATGCCAAATGTGCCCACGGATTTCAAAAACTGAGAAATCCCAGCTTCCACCCAAGTTCTGCAAGCAGTGGTTAGCTAAGGATAATAAACATGTCTGAAAGAGACTACACTGCCTGTAGTTTAATATTTTATGAATCAGCTCCTTCTGAAGCCATGGAAAAGTACCTTTGGGAACACATCCTGGCTGATGTGAGTTCTCATTCTGTACAGGTATATTTTTAAACTCGTGTATGGACAACACTGCACCACAGACATGGGCAGTGTTCCTTTATACACTTCAATTATTATCCCACCTGGTTGCTTTTGTTTTGGCTCAGAAGCTCTGAAGAAGGGAAGCATTTAGCATTTTGTAGTTGACGTTGAAGAAAAGGCAACTGAAAAATACCTTTCTGTACAAATAAGACATAATTCAAAAGCAATATGTCTTTTCCAGTCTGATTCCATCCAGTTATACAGTTACAGTCCACATCACTTTTTAAACTGTTGACTTGGGGGTGGAGGTGAGGTGGGAATGAGCTGTGTGATGTCACATTTGGCATGATGCCACTATGCATTATTCCATTGAGATAGTGCATAGTAGCATTACAGGATTGACTATCAAGTGTAATAATAGATACCATTTTAAATCATCACCACAAAGTACAGTAAGCCATTAATAAAACTACCAACAGAATCTTTCCAGCTTTGCACACAGATCCTAAGATATTTAGAACTTTATAGATTTGCATTAATACCTGAAAAT
Organism: Hydrophis major; assembly: GCA_033807585.1. Taxonomy (NCBI): domain Eukaryota; kingdom Metazoa; phylum Chordata; class Lepidosauria; order Squamata; family Elapidae; genus Hydrophis; species Hydrophis major. Next base: position 199,169,725 of record CM066331.1, read on the forward strand.
CTGGAATTGGGCTGTAGATTTTGGTGTGTCCTTAGAAAGCTCTGGCTAAAAACCCCTGCATTTGCAATCTGATACATTAATAAAGGGGTCTCCAAACTTGACAACTTTAAGACTTGTGGACTTCAATTCCCATAATTCTCCAGCCCTGCATTAATATAATGAAAACTTGGACTGGGCAGAGATAACACTATTTAAATAAAAGAATACAAACCAAAAGGATCTCTCTCTACTTTTCTTAACTAGGCCATATCAGCAGATTGATGGCTGTTCAACAGGAAGATTGTTATCACCAATTAATGTTGTGATGAATGGCCACCATGGGACATTTATGCCTTGAAATTTTGCAATGTCACCAACTGTGCCTCCTACATTCCATTTGCCCTCACTGTTTACAAAAGAGCATTGTTTTTCTATATCCAGGTATGTATTAATGTCTCCCAAAGGACAGGCAGTTGAGCCTTTCAGGCAAAGGTTCTCACTCAAGAATGCAAATGCCAAAAAATATGTTAGTATTTATGGTGTAAACTGATAGGAGCCATTTTGTTGAATCTGGTGATATATTAACAAGAAAGATAAAAAATAGCTAGCTAGATGATAGCTAGCTACTTAGATGATAGACAGACAGACAGTTGGATGGATGGATGGATAGGTAGGAAGGTAGGTGGGTAGGTAGCAGAGAAAAATGCTGCGAACTCCGTAAGGTGTCAGCCAGCCAGTAAACATTCATTTCCATTCAATCACCCACTTTACTCTGAATTAAAGGATTATATATATGCACTTACCGAAAATAAGAAAAGGTGTTTGGGCGGGGATGTAGAAGTAGTGAGGGGTTTGGGAGAAGGAAAGAGAGTGATAGTGTTAAGTACTTGGACATGGGTTGGAGTAAGTGGAGACAGTCTTGAATGTGAACTTTCAGCTCTTTATTGCATAGTGACTTCTCGAAACAATAACAGTGAACTTTGCCTTATATAGGCAACCCTTGTGAGAATTGTCCAATAGCGAGCTATGAACGCTAGCTCTTTAAATCAATAATAATCCTCTGTTAAGGGCCAATCGGATTCCTCAGAACTAACCAATCCGATCTGGCCGCCTAACAGCCAATCAGAAGTGCAGGGCCAGAACCCTGCACTTTACCTCAAACTCATACTTTATTAACTATGGTACATACACAACAGATAGCATTCAATTTAGTTCAATATTCAGTGAAAAATTAAATTCAAAAATTCAAACTGCAGCAGAAATATAGCAGATAGGAACAAGTCCCAAATCAGGTATAGGCCTGCAGTGATATTGAATATTTGCTTAATGCCCGATAGAATGCTGAACGTGAGCCAGGAATGTATCTGTTACAGTTTCTACCAAGAAACTCCTTTCATATTTACAATAAGGCCATTCAAGATATGATCAGACAGTTAAGCATTATAACATTTCTACTTAGGGAACAGAAGTTTCTGGAAAATTAATACTTGTAGGATATGTAGCAATGTTCATTTATATACCCAGATAATGTTATTATAGCAGAAGGAGTTTGTCTTGCTGGTTGGAAAAGGGTCATTTCCAGTTTCTTGCAACTAGATTTCCAGATTTTTTTCCTAGCTTTATTTTTTATTTTCCATTTTGATAGTATTATTGTGGTTTTGGCTTAATACTGTTTATTGTTATTTTTCTTACTTTACTTGAACTGTGGATGTTTTAACCGTATTATATATTTTACAGAAGCAGCTGAGAATCATTTTTGGATTGTGGTGGGATAAAAATACAGTGAATAAAAAAGTAAACAAATGACACTGCAGACTACTTCTGCTGATCACCAGCTGCCTGAGATTTGGCAGTTGAAATCTCACCAGGCTCAAGATTGACTCAGCCTTCCATCCTTCCGAGATGGGTAAAATGAGGACCCAGATTGTTGAAGCAATATGCTGACTCTGTGTAAACCACTTAGAAAGGGCTGTAAAGCACTGTAAAGCAATATACAAGTGTTGTGAATGTATAAAGTTTTAATAAAGCATGAGCTTGGAGTAAAGTGCAGGGTTCTGGCCCTGCACTTCTGATTGGCTGTTAAACGGCCGGATGGGATTGGCCCGCTCCGGGGAATCCAATTGGCCCTTAACAGAAAGTTCCTATTGGTTATGAGAGCTAGTGCTCCTCGTTGGTTATTGGTTAATAGTTACGGGGTTTGCCTATATAAGGCGGGTTAAAACTGCTATAGAAGCTAGAAGTCACTATGTAAATAAAGAGCTGAAGTTCACCGTTCAGAGGCTTGTCTCCATTCTTTCTTGCCCATGCTCCAAACATAACACTGGCGACGAGGATGGGATATGGAGACATCTGAACCAACGAAACTTCGAAGAACATCGAGCACGTGACAGACGACGCTACACAACGGAACCATGTCCGGCATCGTCGTACCACCCGCTCCGTTCGATCCAGTACAGGAGGACTGGGAGTCCTACATGGATTGCTTCCAAATGTTCTTAGAAACCAACAACTTAAAGGACGCCACACCAGGAAAGAAACGGGCGGTGTTCCTAACGCATTGCGGTCCAACCGTATTTAAGATGGCTAAAGCACTAGCAAAACCCCAAGAAGTGAAGGCGATGGATTGGGACGACCTCGAACCTCTCCTACGAGATCACTACGCACCAACCGTGCCTACGCTCGTGAGATGGCACGAGTTTTATCAGAGGAGCCAGCGAAAGGGAGAAAGCGTGGCAGACTTCATAGCAGACCTCCGAAATTTGGGACGCCTCTGCGGATTCGCCGATTTAGAAGAAGCACTAAAAGATTGCATAGTTCTGGGACTAGATGCACCAGGCGTTCAAAGCAAGGTGATGGCGAAAGGCGACATCAGCCTTGCTGACTCCATCGCCGATGCTACCACAGCAGAAGCAACCAGGAAGTCGGCTGCACAACTACGCTGAAACCACGCTCCAGTACCACCACCGACAAGTGACATTTTACCCAGGTCAGAAGGGCAGCTTGCAACGACGCACCACGAGGACCTCTCTTCGTCATCAGACAGCAACGAAGAAGGGGTCCATCGACTGCGGTCCTACCGGGACCACCACCCGAAGCCTTTACGCCCTTGCGCTGGCTGTGGGGCCAACCATGCCAGGTCCGAATGCAAATTCCGCGACGCGCTCTGCCATGGGTGCGGGAAGCGAGGCCACATTGGACGGGTCTGCCGAAGCTTACCAGGACCCGGCCAGGCCTCAAAAAGGACTAACTATCGCCAATCAACAGGAAACCGTCCTGTACGGCGAGAGCCAGTAAACCACTCCTACAGAAATCAAGTTTTGCAGAGAGAAGAGGCTCACCATACTATCACTATCGGTCACGCCTCAGCTTTAAACACCAAGAAAATACGAGTCACAGTAGCCATCGAGAACCAGCCTTGCCACATGGAAGTCGACTCGGGATCGTCCCTCTCGATGGTGTCCTGGAAGACCCTTAAGCAACTCATCCCCACGATTCAACACCAAGATCTCCGCTCCCAAAGACTCATCCTCAAGGACTACCAAGAGAATCGAATCCCTGACGTTGGTTCCTGCCGAGTTCGAGTCTCCTTCAAGAAGCACACAGCGTACTTACCACTAACTGTCATCGATAGAGACAGGTCTAGCCTACTAGGCCTCCAATGGTTCACGCCACTCGGCATTGAAGTGGCCGGCATAAACCAAGTCAGCGGAAGTGACTGGGAGGGAGACCTCATCCATGAGTTCAGGGACGTCTTCGCGGACAGCTTAGGTGAGTACAAGGGGAACCCGATTTCATTCAGTCTAGACCCAAAGATAGCTCCCATCCGACTTAAGCCCCATTGAGTTCCGTTTGCCTTAAAGTCGAAAATCTATGAAAAACTCAACAAACTGATAGCTCAGAGGGTGTTAGAGCCCATCGATCACTCCCCCTGGAAACCCCAATTGTAACACCCATTAAACCAGACGGGTCGATCTGAATTTGTGGGGACTACCGGGCCACTTTGAACCACGTCCTACAGCAGAACGCATATCCAGTGCCGGTGGTGCAGCATCTCCTCCACTCCCTGGAGGGCGGGAAAGTCTTCGCTAAATTAGATTTAGCACAGGCATATCAGCAACTACCTGTTGATGAAAAGACGGCACAGGCACAAACGATTGTGACGCACCGAGGTGCCTTTAAATGTACCCGGCTTCAATTCGGAGTTAGTGTAGCCCCGGGGATTTTTCAGAGCCTTATGGAGAGGTTATTACAAGGGATTAAGGGCGTGGTCCCCTATTTTGACAATATATTAATTGCGGCCCCTACAAAAAAAAATCTTACAGGACCGGTTAAAATTAGTCCTAAAAAATTCCAAGAGGCCGGTCTTAAAGTAAAAAAAAAACAAATGTAAATTATGTACTGACAGTTGAGTTTTTAGGGTACCTAATTGATAGCCAGGGTATTCACCCTACTGAAAGTAAACTAAGGGCGATAAAAAACGCTCCCAGGCCACGAAACAAGGCTGATCTCCAGGCGTTCCTAGGCCTCATCAACTTTTATAATGTATTTTTACCGCATAAACGGTCGCTGAACCGTTACACCGGTTGTTAGATAAGAAAGCAAATTGGTTATGGGGTCACCAAGAAGAACAGGCGTTCCGCAACATGAAAAAGCTGCTCACTTCTGACTCTGTACTCATGCAGTATAACGAGACTTTGCCGTTAAATATAACATGTAATGCTTCGCCTTTCGGAGTGGGTGCCATTTTGAGCCATGTACTGCCAAATGGGAACGAAGCCCCTGTTGCATATTTTTCAAAGACACTTTCAAAAACTGAGCGAAATTATGGACAAATCGATAAAGAAGCCCTTGCAATTGTGTCAGCTGTTAAAAGATTCCACGAGTACATGTATGGCCGGGCTTTTACTAATGTGACTGACCACAAACCATTATTGGGGATAATAGCCGGAGATAAGCCGATTCCCTACATATTATCCCCTAGGATGACTCGATGGTCAGAATTCTTAGCTGCTTATAACTATCGGCTGCAATACCGCCCGGGGAAAGCCATTTCCCACGCCGACGCATTGAGCCGAGCACCGCTTCCAGAGACTCTTGACGATCCTGCACCAACGGTAACCACGTTGCAAATTGAGGCACTCAACTCGCCGCCATTAACCGCCCGAGATATCGCAAGAGAAACCAAACGTGGCCCCACCTTAGCGTGAGTCCTAAGCTAGGTAGAACGCGGATGGCCATTGGACCAATTATCAGATGACTTCACACTATTCAAGACTCAACAAACCGAGTTGTTCTCCCAAAAAGGCTGTGTCATCTGGGGTGATAGAGTCGTCATCCCAGAACGACTCCAGAAAGCGCTTCTGAGAACCTTGCACGATGGCCCCCCCGGCATCGTGCGAATGAAAGCCCTTGCGCGAAGCTATGCATGGTGGCCGGGCATTGACAAGCAAATCGAACATTGGGTTAAAGCTTGTCCAAAATGCCAGGAAGTGAGCAACACCCCACCTAAAGCCATTCCTACTGAATGGGAGACACCACGCGGACCCTGGTCCCGAATTCACTTGGACTTTGCAGGGCCGACCAAAGGCCACACCTTTCTACTAACCGTCGACGCCTATTCAAATTGGCTCGAGATTCATCGCATGACGACTACAACCTCCGAGGCAGTTATCAAAACCTTGGAAAGACTATTTGCAACCCATGGACTACCAGACGTCCTGGTATCCAATAACGGGCCCCAATTTACAGCACTGTCGTTCAAGCAGTACCTCGCTGACCGCGGCATTCGACACACGCTCACCTCGCCTGTGCACCCTGCGACCAATGGCAAAGCAGAACGCATGGTACAATTTGTGAAGAAAACCTTACAGAAGGTAGACTACGACAACATTGACGACAAGATCAATCGAATCCTTTTTTTACAACACATCACACCGCATAGCGTCACCAACAAAACTCCCGCCAAACTGCTAATGGGATGAAAACTCCGCTTCCACCTCGACCGGTTACACCCGGCTTACGAACCGGAAAAACTACTAGGATCCAGCGGCCGCTGTCGTGCCTTCCAGGTAGGAGATTTGGTGTACGCTAAAAACCTCTTGGGTGACCCATTGTGGGTGGAGGCGACAGTAGTTCGTGTAACCGGCCCAAGATCCTACCTTGTACAATGCCTTAACGATAGACTATGGAAACGCCATATCGATCAATTACCATTGCGGCTTCCGGCGGGCAGTTCTGAACTCCCCTATGACCAGACTGGGGGGGGGGAGGTACGGAAGAAGATGAATTCCAAGGAGAAGAAAACCCGTTTGAAGGGAACGACGGTATAATAGAGACTCAGGAAGTGGAATCAGAGAGGGAAACAGTTGCACCTCAGGGAATTACAGAGAACATGGACAACGACGGGGAAATGAACTCTGAACCAGAAACAGCCCCACTGCCAAACAACAATCTACCTCAGTGTGATTGCAGCCTAATGACACAGCGAAACTCAAAGAGACTAATAAAACAACCGTCCTACCTAAAGGACTATGTAACTGCGCCCTGCAAACAGAAGCCAGGGGGAAGGGGTGTTGTGAATGTATAAAGTTTTAATAAAGCGTGAGCTTGGAGTAAAGTGCAGGGTTCTGGCCCTGCACTTCTGATTGGCTGTTAAACGGCCGGATCGGATTGGCCTGCTCCGGGGAATCCAATTGGCTCTTAACAGAGAGTTCCTATTGGTTATGAGAGCTAGCACTCCTCGTTGGTTATTGGTTAATAGTTACGGGGTTTGCCTATATAAGGCGGGTTAAAACTGCTATAGAAGTCAGAAGTCACTATGTAAATAAAGAGCTGAAGTTCACCGTTCAGAGGCTTGTCTCCATTCTTTCTTGCCCATGCTCCAAACATAACAAGTCTAAGTGCTATTACTATTTACAGGTTTATTTTACTTCTGGTCTTTTTGCATATGTGAATGTGCACGTGTATGCACACACACACACACACAAGTTTGCACCCAACAGACTGTCAAATACATTTCTATGTCCAGATTAATGCAAAACACATAGACCATTCAATTTAGCATACAAAAATATGTGTGCTTATTTATTAAATATTACCAGACATTACCAGTATAATGATTCAAATAATCAGCCCTGGCAGGTAAAAGCAGAGACAGGGCAGGATTACATACTATTCTGACCTAAGCCTCATTCCAAGCAAACAAAGACCAAACAGAGATAAAAGCAAAACCTTTTAAATGTGTCTCTTTGAATTCTGTTCATTCACAGTAAAAACACTATTAATTGTCCCACATAAGAACAAGCCTTGCTAAGGTTGTGCAAGACTGCCAAGAACATTAGATTAAATTGCAAGTAAATATTAAAAACCAAAAGTCTCCAAACACAAATCAGGATAGTCCGAACTTCCATTCTTTGCTTCTGGCAAAGAATCCCACCTCTGAGGGCTGGCTTTTATTCCGTAAGGGAGGGGCCATCACCTTGGAGCCTTACTCCGAGTTGCCCGTTGATGCTGCAGCTACTCTTTTCTTCAAGCAGCCCTGCGCGCATGAACACTGGCACAGGCTCCTCGGGGTCCTCTGCATCACTGCTGCCAACCTCCAATAAGCTCTGAAGGCAGCACTCCACTCTCTGACAGTCCTGGCCCCATCCCTGCATCACATGCAGGCCCCTCATCTGAGTCGTCACTCTCCAAGATCTCAGCCATCTGCACCTGTTGCCGGCGAACCACAACACGTACATATACACAGAGACATACCTATATATCTAGGAATATATATCTATATACCTATATATCTATATACATATGTATGTATGTATGTATGTATGTATGTATGTATGTATGTATGAATCATTGTTTGAATGCAAAGCAGAAAGTGAAAACTTGAGAGTTCACAAGGTTGATAACTCTATGGAACAAAGCTATGTGAATCTAGATGTTCTGCTTTGGCTGCCATGAAGCCTCCTCCCAGAAGGTGACAAGGAAAACTGAGACGATGTGTAGCATCCCTGACAATACTGAGGGCCTTGGTTAAGCAGCGCTTATATGCCATGTCCTGGATAGAAGGAAGTGAACTTCCAATTATCTTTTCTGATGGCGTCACACAGTCTCCATCTTGGAAGGACATCGATCAGAGTGGCTGCTTTCCAAAGAGATCTGCCCCAAAATATGTGACTGAGCCACAACAGGGATGCAGTGTGGGACCCAGTGAAATGGAAAAGGAACCTAATGCCTATGGGGATGCAGTGGGGTAGGAAGTGAAGCATGGAGCACCTCAGCAGTGAGGGAGGCCCTGGGAGCAGAGGTGGTATTCAGCAGGTTCTGACCAGTTCTGGAGAACTGGTCGCGGAAATTTTGAGTAGTTCGGACAACTGGCAAATACTACCTCTGACTGGCCCCACCCCGATCTATTCTCTGCCTCCCAAGTTCCAGGTGATCAGCAGGGTCTTCTTTTGTTGCCCTACACAGGAGAACGGAGCTGGAAATCAGGTCAATGGGGTGCGGAGGGAATGGGATTTTGCAGTAACCTTCCCCCTGGCGTAGGGAGGGAATGGAGATTTTACAGTATCCTTCCCCTGCCACGCGCACCAAGCCATGGCCATAGAACCAGTAGTAAAATTTTTTGAATCCCACCACTGCAAAAGAGCCTTCCTCTGCCATTGCCTCCTCCCTATGGAATATCTTGCCCCCAGAAATGAGGTTGGCCCCTACTCTTTGGGCCTTCTGATATAGTGTGAAGATCTGGCTCTGCTAATCATTATGGTTATCAAATGGCACACAATCCAGGAATTAGCTGGTGGCTTGAGGTCACGCTGTCAGGGTTCCAAGTAACATGCCCATAGCAACCAAAATGGCTGAGGCCATTTTGAGTCTTCAGTGCTGATACACACCTTCTGCCTTTTTAACTTGTCTTAATCTTGTTCTCACTTTATTCTTAATTTTGTTTTTAACTGCATGTCTTTCATATGGTTTTATTATTTGTACCTGTAAATTGCCCGGGTATACTTGGATAGTCTCTAAATTAAAAAACAAAACAAGGCAGAAAAGTTTATGGATTTGAGATATATTTCATAATTTCAAGCAGCTTTGCAGTTCCTTATCCTAGTTGCCTAGCAAATGGAACAGTTAGTTCCTTGTCACATGGTGCCCAGGAACTATGCCATTGAATGCAATCTGTGTTGATCTGAATGTAACCAGTAATAGAGATTTGTTTCCTAGTTTTCTTGGATATGGCCTGCCTGACTTGGGAAACCTTGCTGTTTTCTGCACATTTAGTTTTCAGAAAAGATGGAGGTACCATGACTCTTCAGATATATTGAAACATTTTCTCACTCCATAGAATGACTTGCAGGATGTAAAGTACATTCTGTTAGAAAAACTTTTGCAAAAATTAAAGTAGGGACTATTGAACCAAGTATCCAGATAGGTGGTGGGGTGCTCTTTATCAGTCGTATACCAGCAGATAGCCATCCATTTGGGATGTTTTAAGTTGGACCCCTGCAATGAGCAAGAGGACCCTTCCTCTGTTCTGCTCCTTGTAGTATCCCTTAAGGCCTAAGTGTTCTTCCTTCCTTGACTAGAGTTGTGTGTCTTCCCAAAAAGCAACTTGAATATCAAGTCTCACAGTTTCCAACACAAAATCTATATCCAAAGGCTTGCCAACCCTAATTTATATCCATATAGTATGCTGCTGATCTAGTCTTTATCCCTTTTGGGGCGAGGTCTACTAATAACCATTCTGATCTGGAAGCCACAAGGTATTTATTATTATAGCAATAACAACAGCACTGAAAACTTATATATTGCTCTATAGTGCTTTTATAGCACTCTCTGAGAGGTTTACAATATTGCTCCAACAATCTGGACTCTCATTTTACCAACCCTAGAATGATGGAAGGCTGAATTAACCTTGAGTCTTCAGGATCGAACTCCAGACTGTGGGCAGAGTTAGCCTGCAATACTACCAGGGCTCCTATTATAGGCTTTTAATATATCTGTTTTACATATATGGTTTTTGAAATTATTCATAGCTAATATGATTTTTATCATCTGGAAACAGAAGAATCACTAGAGTAACCAAAGAATTTTATTAAAGGTTAGCACTCTTAGAAGAATACATTCCAAATTCTTGAATGAGAATCCTACATAGAGTTTACTACAAAAACATACAACTCCACCAAAGCTTTAATGCATCATGTCTGGAACCAAAGAAAGAATTGAGTGTAATACAAGGATACACACAGATTATTAACCCCCCACCCCCCAAAAAAATGTTAAAGAAATATTCTGCTTTTTCAAACGGGAGACATTAACTTGAAATGGTTTCAGAAGAAATATAAGACAAATTAAATTACGGGTCATTTTTCTAAAGTGATCTCATCAGAGAAGTACTGTAGTATATGCTTATAAAAATAATCATATCATATTCAATTTAGGCAGAAAAAAAGTTTATAAAGATTGCATGGAGAGGCTGATCCCAAAAGAAATGGTAACATAATCAACACCAACAGTCCACTGTGTACTCCCTTCTTTTTCAGGACTTTTAGTATTCAATGCTGAAAGGATATTCCTTGTGATTGATACACCTGGAGAGAGAGAATTGGACATTAGAATTAAATGGCACTTAAGGCTGCCTTGGGAGGGCAGGCCAAGCAAGAATTGTATGCTAATACCCTAAACTTCAAAAGTCCTTGATATCATCTATAGCATGAATTAGCACAAATTGTGATCATCAAACATATGTAGCCTCGTCTAACCCTCATAAGAGTTTCTACATTTGGTATGTTTAATTTTTTCCCATCCTCAAAACTACAAAGGCAGATCCTCTGTTTTAGAAACTTGGCTGGATTAATATCAAACATAATAAATTCGTATTTTAATGTTGGCAATTGCTATTCAGCAAATAAAATTGTGACTTAGAAGTTATTAATCATAGGCTGGTCAACCCATAGGCAAGCCATTGGCAAACACTCAATATGTCTGTTGATCACTGAATACTCACAACTTTAAAAGCATTACACAAGCCTACAATTATCTCTCTGACCCTTTCCCAACCTGGTGCCCTTCACATATTTTGGACCATATTCCATACTGGCTGGAAATTCAGAGATTTAGTCCAGCATACAACTTAGGGTTGACAAAATGTTATTTTATCATCAGAAGCCTATATAAAGTCAAGCAAAAACAACAACAGCAGTAAAGTTGAGTGTACAGGAAGCCCTCAACTTATGTCCACAACTTGGACCAGAAATTCTGTTGCTAAGCAAGGTGGTGTTGTGGCCCGCCGGTGTCTGATGGAGCTGGCAGCAGAGTTGGACAGTAGTGAGGAGGTTGGGGAGGAACCTGGGGAGGGGTGAGATTCTACCGGTTCTATCCGACTCTGTAGAACTGGTAGCTCTGAAGAGCAGCAGACATAGAACCAGTTCTATGTCTGCTGCTGTTTTGGCCCACCTGCCCGCCCAGGCTCTTACCTGTCCTTTATTTCCTGCCTTTTCAACCTCAGCTGCTTTGTGTGGCACAGCTGTGGTTGAAAAAGCAGGAAAAAAAATGCTTTTTCAACCACTGCACATCTGCGCAGTGCTGCTCAGCTGTCCAGGCAGCAAGCTGACGATGATTCACACATGCACAAATCGAAAAATCACCAAACTGGTAGTTACACTGGCCAGATCCCACCCCTGCACCTATGCCAGTCTTGGAGGCTGAGGAGGGTTCAGACGAGGGCTCTGCATCGGAGGCAGGGATGGGGCCAGGACAGGCTGGCTGTCATCAGCTGCCTTCAGACTCAGACAGCAGTAAGGCAGGGGAGTTACTGGAACCGGTTCCCAGCCTGCACAGGGCTACCAGAAGACAATTGAGAAAGCAGGGTCGACTGAAGTGTAAGGCCACACCTTGGAGATGATTGACCCCTCCCATAGGACATAGAGGAGCGAACGGGATGTGAACTTTTGCAGGAAGCAATTAGTTCATCTGATCAATTCAAGCTTTGAAAAGTTCTGTTTGACTCCGTCAAGTTTGACCTTGCCCTGCATTTGGGCAGTTAGTTCTCTGGCAGCATTCCAAGTGCCATAAGGTGGGTGTTTATAAACATTCCCCTGAAAGACTGTTTGTGAAGCCTTGCAGGCTGTGAATGAACGTAATTCAAAGCCATGGAAATAAAAGAGATTTTGCCCGGACAAAGATTGTGTTTTATGCTTTCTAAGGAAACCTAAGTCAGGACAGGCGTTAAGTGAGTCACAGCTTCTGCCATTGACTTCACTTGTTAGAAGCCAGCTGGGAAGGGTTGCAAATGATAACATATTTGCAACTGTTGCAAATACATGCTGTTTGCCAAGTGTCCAAATTTTGATCAACTGACTGTGGGGATACTGCAATGGTTAAGTGCAATGATCACGTTTTTTTCAATGCTTGTTAAGAGATGACCAGGGCTGAGCCTGAAGGAGCCAAATGTGTCATCAGTCATGAGTCCCTTCATGCCTACAAGAGAACTAAGTCCAGTCCACCTTGAATTCCTTAACCCTTATCTATAGTCAATTTGCTTTAACTGTTACTAGTTCAGATTCTTGTTAAGCTTGCAATAAATCTTTATACCCATTTCAACTGCCTGGATCACCTGATTTCCTTGGCACTTGACAGTGCTGTTGTAACTCTAAATCGGGGTCCCCAAACTAGGCAACGTTAACACTTGTGGACTTCAACCCCCAGAATTCTCCAGACAGCTTAGCTTTGTTTGGATTTGTTAAATCAAAGAAATGACATGGTGGCTCAGTGTAACATGAGAATCCAACTAAAAAGCCTTGTTTTTAATAAAATGGATTAGGTTGAACCTATTGTTTATTGTGAGAAAAGTGTTTATTTAGTATAACTAATCATTTACCACGTACCATGTTATGGTTTGATTCATGGTTAACCTGGAATTCCCCAAATCATACAAAACCTGAGTTTTGTATGAATTTATGAATTCAGCTGCCCATAAAAATCATACAAGGGCTTTTACAAGCTGTTGCCCAAGAAAGCATGATAGCTCTAATTAGTACTGAATTGGACAACACTCCCAACATTTTCTCCAAATCATACTTACGAAGTCATTGCACATGCTCTCCAGTTCCGATTGAAACTGAGGATGGTTTCCATGTCCTGCTTAGACAAGTCAAAGTCAAATACCTAGCACGCAGGGAAAAAAAAAATAACGGTAAGAAATTCTAAGAACTCCCAAAACCATAATTCTGTGGAATATGCTTGAGGAACCTTTAACATTGGGTGTCATATACTATATATCTTCAACTGCAGCATTTATGAATCTGGTTTAGTACCAAGAATTATTGTCTAAAATTCCTGAAGGTCTAAGAAAGTACATCCCTGTTTTTCATCTATATTTACGAAGGAATTGATTTTCCTCCATTGCCAAGTATGGTTCAATGCCATTCTGTGCCTGGTTCTGCTACCTACAGAAATATTTCAGCAGCACAGATTTGTATTGATCTGTCTACAATCCTCTGCTTCTTGAAAGCAGTTAAATTAAAAATAAACAGAACACTTCTCAATTTGCCCTGATCAAAACAAGCAGGCTACCAAAAATAAGGATGACATTAGACACAATCCATTCCCAGCACTTACAAAGTTAGTTTATAGTTCGTTTGGGCAATTATTTGACAACTCTGTTGAACATTCATAGCAGAGTCCATTGATATTATTTGACCTGAGCAACAACAATATATTGTTTTTTTTTTTATAGTGATCTCAAAGCCCACAGCATAATTAGAATAATTATACACTTGCCAGTTACCGCTCAAGTTGGTGTTCCTTCTTTCCCAAAGACTGTAATTTTGGAACAAGTGAGCCACGGAAATTATAATTTTCTATTCTATTCTATTCTATTCTATTCTATTCTATTCTATTCTATTCTATTCTATTCTATTCTATAGTCAGAATAACATTTCACAAAACAGATCCTTTCTAGCGGGAATTGAGCTGCCAAAATTGATGGTATCCTGATGATTACAAAAATGTAGCTGGGATGGCCCTAAGTAGTCCCTTAGGTAGCATAAATCACTGTTTCTCAACCTTGTGATTTAAGATCTGTGGATTCTAACTCCCAGAACTCTCCAGCCAGTGTAGCTGGAGAATTCTGGGAATTGAAGCCCACAGATCTTAAAGTTGCCACGGTTGAGAAACTTTGGCACAGGCAACTGATGTGTTATCCAACCAGCCCAGAAGATAAAAGAGAAATAAATGCAATTAATCTCTACATTAGCTGTTTTCCATCAAGTCCTATAACGCCAATAGTTGAGCACACATGTAATAGTTACATTCTTTTTTGCTGATCACTATGAACCTCCATGCAGATATTTCTTTGCCTATCAGCCTACCTTGTCTTTACTGGGAAATGCAATAACTGCCAGATACACAAAGAGTCCCAAAGCAATCATAAACAGCTATAGCTGGGTTGGGAAACATTTGCCTGTTCAGACATGTCTTCAATCCACTCTAGCCGCCGATCAAGAAAAATAGGAACTGTATCAAACAATGCTAGCAGGGCAGGAGTCTTATAATTCATTCAAAGCTATCTTTCAGTAATATCCATCATCTCACAATTGGAGTGAGCTATTTTGTTCTTGGGAACAAATGGAGGGTCTTCAAGCCGAATCTTATTCATATTTTCTCACTTTTGGTCAACTTGTGTAGACAAACTAACTTCAGAAGAGGAAAGCTGAGAGTAATTGCATTCATGTATTCTAATGCCTCATTTATTTTCACTCCCTAGTTTATTAAATAAGTCTCAATAATGATTCGTTTGATGCACTACTAAACCATTAATCTAATAAAACACATTAAGCTTAGTATGAACCCAGCCAGGTTTTTTTATGATGTTAAACTTCTTCCAAAGCATCTGTTTGGATGAGAAGTTGTTTTTTCTCTGAGTCTTGGAGTCTCCAAATTCTGCTATTAAATCCTATTATAACTAGGCTTTGAGTGATGACTAAAACTGAGCCCAAAATTTCTGTTGCTAAGTGAGACAGCTGTGAAGTATAATTTGCCCTGTTTTATGACCTTTCTTGCCACAGTTGTTAAGTGAAGCACTGCAGTTATTAAATTAGTGATATGGTTATTAAGTGAATTTGGCTTCCCCATCACATGATCCCAGGACACTGCAAATGCCATAAATATGAATTAATTGCCAAGCGTCTGAATTTTGAGCAATAGTTGTAAGTGTGAAAACTGGTCATCAGTCATTTTTTTTCAGTGTTGGTCTAACTGAAGTGTCACTAAATGAATAGCTGTAAATCAAGGACTTCCTGTAAACTGCAGGAGTCAGAAGAGAAAACATCATAAAATATATGCTCTTCCATCTGTTGGAAGAATCTAAATCAGGTGTGTCAAACTCAAGGCCCATGGGCCAGACCTGCCCCGCAGGGTGCATAGATTTGGTCTGTAGACCCACCCTGGAAACAGTGGGGGACCGGCCGCGGTGCATCTGCCAGCAAAAACAGGCTCCCGAGCTCCATTTCCAGCTGTAATGGCTTCCTGCAAACCTCTGCCAGCAAAAACGGAACTCAGTTTTTGCTGGCAGAGGGTTGTAGGAGGCCATTGTAGCCGGAAACAGAGCTCAGGAGCCTGTTTTTGCTGGCAGAGCACTTGGGCTGCCATAGGTGCCCCCGACATGAGTGACATTGAGCTGGCCATGCCCACCCTAGCCACACACACCCAGCCCCCCCCCCCCCCCGAGATCAAACAACCCTGATGCAGCCTTCAATAAAATCGACCGTCGAGTGACTCTGGGTGGTGTAGAATAAAACAATTAGAGTGTTAAAACAAGGAAGCCCAAGTTCTAATAATCTCTTAGACAGGGAAGCCAGTCAGGTGTTTGCTGAATTTTGCTTTAGTTAAATCACAGGAGTGACCCACAACTATCTTTAGCTAGGAGTATAATTGCAACTAACCCTTTTTTAGTGTCTAAAGCAGTATTATATTTATATTTATATCATATCATATCATATCATCTTTAAGATTTGGAGACACTGAGAGGTCAAAAAATATCCATCAACTAACCCAGACTACACCAATCACATATATTAGTCCACAACCTCCAGGAAGAACCCTTCATCCTAATAACATAACGTAACGTAACGTAACATAACACAACACAATATATAATAAACATCTGCTTATCCTAGGTTCTTGGGAAGCACCCTATAGATAAAAATGCCAAATCCAATCAAAACATCTGGCTGACTGTGTAACCAACCACAATATGCTATGTAGGAATCAACTAATCCAGAAGTGGCGATTATTTTTACCTTGAAGTTTTCTTCAATCCGCGATGGAGTGATGGACTTGGGAATCACAATTGTATTTCTCTGGATATGAAACCGGATCAGGACCTGAGAGCCAAGACCAGGCCAAACCAAGTAAGGATTACTCATTGGAAAATGTATATCCTACACCCACTCAACTCATGTATGTATATGATCATGCTGACATGCAAACTCTTCCAAGAGCTCACTCCACCCCATCTCTCCAGCAAAATGGATCATTCTTTTCTACACTGTTTGGTATCTCAGTTGGTACAGTCTACCTAGGAGTTATATTTAACTCCTTAGAACAGTGGCTCCCAACCTTTTAGGCACCAGGGAATGGTTCCATGGAAAGACGTTTTCCACAGACCAGAGAACGTGATTTTGCATGCTGCCTGCATCCCACAGATGAGGCTTTGTTTGCACTGCCTAGTTCTGGCATGCTGTGGCCCAGTGCCAGTCCATGGACTGGGGTTGGGGACCCCTACCTTAGAGAATCTGTCCTTCCAATAATATATATATGATATTTCCTACTTAACTGCACTCATACCCACCTGAGCTGCAGTTTTATTATGTTTAGCTGCAATCTCTTTAATTTTTGGATCATCCAGGACTGAAGGATCTCCAGGCTTGGCCCTAGCATTAAAAGAAACCAAGGGTAGCAAATAATTAATAATAACACTAAGAAAATTTACATTTCACAGGAATAAAAGAATTGCTATCCAGCTGCAAGGCTAACTAGCTAGAATGGAAAATTACACATCATTACGGTATCTTGTAACATTTTCTCAAGTCATCTTTTTCTTCCTAATATATTATTTCATCCTGTATGAATGGCAAAAACGAAGATAATTTTTTTTTTAGTTCAATGGGATGATAAAAATACGGCTTAACATCTCATTAACTTGAATGCATCTGGTGATCTTTGGAGAGCTTTCTTGCCCACACATAATATTTAGCTGAATCTTGGCTATTTAGTTAAAGCATAATTAATGAAGGACCAGAAATAATTTATGAAACACATTGGGAAAATTCATATAACAGGCTAAGTAAACTAAGTTGCCTAGAGACAAATAGGGAGCAAATAAATTTAACAAACAAACAAAAACAAATGCTTATGGTCCCATGTATTTTGTATAAATCCAGTTTATGGGTAGGTTCATCGAGCACATTATAGTTTCCTTAGGTTTAAACTAGGTTTACACAATAAACGCACTTGATGTGATTTTAGGTATCATATCTTGTATGAATCTAAATTTCTAACTTTTCTCTCTGTATCAAATCTGTCACTACCTTATATGTAATCCGTTACTTGCATTATCTTACACGTTTCCCTAATAATTACTACTGCTTCTGTTATTCACTGTTATATTACATTATGGTCACCATTAATAATCATTCTAATTATTTTTTTAATGTATCCATATTCCTCTTACTAATCACAAATACAATTTTTGTAGAGAAAATAAAAAATGATTAAACCCATTAATCTGAAGATAGCTACATTATAACTGGCAAAAATATCTCTCTTAAGGCTTCTAGGTTTCCACAAGTAGATGTAGTGCGGAGAATCCATTTTCTTTCATCTGTTCAACTATGTGTCCATCATCTTTTTTTTGACAGATTATGATGGCTGGGAATGTTTGGCCTTGATTCAGAAATACCTGGAGAATGATGTTTCTCCATTTTGCTTTATAATTTGGGATTAGCCCACTTGTTCTGGACCAGAAGATGTTATGCTGTGGATCCCGACAAGCAAGAAATTTCGGCTGGCAAAGAACTTTTTCTACTGTGGCTTTCACCCTTTGGAACATCATGCCCCTTGAGGTGAGATCTGCTCCCACCCTCTTGGCCTGAATATAGCAATAGCACTAAGACTTATATACCGCTTTACAGCATTTTACAGCCCTCTCTAAGCAGTTTACAGAGTCAGCCTATTGCCCCCAACAATCCGGGTCCTCATTTTACCCACCTCGGAAGGATGGAAGGCTGTGTCAACCTTGAAACTGGTGAGATTCGAACTGCCAAATTGCAGCCGGCAGACAGCAGAAGTAGTCTGCAGTACTGCACTCTAACCACTGCCTTTGCCAACTGGTTTGATGGCTTGATGCAGGCATCCCAAATTGGAAGTGGTTAGTAGATTAGAAGATCCTACTTCCACCTATTTGTCCCTTTTATCTTATCTCTTGTTAATCTTTAGTGTTTTATTTTTAATGCTGAATGTTTTTAATGCTCTCGTTATATATTGTGTGGCAAATAAATTTGATAAATAAATAAAATAATTTCAGGGGCATGCATTAGCTCTTGAGTCATTTCCATTTCCCATTTATGCATTCCAATGTGCGATTAATGATTAGCAAATCAGATGTTCGAGAAATGCTCCAGCATTTTTTGCTCAGTGCAAGAGTAAAAGACCGAATGTTCTCACCAGGGTCTATCTGGAGAGCCAAGGGGACTATAGGCTGTGACAGAGATCCCTTTGGACTGACAGTACTCAATCAGCTTTTCCTGAGTAAGATACGGGTGGCATTCAACCTACAACATACACAAAAATAGATGTCAGTATGTTTATTACCCCGAAACAGGTTGAAATTCAAAATGTTTCCCATTAAAAAAAACAAAAATGATCTGCATTTGGGTCAAGTTTAACTGTGTACATAGCCAGCTTCTTTTCACTTTGGGAAGAGAAAAACCATGTCCCATTTCAAACAGCTCGTTTCTTCAGAAAACACGATTGTCTTTTTAAAAGCTACATTGCCATCCATGTTAGATTTCAATTACAAGCCTTCCCTATATAATTGCATCCCACTGCAGCCCTTACTTAATGGTTAGCAGGATTTTAATGCTGAATTTCCTTACTGCTGCTTAAGAAAAATTAACAGGTAGCTCAATACTTTCCCTTAAAAAAAACAATAACTTTATTTGTTGGTCTGGCAATTCTACCATGTTACACCATGATTTGTTTGATTTACAGCTCAGCAGGTTGTGTGACATCAACCATGTCTTGTTTAATCAATAAATCATGATTAAATGTCAGGTTAATATGATGCTAAATGAAGTCATCCTCTGGCCAAGAGAAATTCCACAATCATATTAATAGCAAATAGAGAGAGGATTTTTGTCTCAACAAAGGAAAAAATAAATTTGGAAATCCTAACACAAAAGTCAAAAGAATATATAACTTAACTGATAAAATTTTGTCATTCATGCACTTTCACCGAGTGTCTGAAAAAAGCAATCGTTCTTGCAGTCTTCATGTGGTGAGTTCTCCACTTGCTTGCAAGTGTACAGAAAGGGAACTATTACTGTACTGTATACGGTCACATGACAGTTTACTTTATTTCTGGCTGAAATGATTATTAAACAGATACCGCTGAAACTTCTCAAAAATTCCTTGTATGAATTCTGATTATTAATTGGGAGGTAGTGATCGATTGGGGTTTGCAAGATACTTTGTTTCAGAAACGTCCAGAAATTCAAAATTTATTTGCAAAAAAGATACAGGAGAAGACGGTGCACAAGCATAATCCGACAGAACAGGCCAACTATATTTAGAATGTCATTTTACTCTAAAGCATCCTTCTCTGTCATCCAATACCTCCTTTCAGAATATATCATAGACTACAGAAATGCAAAAAGGCAACTGTTAGTTTCTAATCAATTTGAATTTGTGATTGCATATGTATAGATAAGTCTGATATTTCAATAGATGTTGATGACATGCCTTCAAGTAGGTTTTGATTCCTAATGTTCTCAAAGACATTTTAAAAGCAGATCAAGACATAAACATCTTGAGCTCCTCCAGAGATTCTCTTGTTCCAATGGTTTTAACTTATCGAGCTGTAAACTTATTTTTTAGATTACTGAAAAATATCTAATTCCAGTGTCTGTCAGATGGGGTATTTTACTAATGCCATACAAACTGGTAGATTCAATTTTTTTCAAGTTCAATGATAATAAACAAACACACCTTGTGGTTAGTATATATCACATTAAATTTCAATTTGCAATTTCAATCAACAAGATTGCTCTGAAATTCAAATTAGAATGTGAAACCACTTTAAAATGTAGAGATCAGCTGTCAGTATGGGGATTAAAGAGAGAGAGGGTGTAGGATAATTGTACATTCATGATGATCTGAGGATGTTACCTTGTTTGGCAATGAAATGTCTGCAAGGAAATCATCAAGTTCAGAGGGCACCAAGGACCCCAGAATTCGACTCTGAGCTACAAATATTCTATTGGTATGTTGTTTTTATCCTTATCTCTCTTTATAAATAACTCTCCATAATCCCCAGACCACTTCCTATGAATTTACCTGGTTATTTGCAGGTTTGTACTTCAATTTGGGCTTCTTCAAGATTCTCTCCATCTGTTCATGGTTGAAGTTGGAAACACCAATTGCCTTCACCAATCCAACATCTATTAGTTCCTCCATTGCCTAAGGACATACCAAAGACCAAATAGGAATTTAAGCAGTTACATATATCAACACAAAAATCTGCCTGATGTTAGTCTTTTTAGGACTTCTCAAGGTCAGCAAGAGAAGAAGCATTAAAAAGAGGTTCTCATTCAAAAACATCACTAGTTGCAACCTTTCTGTAATTCTACCACTTACAACATGAAAACTTCTGAACTTATCAGGCTGATAGTTTTCATTCTTTTTGTATAATAATAATAATAATAATAATAATAATAATAATAATAATAATAATAATAATAATAATAATAATAACAACAACAACAACTACTACTACTACTGATGTTTTCCAAGTCCTCTCTTAGAGCGCCTGGATCATAATTGCTATAAGCCATGATTGTTCTAAAAGTGAAATCTGGTTGAGTTCATACAACATAATTTGAAACTAAAGCACATTTTGTCATAAATGTCCCAATTATAGGGACTGGCTACAAGAGAGTTTCAGAGGGAGAGATGGGGCAGATAAACAATCCAACTCCCAAAGTTAGAAGAATGGATTATAACTCTGCCAGCAATTAAGAGCATAAGCATCAGCCAATTCCAGTTATTACATCCTATTTGTTGTTTAAATATGCTTCAAACTAGAACAGAAGGTGTGCAGCTAATAGAAATTTAATTGTACATATGTGACTTTTCAGGATGCTTTAGTTGATCAGTTCTTTGTGAATATACTGTTCTGATTGGGTTATTGTGATATCAGTCCAATGCACCTGGATTGATTCTGTGTTGCTCATTATTGATTTACAACATTTGTGACAATGGGAGGTAGAAAAGAGCTACATTCAATAGCATGCAGCTTGTTCCCAATTAATTAGACCTAGATTACTTTTCTGTGCAAATCAGACCACTGGTGAAACATAGCATGCTGTAATACCTTCAATGTTTCTCAACCTTGGCAACTTTCCAAAGTGTTCAGCATGCTGAGGAATTCTACAACTGTAAAAGAAGTCGTAACCCAAAGGATACCACACACTGCTTATCCTTAGTTAAAACAGAAATTGTTTATGATATTATTTACACTAAAGATTTATTTATTTCACATGGGAAGATGCTGACATATTTACCCAAAACCAAAAATATTGGAGGATCCCTTGCTGCCTGATATGCTTACATAGTATGGGAGGCTTTAATGCTATTCATTTTCTCTGGGTTCTTTTGCTTATCCTAAATAGGAGGGAGAACAGTGAGATTTAAATAATACCTTAATCTCTTCCTCTTGATAGCCAAGGAAATCTTAAGTCTGCATTTCTAACCAAAAATATTTTTGTATTTTTGGTAAATATCCTCAAAAAAATCAAGAGGGACCCATAATTAAGCAAGTGTCATATTAAAATAAATCACAAATAAAAAAATCTCCATTATATAAAATTTATGTCATAATTTCAACAAATGCCAAGTTATAATATCTGCAATATAAAAGTACAAGATATAAAATATCCACATTCAACCCACTGCCTACAGGGAAGAAACATCTTTAATTGAAATTGAACATACCTCCCATGTGTCTAAAATACTTGTGTTACTGGATATCAACATGCCTTTATCATCCACAGGAAACAGATCATCTCCTGCCTGTCAATAAATACCAAGAGCCCAAGTCAGTTTACTTCTAAACTACCAGTAAACAATGCTGAAAGGGTTGCATGACAGGCACAAAGTATCAGGACCATATGTTAAGTTGCAATTCAAAAGGATTTACTGCTCAGCCTATAGACAAGAATCTAATCAACTAACAGTGAATTCCAAATTGGTGCTACATAAGAATTTACAGAATTCGGTGGGGGCGCTGGATGCGATTGATCATTTGTGACTCTAGACTAATTACTCACTTAACTCTGCCCCCTGGCTCTGCTTCTTTCCTACATTATGTCCCTGATCAGCTGGAGGACCATGCACATCATCAGCCAAGAGTGATGACATCAAAGTAAACATAATTCCATATTTTTGAAGGTCACTGCTTCAAAACTGCTGAACTGCTTCCATTTGCACAATCAAAAATCCTTCACCCTTCCAAGAAATGGTCTGAACTCCCCCACTGGATCCCAGCAATTAAGCAGCTGAATTTAGGGTTCTTTGAGAGGTCTAGGTGAGTCCTATCCCCCAGAAGTCTCCTGCTCCTATTTCAACCCTTTTAGGAAAAGTCAGAAAGAGGCCATTTTTGGGGCCTCATCTCAGGGTATCAAGGAACTATAGGTGGTCCACACACTCCTCAACCTGTCCTCGTTTAATGACTACAATTAGATCTGGCACGTGGAAAGACATATGATTAGGAGAGGCTTACATCATTATTTTCCATTTGGTTATTAAGCAAGACATCACATGACTACAACTTGCAATTTTACCTCCACATCTCTATAACTCTTCTTGTCAGTAGCAAGTTGGGAAGCACAAATGGTGATTGTGTAACTCTGCGTTGGTCATAAATCTGTGCTGTTGTTAACTGCCTAAATAGTGATTGTATGATTGTGGGACACTGCAATGGCTTTGAATGTAAGGATTGGCTACTTAAAAAAAAAAACATTGTTGTAACTTTGAGTGATTGCTAAATGAGGTAGTTGATAAGCTAGGACTATCTGAAATAGGATGTGCTTGGTTCTGAATTTGGGAAGATGCTTAAAAAAAATCAAAGCAGTATCCAGTTAATTAAATAATGATTCTCTAAATTCCTGGCAGTAAGTTTTCATAGCTTTACCTTGAGATACTGGGCGTTAAACATGGAATGTACTGATTGCAAAGCAGATATTACAATCTATGTTCTCCAAGAGCACATTGTTGGACATTCCCTTCACAAACAAAAAATAGCACTTTCTTATATTTATAGAAAACTATTCAGCCAATTGCTTAAATATAGTTAAAAATGGACTTGAAAATATAAAGAGTCCAAAGAGGACATCAGCAAAAGGTTTTAGAAGGCAGATTCCATGGTACAGCCTCTTCAGATTCTACTAGCCCTCCAAAATAAATATATACAATAGTTAACACCACCACACCTTACTAGCTTTTGAATATTTCATCCTGAAATTCTCAAAAGAGCCATTTTTAATTTTTCTAATAATTAAAAAAATGGATTGTGGCTGTGTATATGCCATCTAAGTGTTTCATAGGTTTTTACCTTGCTAGCCCCAGGTTTGATCCACCATCCTTCAACTGTAATCACTCAAGGACTGCAAAGTTAATTGTGTTGTAGTCTCCATTAAAAGTACTTTTGATTGGATCCTATGAGCTTGATGTTCTAAATATCGAATGCCAAATTTATGGCCAGAATTAAATCAGAGAAACAAGAAACCTGTTCAAGCAGATTCACTCGAACAATAGAAAAATCCACCCCACAAAAAATGTTTGATTAGAGCTACTTGTGGAACTGTGTTTTCTCCTGCCCTGTTCTGTACATGCTTTTCTTATTACACTCTTACATACTCAGCCTTCTTCACACCCACTCATCTGAATGAGTGGAGGTGCTTAGGGTTGGATTTTCACTGCATGTTCCCCCTTCAGCTTTCTGATGCCAATCAGATAGCAATGGGGAAAGTGTGGGATGGAACGTCAATGCTCTTCTTGTGGACCTCTTGTTCCCAGTTGATTGACCAGGAGAAAAGCTGAACAGCTACAGAAATCTGGGAGCTGTAATCTAAACATACTGAAAAGATGGGGAAGCCTACAGTATCCGTGCGTCAGTTTTCCTCCCAACAAAAGGAAGGGGGAATCAATATGGAGTACCTTACATCCTATAGGCCAGTGGATAAGGTAGAGGTCAAGATAGTTCAACTTCAAGGACTTCAGAGTTGCCTGACAGGCACCCTTGACCAAAGACTTCTCATGGAACGTGCACCAAAGCTGTAAGAAAGACACCATATGGAGAAGTTAGTTCCCATGTTCCCTGAATTGCACACATGGCTGTCAATGTGTCTATAACAAGTCCCCTGAATTATAAGGAATTACTTAAAAAACATACTAGATCTTGTGTAAGAAACATGAAAAATCTGGAGGGTAGAAAGTACCGTATATACTCGAGTATAAGTCGACCCGAATATAAGCCGAGGCACCTAATTTAACCACAAAAAAACTGGGAAAACTTATTGACTCGAGTATAAGCCGAGGGTGGGAAATGCAGCAGCTACTGGTAAATTTCAAAAATAAAAATAGATACCAATAAAAACTTTCACTAGGACAGTTGAGAATAAGTTTGATGTTCACAATTTCCTCTTTGAAAGAGACCAGTAAATAGGGAACAAGAAGATAAAGAAAAAGAAGTGTGTTTTTTCACACTTTTCACACTGCAGTGAACAAAAATGGCATCATAGGAACAGGCTTATTCTCAGTCCAAAGGTTTGTTTCTGATTTCTTCCCTGATTTAAGGGAAATTTGGGAAACAATCTCACTATCATGAAAGGTTTAATTGATTCACTAACCCAAAAGATGATGATGATGACAGTGGGAAGCAGGAGTCACTCTCTCCCTTGCAAGAAAAAAGCAAGAGCTGTTCTTATGATCTCTCCCTCTCTCTCCCCGTAATACAGTCAAGCCCTTTCCAGCATGCGCGATCTGCCTTCGCCACTTTGCACCTTGCAAATGCAAAATCCTGGGGTTTTTGCATTTGCAAGGTACAAAGCGGCAGGTGCGGATCCCGCGTGCTGGAAAGGGCTTGACTGTATTACGGGGAGAGAAAGAGAGAAGGAGAGATCATAAGAACGGCTCTTGATTTTTTCTTGCAAGGGAGAGAGTGACTCCTGCCTCCCACTGTCATCAACATCTTCTTTTGGGTTAGTGAATCAATTAATTTGGGAAATGATCTCACTATCAGAAAACAACGCGAGCCGCCACCACCACCTCCTCCTCCCCCTCCTCCCGAGTGGACTGAAAGCAGCTGGAGCTGAGGAAACGAAGCTGAGTGGAGCGACCTCAGCTCGTGTTGTTTTCTCAGCCTAGAGCTCAGAAAACAACGCAAGCCGCCACCACCACCTCCTCCCCCTCCTCCCGAGTGGACTGAAAGCAGCTGGAGCTGAGGAAACGAAGCTGAGTGGAGCCGAAGCAACCTCGGCTCGCGTTGTTTTCTCAGCCTAGAGAAAGGGGAAGGGGGCTCATCTGGACCAAGGGTGAATCTCCCCCTCAGTTTCCCCTGAAGGATCTTCCGTCGCTTTTGCCTTCTCCCTACATCTTCCCTCTGTTAAAATCCCCCCCCCACACACACACACTTATTTTCGGTCGGATAGATTTCGTGTCTGAGCATTCTCACATGGCGGTGGGTCTTCCCCCCCCTTAAAAACAGGTAAAAAAAGAAAAAACAATATATTCTCAAGCAAGAACTTTTCTGCTTCCGATTACCCCCATGCTTAAAAGTTGCAAAGGAAACACGGAAGCAGGGAAGCGGCTGCCCAGCTTCGGAGCTCCACACCATTTTTTTTTCAGAGGGGAATCTGACTCGAGTATAAGCCGAGGGGTTTTTTTTCAGCACAAAAAATGTGCTGAAAAACTTGGCTTATACTCGAGTATATACAGTAACTTTCAAGAAAAAGACCAACATCTTTAAATTATCAGTCCATTCTTCAACTCAAGAATAGATTGGATAGGGGCACTAAATTTAAAGTCAATCCCAGCATGAGTCTAAAGAGGCTGTAGTCGCTGCCACAATCCATGTTACAAAAAACTGGCCTTGAAAGTAGTTCAAAAACTGTGACCAGTCCAAAAAAAAAGCATCAAGGTTATTAACTAGATGGATGGAAAATTTCTTAAGCGTGATTTTATACAACCATTTGTAATTTTTATTTTATGTATCTATTTGTATTCTGCCTTTATTATTTTTACAAATAACTCAAGGCGGTGAATATATCCAACACATCTTCCTTCTCCTATTTTCTCCACAACAACCCTGTTAGGTGAGTTGAACTAAGAGAGAATGATTGGCCCAAAGTCATCCTAGGTGGCTTTTATGATTAAGTCAGAACTAGAAGTCATGGTCTGCCATTTTGTAGCAGGACATTCTAGTTCTAATTTTGCATTTTTTATGTAACTTTATCCCTGGAACTAATCAGCATGATCTGACATTAATGATTTTTAATGTCTACAACAGTTATTTATTTATTTAATTTGTATGCTGCTGAATCTTCCTAAACTCTGAGGAGGTTACAAATATCCAGGGTGTTTAAAAACATTCAGAATTAAGGGTTTTCCCCCTCCACCTCCTTAAGATATAAATATATATACCTTGCTGACAATAAAAAGATCCTCACGCTTTACAATCCCAGTCTGGATTGCATCCTGAATACCGCTGCCAACTTCTTCTTCGTTCTCATATACATAGGCACAATCAATATGGCGGTAGCCTACATCAATCGCCTTCTTCACAGCATCTTTTACTTTTCCTGGTGGAGACTGGACAACAGAAGAATCCTAGTGAACAATCTTATTTGGCTAATTTATCACATAGCAAGCAACTTACCTATGAAAAGTAAGATAATATTAGTTTAATATTTAACCACAGTTGGTTGTTTTGAGCAAGGTCCAAAAATGGTATAATATACAAGTCTTAAGATGGCAACCTTTGGCCTGCACCTAAAGCAAAGCCATAAAAAAAAATCATTTTACAGTATAGGATGATATGTGATTGGACCTAATGCAATCAGCTTGTCTATCATGCTAACAAAGGTAATGAAAAAACACACATCAACCCTGCCTGTTGTCAATTTGGAAATAAAGTTTATTAAGAATAGAAAGTACTTTATATACTTAACCATAGCTAACAAAGACCATGATACAAAATAAGGTTTCCAAATCTTTCTCACCATGGTTCCCCATCTTGATTTGCAGCCAACATTTAATCACAATCTGTGATATTTCTAGGCAAGGAAAATGAAAACTGTCACATCTACATAGGCCAACTTTGCAAGTTTCATTAGTGATAAACTATATTATAAACATGAATGCCAATGAACAAGTTAGAAGGGATGCTAGCTTTCAAAGGAATACAAAGTCAGAGTGCTGCATTTTAGCTCTTGATTGGATATACTATCTTGGATGGGAGAGCTGTTAATGCTTAACCTTTGGTTCTCCTTTGGTAAACAAGGAATGACTGTCATTTGTGAGTCCCACTTATGATATTATTTATTTGCAATTTTTGACAGAAATACTGATATAATTCAATACTCTGCAATAGCAAACTTGAGAAGAGAGCAAGAAAAAAAGCTAAGCATCAAGGTTCCTGGAACTTCTTATGTGTTAGCCCTGTTGTTTGGGGATAATGGGAAATGTAATCCAATATATTTATTCGTTTTTAATTGTTTTAGTCCCACTTTTATTTTTATAAATAACTCAAGGTGGTGAACATACCTAACAGTCCTTCTTCCCCTTATTTTCCCCACAACAACCCTGTGAGGTGAATTGGGCAACTAAGCTGATTTTCATGCCTAAAGGTGAGACCAGAACTCAGTTTTCTGATTTCTAGACTGGTGCCTTTACCACTAGAACGAACTATCTCTTTTATTTATTTTTGTATACATTTATTAGTTATTAGCTAAAAGGGTATTTCTCAACCCTGGCAACTTCCAGATGCGTGGACTCAAGGCTATTTCTTGACAGGATGAAGGATTTTTGATTGTACAAATGGGAACAATTTGTCTCCCAACCCCTGTTTTGACCTTCTAAAAAAACAACCACCCTGAAATAATGCTTACTTTGATGTCACCACCCTTTTGCTGATGATGTGTATGGTCCTTTAGTTGATCAGTTCTTTGTGAATGTACTGTTCTGGCTGGGTTATTGTGATATCAGTCCAATGCACCTGGATTGATTCTGTGTTGCTCATTATTGATTTACAACATTTGTGGCAATGGGAGGTAGAAAAGAGCTACGTTCAATAGCATGCAGCTTGTTCCCAATTAATTAGACCTAGATTACTTTTCTGTGCAAATCAGACCACTGGTGAAACATAGCATGCTGTGATACCTTCAATGTTTCTCAACCGTGGCAACTTTCCAAAGTGTTCAGCATGCTGAGGAATTCTACAACTGTAAAAGAAGTCGTAACCCAAAGGATACCACACACTGCTTATCCTTAGTTAAAACAGAAATTGTTTATATTATTTACACTAAAGATTTATTTATTTCACATGGGAAGATGCTGACATATTTACCCAAAACCAAAAATATTGGAGGATCCCTTGCTGCCTGATATGCTTAGTATGGGAGTATGGGAGGCTTTAATGCTATTCATTTGCTTATTTATAGGCAGAAATTTAATAGCCTGGGCAAACCAGTGTGCAGCTGATGATCCAGAATCCCAACTCCCACTCTGTATATGTGCAGCTGGAAATTAAAAAAAAAATTGAAACAAAAATATATAGTTTTCTTAATTAGGTCTTCATGTACCATAACCGTTTTCCAAGTGATGCACTGGTGGTTTTCTTGTAAAGATAACAAAATGTCAAGGACATTAAAGAAAGCAAATTATTTGAGGCATCTGAGGGTTCCTGGAACAAATTCTTCTGCTCCTAGGGGCAAATAAGCACATTTGATTTAGGTAGCAAGGCTCTTGCAAAGATAAAGCTACAGGTTGCTGTTTTATTAGAAAATAGAATTAACAGAAGGAAACCTTGTTTGGAACAGACAATTTTTATAGCAAAAGCTCCTGTTGAAATGACTCTGTCACTGCTAATTATTGAAAGTAATTGACCAATGTTATTAACTCTCTTTGCATGGTGGCTTCAGATTACAGATACAGACTACAGTTGGGTGTTAAAGATTAGATAGAATTGTTATTATAGAAATGGCTGGTTTATATTATGAAAAAGTAAATAGTTGAAAATAGATGTTAATGCCTTATTTTACTGCACCAAAGGAATCAGAAATCAATGCCCCCTTTCCCCCCCACTATCCACTTCCCTTTTTCCTTCTCTAATTTCCCTAATATTTACTTTTGTATTCTCTTCGTATGTCGTATTACAAATTAATAAAAACTATACTAAAAAGAGTACAATTGAGACTGAAACCTCCATCATTAAACGATGCAGTTGTTAAAATGCCTGATTTTATGACTTTTGCCATAGTCATTAAGTGAACTCTGCTCCTCCCCTGACTTTATCAGAATGCCTCTGGGGAAGTGGCAATTACATGATCATGAGACGCTGCAACTGTCATAAATACATGCCAGTTGCCAAGCACTCACATGACAGTGGGATGTTACCACAGTCATAAGTGCAAGGACCAGTCATAAGTCACTTTTTTCAGCACTATTGTGACTTCAACAGTTGTTAAATGAATAGTCATGAATTGTATGAAAGGTTATTCAAGAGAAATGAAAGGCCTGAGGGAACACCTCTAGTGCCTAGATGAGGTCAAGAAACAAGGAATAAACAGCATGATTTAGAGCACTTTTATTCAATCTTGGTAACTTTTTAGATGTGTGGATTTCAACTCCCAGAATTCCCCAACAAGGTGCCATCATTTTGGGCACATAAATAGAGGAAGGGCACTCCAATGTAAGCGTCTAATGCAAAAAATGCACTGTTTTAAAAGAATGGGGATTAAATACTTTCTTAACTAAAATAAAAAGAGCCTCTAAATCCTGTAATAGTTGTAATTATCAATAGAAACTTATCTCATAGGATTTTTAAAAGACAATACAACAAAGTCAATTAAGGAACTGGACTGACAAGTATTTATTTTCACAAAAGGGGCCAAATGATGTTAATCAGATTAATTTATGAATAAGTTATGCAGCAAGTAAATATAAAGGATCCTCTATTGCAGGGGTCTCCAACCTTGGCTCCTGGAAGCCTGGCGGACTTCAACTCCCAGAATTCCACAGCGGCTGTGGAACTCTGGGAGTTGAAGTCCGCCAGGCTTCCAGGAGCCAAGGTTGGAGACCCCTGCTCTATTGGGACAAAAAAAAGATACACATCAGAACATCACAATTTTCACCTATCACTTCTCTTCATATCAGGTTAAGGATGCAAAGTTGGAAGCCAGAAGAAAAATATTCTTAACTCTTTATATTTTAGCCACTTGACCATGGTGGCCCTCATCTGGATCAAAAGAACTTATTACCAACAGAAGTAAGAATATCTCTAAAGTCAGAAGACGACTCAAGGCCTGGATTTTAAGACTGGTTGTGAAAAATTAGAATTTGAGTAAGAGAGTTGGAAGGGACCTTGGAGGTCTTCTAGTCCAACCCCCTGCTTAGGCAGGAAACCCTATACTATTTCAAACAAATGGTTGTCCAATCTCTTCTTAAAAGCTTCCAGTGTTGGAGCATTCACAGCTTCTGGAAGCAAGTTGTTCCACTGATTAATTGTTCTGTCAGGAAATTTCTTCTTAGTTGTAGATTGCTTCTCTCCTGGACTAGTTTCCATCCATTACTTCTTGTCCTGCCCTGTGGGTGCTTTGGAGAATAGGTTGACCCCTTCTTTTACGTGGCAGCCCCTGAGATATTGGAACACTACTATCATTCTTTTCATTAAACTGGATATAAATTCCAGGAACTGTTCTTTATATATTTTAGCCTCTGTCCAGTCCCCTAATCATCTTTGTTGCTCTTCTCTGTACTCTTTCTAAACTAGTTTCAATATTTTTTTTTTTACATCCTGGGGACCAAAATTAAATGCAGTATTCCAAGCATGGTTTTACCAAGGCATTATAAAGTGGTATTAAACGCTAGTGGTAAGATAAGAATACTGCCTCCCAAGTGATACCCAGGGAAGCAAGTATATATAATGCAGGAGTGAGCCATCAAGCCTAAACTACAATTCCCAGCATCCTTAGCCATAAGCCACATTAGCTCAGACTTCTGGGAGACTTCAGCATCTAAAAAGGGAAAGCCGGTACCCCAAACCGTGCAAGCAAAGCACTTTCCAGACAACCGTTATGAAATCCGAAGCTCGAGCAACTTTAATTCATTTTATTTAATTTCTGTGTGGGGCCAGTGTCTCCGTTTTCTCGGAAGAGGGTTGGGGTGGGGTGTTTTCTGAAATTTTATTTCGGCATCGGGAATTAAAAGAGGCCTCCTTCCGGATGCAGAACGGATATATTAGCTAATCGCCGCTTGCCATTTGGGAGAGGCAGGAATCTCTTCCACAAAAGCTTTCTGCAAAACGTAAACGGGGGGGGGAGGGGGGGAACACCCAAGCCCGCCCCACGGTTTTACGAGAAAGAAACGGGAAGGCCACCAATTCAATTGCAAGCCTGCAAGACGCGTGACTTATTTTGCAAGCTTGCAATATGTTTTTAAGGCATGTGCAAAAAAAAAAAAGCACAACGAAAGAAACACCCTCCCAACCCCATTTCCCCCAAATCCTCCGCTTTGTTACCCTTTGGAGCAAAAAGCCCGCGAACGAAACGGGAAGGAACAAATAAGGGACAAAAGAAGACGCGCCAACCGATGGCCGTCCAGACGGGCAAAAAGCGCCTCCGGATTGCGATTGCTTACCTTCCACGTGCCCAGTCCCAAAATAGGCATCTTTGCTTTTGTGTACAGCTCCACATACTTGGCCATGGCAGCCGTCCCACGAAGTCCAAACCGGAGGCACCCAAGTGCGGAGAAAGACACAATCAAGAACAGTTGGTGCAAGCCGCTTTTATATGCGCCAGACCCGCCTCAGCAGGCAGCCACGCCGGGGCGTGAAAAGGAGGCGTTTCCCCCCGCCCCACAAACTGGGATCTTTTAATACCCTGGGACGGTTACTCGCTGCTAGATCTTATCTGGGGGTGGGGTGGGAGTCAGCGCAGGCAGGGAAGCGGGCAATGATGGGCTGTGTAATCCCTGCAGAAATATATGTGAGGCGACAGAAATGGCACTTATGGGTATTTATAATGTGCCTCTCAGCTTTTGAAAGACTTCGGTACCGATGCACTGATAATAACCTGGTTTGGAAATGAAACGTTTGGAAGAAAACAACCATCCTCAGAGAGCATCAAGCACCACCACCACCCACCCTTTGGGGTCACATCTCTCCAGAGTTAGGGGACTACGATGCTCTAAACCCCAAAGGGAGCCAGTCCCTTTCTTTTAGTTTGGCGCCAGGAATATGAAAAATGGTGCAACTGTTGAGGAAAGTGGATGAATTTCACAAAACTTAAGTTATGCACGACGTACCCACTGGGCAACCTCCGCTTCACAAGCTTTCTTCTTCTAAACTTTGTTTTATTTATTTAATTTTATTTAACCACCCATCTCATATAAGGGATTCTGGGCTGTTCTCAAAATCAAGCACTGAGATACTTTAGGGACAGACAGGCTTTCTTGCACAATATGGCTGTGCTCCAGATTTGTACGGTATTTACGACCACAATTGAGCTCAAAATTTATGTTGCTAAGCAAGGCATTTGTTACAAGCTCTGTCACATTTTGTGACTGACTCTTGATCACAGGACCCTAGGGATGCTGGCAATGGTCATAAGTGTGAAACCTGGTCATAAGTCACTTTTTTTTCACCACTGTTGTAACTTTGAACAGTCGCTACAACTACATGGATGGTTGTAAACCGAGGATTATCAGTACTGTAGCTAAAATCGTGGTTGGATAGTGAGATGATTTGCTGTGTCATCTGAACTCTCCATACAAATGGTTTTACACTTCTGAGATTTAAAAACAGCCAGGAAGTCATTCGCCATAGTATTGGTAGTCCTCTACAACCATTCGTTTATTAAATTTATAACAATAAAGTCTCCCATTCATGCATAAGGTAGGATTAGAACTCACAGTCACCTGGTTTCTAGGTCAGAACCTTAACTGCTAAACCAAATCCAGAACATCTTTGCATTTGAATAGCATCATGGGTAATCTCAAAACCTTTTCCAGTTACAAACATTCCCATAATATGATACGGTCCTGAATGTATTAAATACACGCACACACACACACACACACTGGTTTAAAGGACCAAGACTAAAGCAGATTTTCTGCTGAGACTAATTCCCCCCCCTCTCTTTTCTTTGAAGAATGAAATATAGTCCTGATTTATTCACAAATAATCCCTAGGTTCATCTGCCACTTAGCCAAGGCAGTTAATAGAGCAGCGATCGCAGAGCTCTTAACCACAGTTCTGTCTCACGGGGAAAAAAAAATCACATTTTTTTTCCCTCGTGCTCCATGGAAGATATTCTCTTATTTTCTCTTAAAAATTCAAAGCTAAGTCAATTGGAGGCTATCTGGTGCATGATTTGGAAAAATAGTACAAATAGTCCTCAACATACAGTCATTTGTTTAGCAACTGAGGCAACAACAATACTGCAAAAGTGACTTACAACTGGTACTCTCACTTGCAAATCACAGCATCCCTACAGTCACAAGAGCTTAGGCGCTTGGCAATTGGCATATATTTACAATGATTGCAGTGTCCCATGGTGATTGCCATTCACGACCTTTCAAGCCGACTTCTGACAAGCAAAATCGATGGGGGAAGCCAGATTTGCTTAATGACTGCATAATTTACTGAACTACAATGATTCGCTTAACAACTGTGCAAAAAGAAAAAAAAAGACTGTAAAATTGGGCAAGAATCACTCAACCGCTTTCCTTACCAATGGGACTTCTGATCCCAATTGTGGTTACAAATGGAGGGTTACCTGCATGACACATCAACTACATTTATTTTCAGTCTACAGTACCATTTTCAAAATGCTAAGTACAACTTGAAAAAGTTAAATGTGGACAGCATGTCTTTGCTGCCCAGGTGAACTTTCATGGCTGAAAGTATAACTCTTGAATTAGCAAGAGCAGTGTTGTTCTGCGTCCACCCTCAATCTTCTTCCTTGATGTTTGTAGGAAATGGAATACTACAGCCATAGAATTGGAAAGGATCTTAGAGATCATCTAAGTTTAACCCCTTGCTTGGTATAAAATCCATTACAGCATCTCTTTTTAGAGTAATTTTATTAAATGTTACAATTAAAATGATTAAAAAACTAATGCAAACTAAAAAAGAAAAACGTGTGGAAAAGAAAAAAGAATAATCAAGAGTAAAGAAAAATAAAAGAAATAAATAAATGACGTCTTCCTTTATCAACTCTGTGCTTCAAAAGTATGAACAATTTTAGTAACTTGCTACCTTTTCTTAAAATTATTTGTTCCCATACCCATCTGTTATTTATAAAGAAATTTTTAACACCTTATCATTTCAATCCTGATAGGCAAAAGTTCATTAAGGCTTGCAAGAGATAGCAACATTTCTACAGTATTTTAACCTTAATAAATAAAGCAACTTCCTTTTAATTCTAACAATCCTGATCTTTATTCTCTTCAAATAGATTTAGTTGTTCATTTGTTCATTGTTCCTTCTCACAAAAAATTTCAAAGCTTGAACAAGTCTCTTGTAAATGCAATATAGGAAAGTTATCCTGATGACTCTTTAAATCTGTTATTTATATGTCCCTTTTAATTCTTAAGACATCAATTGGTTTCACTTGTATATTTTTATTTAATATTATTTATTAAATTTGTTTGCTGCCCATTTCACCCTGGGGTATATACGTGCGGCATCTTTTTCCATATCATTCTTGAACCTTGTCATTTTAAAATCCTCTTTCGTGCAGGTCTCAGTCTTATTGTCAGAACTACAATCTCAGGCATGTGCTTTGTATTTGCTAGATGCCAGTTTGCCATGAACTTGGGGAGAGAATTGAATTGGGGGGGTGGAGTTCACAACTCACTGTACCTTCTGGAGGCACAAAACTTCAAGATCAGACAGCTGGGAGTGGCATGCTGCTGCATACCAGCCAGCCCACAGTTGAAGAGACCGTTCCTAAAACATTTCATTGGAATAAGATTACACAATAGGAGACCAACAGTAGTGACCAGTGACTAATTGGCGGGAGTTAGATTTAGGGATTTGGGCATGCAAATTTCAGTTCTGGCTTTGCTTTACTATGTTCTGCTTGATCTTTAGTAAACTATACCTTTCTCACTAAATGAAGTCAAGGATTGTTCTTATTTAAAGGCTCAACCTGAGGCAGAACTGACAGTTATCTAGGTTTTCTTCCATAACATCTTTTAAACACTGTCTATAAAGAAAGACACTCTTACATTTATCTTCTGGGTCCATTGTTCACAAATATTTTTCAATACATCCAACCAGGGGTGGGATTCTAGCGGTTTGGACTGGTTCAGGTGAACTGGTGATCATTTGGCCGCACCCACCTGCCCCTGCCCTTTTCCTGTGCTTTATTTCCTTGTTTCTGATACAGCTGATTCATGTGGCAGAGCAGTTTGCCATGCATCAGCTGTTTTACTTACTGGGGCTGCAGCAGAAAGTAAATATAGTTAAAAATGGTCTTTTCTAAATGCTGTACGCTCACTGAACCCGTTGTTATACTGGTTGAATTGCACCACTGTATCCAACATTAAAATATTTTGCTCCATTTTCTATTAGTAAATCAAATTTAAATGTTATTTTCCTTTAATTGTAATTGTTGGCTCCCTCTGGTGTGCAACCTTTTCCATCTGTACTATCTACACTTCGTTCTCTGCTATACTTTCAAAGAGTTGGGCAACATATACATTTAATAAATAAGAATAAATTTAAAAAATAATTGGCCATAATAGGACTTGATTCCCTTTGTAATTAAGCTGCATGATTTACATAGACACAGATGCACACATAGACACAGTCACAGACACACACCCCAACTTGAAGGCAGAGCTCTTATGAGATACAGGTAGTCCTTCTTACTTGAGTCTGGAATTATGGTTGTGCATTAAGGGAGCATTACTTAAGCAAGCAGTTGTAAGTCGAGAACACATGCACACTCATTGGTCTGCAGGCATTGTGGCCAGAGATTCAAAGGATGAACAGCAAGTGAGCTTCAAAACTGACAATACCAGTAGTGCATCTTTTGTTTCTAAAATAACAGAAATGTTAAAAAACATTAGAATAAACCCCAAAGCATAAACAAAATCATAGATGATTTGCAAGCCTAGTCTGTGTTTTAGGTCCCCAGCTGGCACAATGGCACAAGATAATTCGAACTTGGAATCCAAATCCCTAAAAGGCATCTGGCTGAAAAAAAGATGCCAGATAAAAACATATAATTCAGATAGATCAGGGGTGTGAAATTGGATTTCTTCAAGGGCTGAATCAGCATTGTAGTTCTCTGCTGGCTGGCTGGGGGAGGGGCAGGATAGACGCCTCCTGCAGCACCCTGCTGGCCATAATGAGGCATGGGGGGCCACGTGCATCCCCTGTGCCTCGTTTTGGCCAACAAAGTACTGCAGGAGGCCGTCCAGGCCAAAATGGGGCATTGGGGGTTTGTGTGTGGCCCCTCCATGCCCTGTTTTGGCTGCCACAGGCAACGTGGACCAGTCCTTCAGTATTTCCAGGCTGGCTCCATGGGCCAGATTTAAGCACCCCGCAGGCTGGATTCAGGCTGCCGTCCTTGAATTTGACACCCTTGAGATAGATTATGTGTCATCAAGTCAGTATTGACTCTTAGCAACCACATACATAGATTTTCTCCACGACGTTCTATGCACGGCAGCCTTTTTTTAGGTTTTCCAATGAGAACTCTTTTTAGGCTGTTGGTTTGACCTCCGAGCTTGGCAATTTGATTGCAAATGTTTTGTCACCATTCAAGGAGACATCATCAGTGCATTTTGAATTGGGCTCGTCTATCAGAAGACTGGTCTTTAAATACCTTTTCATGACATGCAAATTAGTTTGAATTTTGTTTGTTCGGATATATCTGAGTCATGGTCTGATTTTGGAGTGTTTGATTGGTTGGCTGTTGTTGCTGGGCTGTAGTCTTTGGTTTTTAAGTACCAACTGTGTGATGCAGTTTAGGGTTAGAATTGTTTATCTGGGAGCTTCTGAGTCATGGTCTGGTTTTGGCTTGTTTGATAGTTTGAGTGGCTGGCTGTTGTTACGGAGACATGGTCTGATTTCTTGTGAGCTGATGGATTATAATTTTGGTGCTGAGAAGCAGGGTGCCTGTTCATTTTAAATGCTACCTTTGGGATTGCGGTTGATGCAGTTCTTTCATTCTCAGTGATTGGTAGATTGGGTTGATGTCACTGTGACTGTTTATTGACTTATTGGTGGTACACCAGGCTTCAGTGAATTCTCTTTGTCTCCTTGATTTCTCCTGGGTTACAACTGTGGTCCTGATTAGATCAAATTTGTCACTTTCTCAATCTTTGTGGACTGACATGAGGAATAGTGGGGTCATGTCTTTTGATAGCCAGGAAGTGTTTGTGCAGTCTGGTTGATAGCTTTCTTCCTGTTTGTCCAACCTAGTTCTTTTCACGGTTGTTCTACTGGATTTGGTATATGACGCCTAAACTTTGGTTTGTTTCCGTCTGCTCTTTCAGTTTCGGCAGGGTCCATCTGAGAGTTGAGCTTGGTTTGAGGGCTACTATGTGGTTATATTGGTGCAGTAGTCTTGCTGTCATTTCTGAGACATTCTACATGAGGGGATTGTGATTTGTCTGGTTGTTGTTGTTCCTGAGGTTGTTGTTGCATTGCTTTGAGTGTTTGTATGTAGGCATGTCCGGATGAAGTTTCGTGGGTCTCCGTTTCTCTCGAAGACTTTGTATAGGTATTTTTGTTCTGCTGATCTAGCCTCCGTGTGAGTGTTACAATGGGTGTCAACCAGTGGTGCAATTCAACCAGTGTAACAACTGGTTCAGTGAGCGTGTACTTTGTGTGTGCGCTGTACATTTTAAAAAGCCCATTTTCAACTGAATTACCTTCTACTGTAGCCCCGATGACTGAAGCTGAGCCACGGCAAACCACTCTGTCACATGAATCAGCTGTGCTAAAAAATGAAATAAAACATAGCAAAGAGCAAGTGGGTGGGTGGGCAGGGCCAAACACTCACCAGAACCACCAGTTCGCCCAAACTGGTCCGAACCAGTAGAATCCCACCCCTGGTGCCAACGCTGAAGCTGGCTAGATGGTGGCCATCTTACTATTCTACTGGGGTTTTTCCTTTCTTCAAAACTTCAGTGCTGACACAGACAGGAGCTGAGGGATGGTGGGGAGTTTGAACATAGCTAGGGTGCTATAACCAAAATAGCATTCTTTCCCCTGGGAACCAAGGACATGTTTGCAGGTGGTTGGGAGGTGGAGACTAAGGCCACCTCACATCCGGACTGTGTCCTGATTGGGCCATCTGACTGATGTCTTTGGGGAAGTGACAAACTCTTAATTAAGGGAGAAACAGGTGGGAACTTTTAGATTTATTTATTTGTTTGTTTATTTTTATTTGTCAATTGCTTACAAGATAATAGGTATAAGTAAAAACATAGTTATGAATACATGGATACATATAAGAAAAATAAAAAATATATATAACAGAAACAGTAGGACAGGGACAGTAGGCACGTTGGTGCGCTTATGCATGCCCCCTGCAGACCTCTTAGGAAAGGGGTGAGGTCAATAGTAGACAGTCTAAGGTTAAAGTTTTTGGGGTTTGGGGAAAAAAAACACAGAGTCAGGTAGAGTATTCCAAACGTTGACCACTCTGTTGCTGAAGTATTTCCTGCAATCAAGTTTGATGCGATTAACCTTGAGTTTGTATCTGTTGTTTGCTCTTGTGTTGTTATGGTTGAAGCTGAAATATTCATTGACAGTAGGACATTGCAATGTATGATCTTACCTACTATACTTAGATTGGACCGAAGGCGGCATAGTTCTAGGTTTTCTAGGTTTAGAATTTCGAGTCTGGTGGCATAAGGTATTCTGTAACGAGTAGAGGAGTGGAGAACTCTTCTTGTGAAATATTTCTGGGCTTTTTCAACTGTATTAATATCAGATACATAATGTGGGTTCCAGACTGATGAGCTGAATTTGAGTATTGGCCAAGCAAATGTTTTGTGCGCTCTAGTTATTTGTGCAATATGACCAGAGAAAAAGCTACGTAAGATTAGGTTAACAACTCTTAATGCCTTTTTGGCTATGTAGTTACAGTGGGCTCTAGCACTTAGGTCATTTGAGATGAGCACTCCAAGATCCTTGACAGAGTTTGGATCATCAACAAGGTCTTGACTATTCAGCCTGTTTTTTATTTTTTTATTTTTTTTTTGCCAATATGTAGAACAGAGCATTTATTTGTCTAGATTTGAAGTTGCCATTTGTTTGACCATTCTGATACATAGTTAAGGTCTTTTTGAAGGGTAGCAGTATTGTCTGTGGTGTTGAATAGCTTTACATCATCAGCGAAGAGAACACAGTTTCTCTTGATATGATCACAGAGGTCATTTATGTAGAGTATGAAAAGAGTTGGTCCTAGAACACTGCCTTGGGGCACTGTTGACAGGTACAGAATTTGCTAGGACACTCCCAATTTTGACCATTTTGTTGTCTGTTTGACAGGAATGCTTCTATCCAGTTATGCAGGTGTCCAGAAATACCGTAAGATTTTAGTTTTAGGAGTAGTTTGTCGTGTACCACTGAATCAAAGGCTTTACAGAAGTCTATGTAGATTGCATCTATTGCTTTGCCCTGGTCGAGTTGTATAGTCCATATGTTTTTGCAGTGTAAGAGTTGCAGATTACATGATAGTTTTTTCCTAAAACCAAATTGTTTATTAGAGAATAGGTTGTTTGTTTCTAAGTGGAGGATGATGGATTGGTTAATAGTTGATTCCATGACTTTACAGGTGATGCAGCATAAAGAGATTGGTCTGTAATTTTCAACTAGGCTGGGGTCTCCCTTTTTGAAGATGAGGACGACTGTGGCTTGTGACCATAGTTTTGGCAAGGAGCTGTTCCTGAAAGATTTTTCAAACATTATGCTTAGAGGTTCGGCTATGGATATAGATATATAGATATAGATATAGATACAGTTCTGGTTTTCAGCAGCATCGTGCCAATATGACATGTTCTGATAAAATGTTCTGTGAGGAGGCCTCATGCTTCAGAGTTCTTTTGTTTGGGGTGATGGTGGGGGGTGTTAATTGGAACATTGGGATTCCGTTCTCCCAAACAGTGTTCTAACACAGCTTTTTAATGGACTTTTTTGGATTTGTTAAATAATTAGAGGTGAGGTTTTTCTTCTATCCATGATGCTCTTAGAAATCTTCTCCAGCACCAACCTTCAAAAGCATCAGTACCCTTTTTATTGGCTTTTTCAAGGTTCATAATTCAGATTAAATTTGAGATGATGGTCTGCTTTTACTTCAGAATGATCAGAACCTGACCTCTAGTGGCTGAAGAGGCATAGCAGTTCCATTAAATGTCTTCGTTCAGCAAATATTTTACATACAATGTTTTATATACATTGAATAAATTAAACAAATAAAAGTACCAAGAAATGTGAACATTTGTACTCATGTTTGAAATGAGCAGTCCTTGGTGTTCTCTGAGCCAGAGGCGGTATTCAGAAGGTTCTAATCAGTTCTGGAGAACCGGTAGCAGAAATTTTAAGTAGTTCAGAATCCCACCTCTGATTGGCCCCGCCTCCATCTATTCTCTGCCTCCTGAGTCCCAGCTGATTGGCTGGGTCTTCCTTTGTTTCCTTGCACAGGAAAACGGAGCTGGAAAGCAGGTTAGGGGGGTGGGGAGGGAATGGGATTTTGCAGTCACCTTCCCCCAGGAGTGGGGAGGGAATGGAGATTTTGTAGTATCCTTCCCCTGCCACGCCCACCAAGCCACACCCACAGAATCAGTAGTAAATTTTTTTGAATCCCACCACTGTTCCGAGCTTGGTTATTTTCTTGCAGATGTTTCATTACCCAAACTAGATAATGTCATAAGTGCAGCAATGATGTGATAGTTTGTACAATGAATTGTCTACAAGAAAGCAACCAAACTCAGAGAGCACTAAGGACCTCTCACAAATAAAAGTTTTTTTAAAATATCCACTTTTTTCTCATAATGTGACTTCAAACAACTTTTTTATTTGGCTTGATTTGGTTTGGAAAATGTATTCCATTTTTTAAATGGCTATTTTAAAAACAGAAACAGTACAAAGGGACCAAAAATGACTCACAACGTACATACATTTTTAAAAATTACATGTGGAATTATTTTGTGCATTCAAAATAATTCAGTAAAGAGTTAAAATAGAATAGCTAGAACAATCTAAAACAGAATTGAGTTGTTGATACAAACAGTCCAGGTAGTCCTCAACTTACAACTGTTCATTTAGTGACCATGAAATTTACAACGGCATTGAAAAAAGTGATGACCATTTTTCATATTTACGACCTTTGTAGCAGTCCCACGATCATGTGATTAAAATTCTGATGCTTGGCAATTGGTTATGATCATTGCTGTGTCTCAAGGTCATGTGATTACCTTTTGCAACCTTCTGACCAGCAAAATTTACTTAACAACCGTGTTACTAACTTATCAACTGCAATGATTCACTTAACAACTGTGGCAAGAAAGTTCGTAAAATGGGGCAAAACTCACTTAACAAATGTCTCATTTAACAAGAGAAATGTTGGGCTCAATTGTGCATAAGTCAAAGACTATCTGTATTTGTATTTTTTTATGTCTGTTTATCGAACCAGATACCAGAAATGAGAATACAATGAGCAGGAAAAAGATTATATGCAATGAATGAGTGTATATGTTTTTCTATTGTAAATGAAAATAAAAACAAAAAAGGGCTCCACAGAGACAAAAATAAGGCACTGAATCATTTAACTTTCTGGCATGTCCATGAACTAATCAACTGGCTTGCTCTACCATGCCAAGTGAGATTAGAACATTTGTGGTTTGTGGTGCAAACACATGTTTGTATGGGCTGCAATGGCAAAATTCTTAAAGTGATACAAGATGTTTAAATCAAAGGTAGATACTGATTAATTTAATCTCTTGGAGGTAAGATTATTGACTGGTAGAATTCAGTTGATTTTTTTTACCGTAATAAGATGATCTTTTTTTTCTAATTTTAAAAAGCCTTTATTGAAATTTGAAACATTAAAATACATCTATATAAAAAGAAAAAGTTTGTACAATTCACCATCAATCTTTGACAATTCAAAAATCTTAGCAATATTCATACATTTTCAAACATTTCTAATTAATCATATACAAATACAAAATATATATCTTGTTCTAATCTATACGTTTCATATTCCCACTATCTATCCACTGATACCAGTTATCCCAAACTGAATAATATTCTGAGTCTTCCTTATTGTTTAATTCTATAGTGAGTTTGTCCATTTCTGCACAGTCGAAAATTTTACGGATTACTAAGCAATCTGTCAGTATAGTGGCCATTTTCCAAGATTGTGCAAGTGCAATTCTTGATGTTGTAGTAATATGTATTGTTGAGGTAATTCCCCATTAGGAGAATGAGCGCATACAGGGAGACGTAGTGAGAGTAGGGAAGAATAACACACACACAATACACTGATACACTGTACAGTAAATGTAGGTTTTTACTTCCAATAAACGTTTAGGCAAAGTCCAAACAAGCAGTCCAAAGTCATTCACAGGTAAGGCAGTCAGTGTTCAGTTCAGGGATAATCCAAATATCGAAGTCTAGTATCAAAAAAAGAACAGTTCAGTAACAGACTTACATCAACGATCAGTAACAGTCATTAGGAGGAACGGCAACTCTCTCCAACAGAAGGAAACAGATACTCACTGAGACTCTCTTCTGAGACTAAACAACCCAGGTTTCTGGCTCCATCTTATGGCCATTTTAGAAACCACACCCAAATTACAGATTTAGTATTCTCT
Source organism: Hydrophis major (assembly GCA_033807585.1). Lineage (NCBI taxonomy): Eukaryota > Metazoa > Chordata > Lepidosauria > Squamata > Elapidae > Hydrophis > Hydrophis major. Next base: position 199,213,093 of record CM066331.1, read on the forward strand.
TAAAGACATAGTATTAAAATGTCTATCCTAGTTTATATATTTCCAACCCAAATAGCTGTTAGGTGACTTACATTCCTAACATGTATAATCAAATATTTATTTATTTTTGGCTATTTTCCCTTAATAATCCCCAGTAGAAATAATTCAGGCTTCAATTTACAGTGTGTGATTTCATTTAAACATTTTTGTATTTTGATCCAGTATTTTTTAATTTCCAGGCAAAGCCACCATACATGGAAGAAGGTACCTTGCACCTGTTTACATTTCCAACAGTTTGGGTTTAAGTTTGGATACATTTTTGCAAGTCTTATTGGGGCTAAATGCCAATAGTAAAACACCTTTTATTGGTTTTCTTTATAAGCGGCGGATTTTATTAAAGTATAGTTTTTGTTCCAAATTTTTTTCCCAATCCTCTATCACTCTAGAGTTTTTTTCTTCTTCTTGAGAATTATTTACTTGGATAGCCTTCTGGCTTGCATTTCCTGGTACTGAAGCTTGGAAGGTTTATAAATTGGGGGTATTCCACCATTCTCTTTTTAATTTATTATTTGGAAATATGGGAAGCCATCCCCTCCCTCCCTCTCCCCCACCAAGAAGAATGAAATATTTTGGGAAATTTTGAAAAGGCAAGATAGACTATTTACCCTAAAGGAGAAATGGAAAAAACCTTTTTAAAAAACACTTTAAAAAAAATATTTTACAATAAATCCATCTTTCAATTGTACAGTATGTCAGCTGGGTACATAAATCTTGTGCAAATATTTGTATTTAGTATACATAACTTGCTATAATGACATTCATATTAAAAATTATTTAACCTGATGCATTTTACTGTATATTCATTTAACTTCTTTATTTTCCAACCATTTATAAAATAAATCCCATATCACATAATATTCCACTTCTTCTTGTTCTTTAATTGCCAATGTTAATCTATTCATTTCTGCACATTCCAATATTTTCATAATCACCTCTTCCTCGATCAGAATCTTTTCATTTTTCCTATTTTGAACAAATACAATTCTAGTTGCTGTTAATATATGTATAATTAAATGTTTGTTTTCTTTACTATAGTTTTCAGGTAAACTCCCCAACAAAAATATCTCAGGTTTTAAGTCTCTGTGTTGTTTTATCATCTTTCCCAAATATGTGTGTATTTTTGTCCAATATCTTTTAGCTGTAATATGTTCCGGGTGTCTGATGACATTTCCAGCATTTAGTTGATTTATCTTTAAACATTTTTGCCAATCTTGCCGGTGCAAAATGCCATCTATAAAACATCTTATACAAATTTTCTTTATATGCTGTTGACATTGTTAGTTTGTAATTTCTGTCTCATAGCTTCTGCCATTTATCTAATTCTATCCCATAACCAAAGTTTTTCCCCCAAGCTTTCATTGTGTCCTTCACTTGTTCTTCTTCTAGTTTCACATCTAGTAAATAACTATACAATTTCTTAATCATCTTTTCATCTGTTCCTGTTAGGATTTTATCTAATTCTGTCAATTCATTATAAAACCCCTCCGCTTTGACATCTTTTTCATATCTAGAATGTATTTGCATATATGAGTACCAGTTCATATCAATCCCACATTCATTCAGTTCTTGTTTTGAGTTTACCCCTTTCATTTAAAGCATCTTTATAATATTTACAATATTTTAAGATTTTAATAAATCTTTACAATATTTCCCATTTGAAGAACATTTGGATATATAAACACTTCCATCATTGGTAGCCAGACTGCTATTTTCATATAGTGTTGTTCCCTTATTTTCTCCCATATTGACAATAAAGCATTTCTTATGTAATGTCTTTGAAAGTAACCATGTATCTTATTCTTCCCATACCATAAAAAAGCATGCCAGCCCAATTGTAAGTCATGTCCCTCCAGTGTCAACAACCTTGTATTCCTTAACACAATCAATTCTTTCATCCACATCAATACCACGGCCTGATAATATAATTCCCAATTGGGTAGCCGAAACCCTCCTTTGGTTCTTGCATCCTGTAACAATTTTAATTTAATCTTAGATTTTTTCCCTTGTCATATGTATTTTAATATTATTATTATAGTCATCAAAATATTTTTTCTCCAATTTTATTGGAATTGTTTGAAAAAACATAAAAAAACTTTAAGGGAGGCAGAAACCACCCCCAGTTTCCCTGCTCCGAGCAGAAACTGAAGAGCTTATAGTAATGCAGATTTGGTAATCCATTCAGAAAGACTGGATCAGGCAGAAACTTGCCTGATAAGCAACACTATAAGCAACACAATCAGGGCAAAGATTGACAAAATTAGCTCAAACACCTAGGATTTGCATTTCTTCTTTTGCTGATAGAGTCAGCCATGACCCCTACATGACCTCACAGGGATCTCTAAATTCCATTTTGGTCAGCTGTCCCAGAATCACATGTGGTTGGTGGTTCTGCTTCATCAATAAAGGGAACATTTCTTTCCAATCAGCCTCCAGCCTCCATTTTCTTTCTAGTGCCTTTCCCCTGGCTTGGAACTAGACCTGGATTTTTTTTCCAACAGAAGTTAAAACTCTTTCTCAGTTCTAGGCCTTTCATCCAGCATTCACATTAAGGAATTCCATCAATCTTCAAAGAAGGTCTCAAATCTGTAAACCACCTGTCATCTTAAGTCAACTTTAATTGACATGTCACTTTGTTCTGTAGACCAATGTCTACCACAGGAAGAAATTCCACGAGAGGTTACCAATCCAATGTTCCTCCTACTTTCTTATGGACTTGTATGTGGGTGTGTTTGCATCTAGATATTAGAGAAGAACTGCTTGTTGTTCATTTTGGGTAAGACTATTTGATTTAGAATGATCTTTGAATAACAGTGGTATGTAGCCTTATGACTAACTAAACTGTACTTAAAAACATGGCCAATGGCAATTTTACAATTCTGTGTAAAAGCTGTTCTTTCTATTTCTGAGTGAAATAAATTATTTAGTATTGTTTGCTGGGATACACACATACACACACACACACGAGTATATAAAATCTGATTAGTATATTGGTTTAAAGGTTAAACCAACAGATAATTTGGAAGGTTGTATTTTAGGAATAAATTATATAGCTTTATAATAATGTGGAGTAGAGGAATATTTCTATGATATCTACATTTGCAATGTTTTCTATAACCTATATAATGATTTTATTTCTACTTACTTATGTAAACATATTTAGTATTTGATTTACAACCATTTTGTTTAGGGAGTGATCAAAGTTACAGCACTGAAAAAAGTGATTTTGACTGTCCCCAAATCGTCTGATACAAACCCAGGTGCTTGGCCACTGTTCTGTCCTTAATTAGCATTCTTGAGATCCCCGCGCTTTGATTGGCCAAAGCGCAGGGCACTCTGATTGGTCAGGCGAGCCGCGCCGATTGGCTCGCTAAGAATCTCCCGCGATTGGTCCATTCGGATCGTGGGAGATTCAAAGTGGTGCCATTGGCCGCGGCCGCCGCAGCTAAAAGAATAAAAGCCGCGATCTTTTTCCCTTTGCCCCAGTTCGGTTCCAACCTCAAATAAAGAGCATGATTTGAAGTCACCGACTCCTGGCATCATTTCGCGGACACAACACTGGCGACAAAGGTGGGATCCAGGCCCTGAACCGAACCACGTGTCCGACGGAAGCCAGACAAACCACCGCGATGGCGAAAATCGCACCCCCCGCACCCTTCAACCCCGCCACCGAGGACTGGGAATCGTACTCCGACCGATTCCACATGTTCCTCGAATGCAGCGACCTGAAGGACGCCACCGGCCCCATGAAGCGCGCCGTCTTCCTGACCCACTGCAGGACCGAGGTCTTCAAGATGGCCAAGGCACTTGCCAAACCCGCCGATGCGACCGCGATGGACTGGGACGTCCTCGAACCCATACTTCGGCGGCACTACGCTCCACAGGTACCCATCCTGATCTGACGCAACCAATTATACCATCGGGACCAACGGTCGGGTGAGAGTTTCAGCGACTTCGTCGCCGAGCTGCAGCACCTAGGGGGCCTCTGCGAATTCGACAACCTGAATGACGCCCTGCGAGACCGAATCGTGCTTGGTTTGTGGGACCCCGTCCTCCAGAGCCGGCTGATGGCCAAGGGCAACATCAGCCTATCAGACACCCTCACCGCAGCCGCAGCCGCCGAAGCGACCCGAACTTCCACCGACCGCATGCGCAGACCGAACACTGGGGACCGCAGCGGAAACAACAACCCGGCGAGGTCGACCGAGGCCCAACCTGAGACGACTACCCACCAGGGCGACTTCCACTCGGCATCGGGCACTTCCGAGGACGAGGAGGACATCCATCGCCTCCAGACAGGCCGCGACCCACGGAACCGGCGGGGTTGTAAGTCGAGGACCAACTGTGCCGGTTGCGGCGGCGACCACCCCAGGTCGGAATGCCGGTTTTTCGAATTGATCTGCCGGCATTGCGACAAGAAGGGACACATCGCCCGTGTCTGCCGCCTAAAGAAGAATCGCAGCCCGGCACGATGGGACCAGAGCGACCAGAGGAGAGAGAGCACACCACCCCGGACCAGAGATCGCCCCTCAGACAACAGATGGGACCGGAACGGACGATCCCTGCAAGGCGGCGATAACCGGCGAAGAGAGGAGACCCATCAGACAGTCACCATCGGCCACGCCATCACCAATGACGCCCGGAAAGTCCATATGGAGGTAGGCATCGAGGGCCAGCCATGCAAAATGGAGGTGGACTCCGGGTCCTACCTCTCCATGATTGCATGGCATGAAATAAAGCGCTTGGTGCCTACCCTCCAAAGGAGGAACATAGACAGCCAGAGACTCATTGTAAAGGACTACCAGGGAAACCGCATCCCGGTAGTTGGAACCAAACACTTCAACATCACCTATAAAGGGCACACCGAAAGACTTCCCCTGACAATCATCGACTGCGACCGCCCAAGCCTACTGGGACTGCAATGGTTCGCCCCGCTCGACATCGCACTCATGGGAGTCGACCACGTCACCGACGACAGCTGGGAGCAGCAACTGGCCCGGGAATTCCAAGAGGTCTTCGACGGAAACCTAGGCAAATACCGAGGGCCCCTTATATCTTTCAACCTAGACCCAAACGTCCCCCCAAAACGCCTGAAACCAAGGCGGGTGCCATTCGCACTTAAACCCAAGATAGACGAGCAAATTGACAAGCTCGTCAAGCAAGGGGTCCTATAGCCCATAGACCACGCCCGGTGGGAGACCCCCATAGTCAGTCCGATCAAGCCCGATGGGTCGGTGAGGATCTGTGGGGACTATAAGGCCACTCTAAATGGCGCGCTACAACAAAGCGCCTACCCCGTCCCAGTAGTGCAACACCTACTGCACTCACTGGGAGGGGGCAAGGTTTTCGCTAAGCTCGACCTCGCCCAGGCTTACCAACAGTTGCCAGTCGACGAGCAAATGGCAGAAGCGCAAACCATAGTCACCCACCGGGGGGCATTCAAATGCAACCGACTCCAATTCGGAGTCAGCGTGGCACCGGGAATATTCCAAAGCCTAATGGAAAGACTACTGCAAGGCATCAAGGGGGTGGTACCTTACTTCGACGACGTCCTAGTGTCGGCAGCCAACCAAGCCGAACTAGAGGGTCGCCTAAGGGAGGTCCTAACCAAATTTAAAGAGACCAGACTAAAAGTCAAGAGGGAGAAATGCCAGCTATGCACGGAACGGGTAGAATTCCTGGGATACCTCCTAGACCATCACGGCATTCACCCCACAAACCAAAAAATCAAGGCCATCAAAGAAGCTCCCACACCCAAGTCGAAGACGGAACTACAGGCATTCCTGGGGCTACTTAACTTTTACAATGTTTTCCTGCCCCAAAAAGTGACGGCGGCGGAGCCCTTGCATAGGCTCCTGGACAAGGCGGCGACCTGGACTTGGGGGAAACGCGAGCAAGCCGCCTTCCAAAGAACAAAGGACCTCCTCACTTCGGACGCCGTCCTCATACAATACAACGAGACTCTACCTCTGGCCGTCACATGCGATGCATCACCCTTCGGCGTCGGCGCTGTCCTCAGCCATACCCTCCCCGACGGAAAAGAACCGCCCATCGCGTTCTTTTCAAGAACCCTCACCAAACCGGAGCGGAACTATAGCCAGCTGGACAAAGAGGCTCTGGCTATCATTGCCGCCGTAAAACGATTCCACGAGTATCTCTACGGCCGGACTTTCACCATCATAACCGACCACAAGCTGCTGCTGGGAATCCTTGCAGGAAACCGGGCCACCCCGAACATTCTGTCTCCCCGAATGACAAGGTGGTCCAAGTTCCTGGCAGCCTACAACTACGGACTCATACACAGACCGGGTAAGACGATCTCCCATGCAGACGCCTTAAGCCGCTCGCCACTACCGGAACCGACACCGACCCAGCACTCACGACGACCACCCTCAGCATAGAGACTCTACCCAACCTGCCCATAACCGCGTCAGACATTGCCCGAGAGACTAATAAAGACAAACGTCTGGCGCGGGTGTTGCATTGGGTAGAGAAAGGGTGGCCGGAAAGGGACAACGACAAGTCCGTCAAAACATTCCGAAACCGCCAAACGGAACTCTCTTTATTAAAAGGGTGCATACTATGGGGGGGATAGGGTGGTCATCCCAGAAAAGCTACAAGGGAAGGTTCTGGAACTGCTACACGAGGGGCACCCTGGCATCGTTAGGACTAAAGCCCTGGCCAGAAGTTACGCTTGGTGGCCAGGGATGGACAAACAAATTGAGGTCTGGGTAGCAAGGTGCCAACGATGCCAGAAACTAGGCCAAGCCCACCCACAGCACCCGTCCTAGAGTGGGAAACCCCAAGGGGACCTTGGTCTAGGATTCACATAGACTTCGCCGGGCCCACAAAAGGACACACCTCCCTCATAACAGTTGATGCTTACTCCAACTGGCTGGAGGTAAGCAACATGAAGACGACAACCACGGAGGCCGTGATCAAGGAACTCTGCAAACTCTTTGCAACGCACGGCCTCCCAGACGTCGTTGTTTCCGACAACGGGCCCCAATTCACCTCGCTGGAATTCGAAAAATTCCTAGCGGAAAGGGGCATCCGCCACGCGCTGACAGCACCGGCGCACCCGGCGGCAAACGGTAGGGCAGAACGGATGGTCCAATTCACTAAGAAGACCATCCGGAAAATAGACCACGGGGAGATCCAGGAGAAAATAAACAAACTACTCTTCACTCAACACATAACCCCAAATACCACAACCAATAAGAGCCCAGCCGAACTATTAATGGGCAGGAAACTAAGGTCCCCACTCGACAGGTTACACCCCACGTATAACCCGGAGAAGCCCCCAGACTCAAACAGCAAACACCGAACCTTCGCACCTGGCGACCCCGTATACGCGAGAAACCTGATGGGAGACCCACTATGGATACCAGCCATCATCACACAAATAACAGGCCCACACTCGTACCGGCTACAAACAGCAGACGGATGAGCGTGGAAACACCACATCGACCAACTAAGGTTGAGGACTACCAACCAAGAGACCACCGACACACAAATAGGTGAAACCAACCCCCACAACACAAACCAAGGGGGGAGGGAATACCCAGGGAACCAAAACCAAAGAAAAATAAACCAGCCGTACTTACCGGAAAGCAGCCATCACGACCCCTCGCCAGGAAGAGACAGCCAGGCCAGCTCGACCGACCCGGGAAGACCGAGCGGCGAAACCCGCAGCTCAACCAACCCGGGAAGCCCAGGAGGGAGCTACGGAGAGCGGCCCGGCCCGATTAATCAGCCGGTTCCAACGACGGCAGCAGGAGCAGCAGAGATCCCGACCGAACCGGCCGGGATCCAACCTACGACTGAGCTGCGCAGGTCAAGTAGGCTCAGATGGAGCCCCGCCTACCTACGTGACTATGCGACGTAAGGACTGAACCAAGAGGGGAGGGGTGTTCTGTCCTTAATTAGCATTCTTGAGATCCCCGCGCTTTGATTGGCCAAAGCGCGGGGCACTCTGATTGGTCAGGCGAGCCGCGCCGATTGGCTCGCTAAGAATCTCCTGCGATTGGTCCATTCGGATCGCGGGAGATTCAAAGTGGTGCCATTGGCCGCGGCCGCGGCGGCTAAAAGAATAAAAGCCGCGATCTTTTTCCCTTTGCCCCAGTTCGGTTCCAACCTCAAATAAAGAGCATGATTTGAAGTCACCGACTCCTGGCATCATTTCGCGGACACAACAGCCACTGAGATGGATTTTAGTGTCTCTGGGTCACATGATTCCCAACCAGCTTTTGACAAGCCATGCCAATGGAAGCTGGAATTGCTTAACTTAAGAACTGCAGCAATTCACTTAATCACTGTAGCAAAAAAATAAAAAAGGTCGTGACTCATTTAACAATCTCCTTGCTTAGAAACAGGAATTCTGGTCCCAATGATGGTCATAAATTGAGGTCTAGCTATACATTCAAGGGGTAAACAGATTGAGTTGATTTTACGAAGCTTCTGTGGTTTGGTTAAATTATAACCTTTTGAAACATGTGAGGAACATCTGGATTGTGATTGCGGATTCCATAACTCCCCAGGCAAAAAAGGACATCCATGATAGATAGAACACCGAGGAACTTCACATCCAGTAATTAGCTTAATTATACTGCTAAATGGATTAAACTGCTTCTGTGCAAAGGCCCATGTCTGAAGTGGTATATAAAATGAAACTAATATTACAAAAGATTGGATACCATTTCAGTGTCCCCCCTGCCCTTCCTCCTTCCTTCTGTCGCATCCAATTATAAAGGAACTGGAATTTTTACTAGGTGGCATGTTTCTCTATTAATGTTGGAAGACCTGAAAGACCAGGTTAGGAACAGATTATTCTGCAGTAAATCTATCCATTTTGTCACCAAGAGTCAACATTAACGATGGCACATAAGAATAATTTTTAAAAGATCAATGTTTCTCTACATAGTACTTAGTATGTTTTAATTGGCTTTCAGGAAAATATATCTTCAGAATGATATCTTCCATTAAGGTGAATTGCTGACCCACTGCTTTTCCCTGATACTCTGATACCAGTTTTAAGTTACTCGTATAAAGTCTAGATCATTGTATAATCCAAAACATAGAGTTTTAAGTCTAACTTTCCCATCTGTACAAATTCTATACTTCTTTATAACTTAATAAACAGCCGAGAGGATTTATTTTTTTAATCAGTTAGCCTAATGGTAATGCTTCTGAATGTGGAGTTTTATTATTTTTATTGGTCATCGAAAACCATAAGGATATGAAATGAGAAGCTGAAATCCCATAGAGGTCAACCAAGAAGCAGATCCCGGTGAAGTAACCCTAACCCTGCTTGAGCATGGGGCTGGACTAGAAGACCTCAAAGGTCTTCCCTTCCAGCTCTATTCTATTCTAAAAATATGAGGTGGAAATGAAGTTGCAACACTATTATGTTATTTCCTTTAATTCCTTAAAGTCAATCTTATTAAATCTGAAATCTTATAAAACTCTTTTGAGGCTTCTATTCTTGTAAGCATGCATAACATTAGGCTTCCATTTATCTACTACAGTACATTATTTTACAATCCCAACCTTTTGCTAATTTTGCAACAACTTGATCAGATACCAAATGAGGTTGTTTGAACAGCTTCTTTTTCTCATATCATCAGATTTAGCCATTATGCAATTATCAAAGACTGGCTGGATACCCATGCTTTGCTACAAAACTATATGATTGGGTTTAGTTTTGGGGGAGGAAAAAAAGGGGGGGGGAAAATCTGCCTCTGCCTACCAACATCCATCGGTATTCATCTGGCTAGCGTCCTGTCAGTGTGTGAGTTCAGGGCTCTTTGAAAACTGAAACAGCATTTGCTGTGTGAGCAAGGAGACAGCAAGGAACCTGGGTGTGGCTTAGCTCAACTATTCTGTACTAAAGCTGGTTGCTGCTATGAAACTAAAACTGAAACCTCTCTCCTCTGCTTGTGTTTTGCATTTGGAACAGATTTCTATTCAGGTGGGGAGGGGGAGTAGAAGTCCTTAGCCTCTGAGCTTGTTAATAATATGTGATATACTAATGTTCTGATAGTCATTTTGAAAAATCCTTTCCTAGTGAGCACCTAGAAGCCAAGAGGAACATATATGCCAAATTTCAAGGTTGTAGGCTTTACGTTCTGGATTTTGTGATGACGCATGAGTGGTATTTCGCTTTGACTTTGCAAGGCACACTAACCCATGGGGTTTATTTAATTAAATCATTTTTTCCTGGATTCCTTCATGCCTCTTCTGCTTAACTCTTGTCCTATAACCCACTAGCCCCTTTAGTCAATCCTGATTCTTGGAAAATTTCATGGAAACGTCTATGTACTTTTCCCAGCTCACTAAGGAAATTGTTTATACATTGCTTTCTACAGGCATCCTTTTGTTTTGTTTATTTTGAACTCTTAAATCTGTTGTTCTGTGATTTCAAGATGGTCTTCCATCCAAGGACCAATGGCACCTTATATTATTTGGTGGAGTTTGCTCAGTGTTTTAACCCTATTTCCAAGCTTTTCAAATTTTGAAAAGTTGGAGAAACATGCATCAAATAAGCCTTTCAAGGTCCCTTCCAACGCTGATTTATCTACATCTGTAGTTTTGGGAATCCCTTTAACCACAAAGCTTAAAATCTCTTCTCCTGGAGCGATCCATTCGCTCACTGGTTTTTCCGCATGGAAGCCGCAGCAGCTTCCCCGTCCACCAATCAGCGCCGACCTTCCAACAGAGATTGCCGGGAGAGCGTTTGATTTTATTAGGTCATCAGTTCCCGCCCCTTCATCCGTGTTATGCGGTTCCCCATAAGAGGCCGCGGTGTCTTATGAGTGACAGCTCACAGCTTCAATCAGAGGGCGAATCCGGGAGGCGTTACTAAGTCTTCCCCTTCTTTAGCACTCTGCTGGAAGCTGCTAGGAACTTGTAGCCGAAGCCTTTGCAGCTGTAAAGGGGATGGTGGTTGCTGGATTTTGCAGACCGAGCTGTGCGGTATAAAGGTGAATATTGCTTCTCCCCCTCCTTAAAAAACATTTCTTTTTGCATATGCATGTTTGAATTAAGTCGCAGCAGGGAAGGGATAGAATTGCACCAATAATAGCTTCCCTTTGAAGTGCATGTTTATTTTCAGTCCAATGGGTTCGGCTGTTTCTTTTGCTGTGTGTGTGCTCCCCGGAATTAGATCTCTAAGAATTGCATGCAAAATAGAAGGATAGGAATCCCCTTACCCAGCTAGCCGTGAATGTCCCTAGAGTTTAGGGAGACTGAACCTGATTGCCCTGGAGAGAATTTGGAGTGTGTGTGTCATTCTAATTTTGGTTCTGCTATTTTAAAAAGTTACAAACGCAGGGGTTTTCTTTTTCTCCCACGCTGTTTTCCATGGAATTGGGAGACGCCTTTCAAGAGCGGTAAGATCTTATTAAGTTATTAAGATCATGGTTGAGAATTCCTGGATGTAGGTTCTATCATATTACAGATACCTGTGTTATTAAAGCTACCAACTTATCCCTTCTGCTTTTCAATCTGTCGGTTTTTTGCTTTCATCCCAAGCTTGATATTAATTTGGTTTTATATATTGTGGGGGCATCATAAAGGCTCCTGGCAAATTCCCTTGGTTTTTCTAGTGGCCCCCATCCGGCTACTAGCCACAATCCCACCTGTTTAGCCTTTGAATTGGCCAGGTGTTTGCACCTGTTCATTGTGGAATGCATAATTGTATTAAAATAAAGTGTTTGCTAGTCTTGATTGTGCTGATCAGACAGCCATGTAACAGCAATTGAAAATATTTTCTGTAGCGTGTGATTATGTCCTGTGTTTGCTTCTCAGATGCAGTTTTATGTTAAAATGAAGGAATGCATATTGATTAGAATATATCAAAAGTCCTGGTTTATATGCCACCTTTTCCCAATTTGCTCTCCACTGATGCATTCTCTAATTCTGGAGGATGCTGAAAATACAATGTATTTGGAGAATGCCAGGTTGGGAATGCCTTTGAAGCCATGATATTATATATTTATTTCTGATTTAATATTGTGCAAAGTCAGTCCATGTAGTCTATAAATGTCTATAAATTAAGAGTTACTTGCTAGCCTATGGGTAAGTATATAAGCAATTACACTAGCATGAATATTGTTACTGAATTCAATCGGATGTTCTACAAATATCTATATTTATGCAAAATTCAAAGTGGCATTAGCATCTGCAAGGAAGAATCATGTTGAAATAGTATTGGTTTTTTAATCCATTTTGTCTGCAATACAGGTGTAGTCAACTTAAAATTTGTTTAGTGGGTGTCCAAAGTTACTGTTGCACTGAAAAATGTGACAACCAGTACTCTCACTTACATCCATCATAGCCCCATTATCACAATTAAAATTTGGGCACTTAGCCATCAGCATATATTTACATTAATTGCAGTGTCCAAGGTCATGTGATCACCCTTTGTGACTGTCCCAATAGGCTTCCAACAAGCAAAGTCTATGGGAGGAAGTCTGATTCACTTAATGGTGGCCTGATTCACTTAACAACTGTACTGATTAGCTTAAAAACCATGAGAAAAAGTTATAAAATCAGGCACAACTTAAAAACCTCATTGCTTATTCAGAAATTCTGTCCCCAATTGTGGTTGTTAGTCAAGGACTGCTTGTATGCAGTACAAATACTCTATTTTTCAGCAATATAGCTTGGACAAGTTTTAAATCTTATCTGGCTTTAATTGTCTGGCTAGGACGAGGATGAAAATACATACCTCAAAACTGAGATAATTCAGGAATGTCTTTTAGTCTCACCCCAAATATGCATGTAGTCGTGAAAAACCCAAACATGTTCTCCACAGAAAAGTTAAAATTGCTTTGTTAGCAATGTCTGTATGGGCAAAAACACTCTTTAGTTATCTTGCATGAATGTTTCAGTAGGAACAGGAGCTATTCTTGCCTTCATCACAAAAGGAACATAGATTCATAAGGGTGGAAATGACCTTGAAGGTCTTCTAGTCCAACCCCCTATTCAAAAGAGTTTATACTGTCCTGGTCAAATGCTTGGAAATGACCTTTTTAAACTCAAAAGTGTGAGAGTGGAAGCTATAATGCAGTGCGGGCTTCAAATTTCATTACTGTATCCCTAATTATTGGCAACTCTAATTTGGAATGGTGAGAGAGGCAAATCCTATTTAAACCATGGAGTTTGACTTTGTATTAGGTGCCATTTTACTATACTGGGTGTTTCCTTAATTGTGATTTATTGCATGTCAACCAATCATGGCTGGCAAACTCAAAGTGGCTGATTAGGTCAAATATATATAACTTAGTTTATTTTTCACAATTGTATCTAGTAGAGCTTGGAGGTTTTAATCCCATAAAAGCAAATGCTTTTGTGACATAAAGCAAAGCTGACAATAGCATCCTACTGAAAATGCCAGTTCACACTGTCAAATGTCTTCTGTGTGTCTAGGAAAATCAACGCCATTTGCTTCTCTGGATATGTTTCGTATTCCAAAGTGTTCAAGATTATTTTTGTATTTTTAATTTTTCTCAGATAAAAAAACATATTGATCTGGATGTATAAATTGATTCAAAGATCTCTTTAGTTTTTCTGCTATTATTGAAGCAAATATGTTATAGACTGCATTCAGTAAAGATATCAGTCTATGGCAATGGTGGGATTCAAATTTTTTTAGCAACTGGTTCTGTGGGTGTGGCTTAGTTGGTAGGTGTGGCTTGGTTGTAACTGGCTGGGCGTGGCCAACTCAATATCACTCACATCAAGGCACGCATCTCCTTGCCTGGCTTCTCATGATTGGGGATACTGCAACAGTCGTAAGTGTGAAAAACGGTCATAAGTCACTTTTTTCAGTGCCATTGTAACTTTGAATGGTTATTCCACACAAGCAAAGTACCAGCAAAGGAGGGGAAAAAAACTTGAGACGTTCCTGAGACAAGAAGTATAGTCCTGCCAAGAATGTAATAAGAGTTAACGGAGAGGCAGTTTCTGTAAGCAACCCCAGAATGTTTCCTTCCTGCTTTCCTTACAGGATTAGGCCAGTAATTTCTTCTAACTACCAGTTCTCAGAACTGCTTAGAATGTTAACTGGTTCTAGCGAATAGGTGTGAACCTATAGAATCCCCTGGGATCTATGGTTTTTTATCTATTACAAGTCTGAGTCTTCTTTCGGTATGAGAGTGATGGCTGCTTCCATCCAAGAATTTTTTTGTTGCCAGCAGTTTAGACATTAATGGCTGTGTATTGCATTATTTTGAGGAGACAGCACATTTACACTGTTATGCAAGCTGTATACTCACCACTTTACATTTTAGCCAAGTGTCATTTCTTCAGTGTTGTCACATGAAAAGATATACTTAAATGTTTACAAAATGTGAGGGGGTATACTCACTTCTGTGATATACTGTATGAGTCACTGTCACTAGATCTCTCTGGCCTACGCTAAGTCTCTATCAGCTTTTTGAAACAAAGTAACTCTAATCAGCTTATACTTTTCCAGTGCATAATCTATTTGTAGAACCATCATTGGAAGAATACTGGAAGTATTTATTACTGCTAAAACTAAATTGATATTCTTTACTAGACATTTCAGGCAGAAAAAATGTTTCTCTTCAAATTCACAAGGCGATCACATATTCACAATTGCTTTGGGTTTATATACACACAAACACACACACGTTCAGATCACACAGATCACACATTTTTTGACTGAGGTTTTTTTTATATAAATGCTGAATCTTGAACTATTTTTTTGTCTGATTATGCTAGGTGCATATGTTTGCAAAACCCTATTTTTCCTACAATTGTTTTGTAGCTACAATCTGCACAATCATGAGATAGTGTGACTACATGAAAGATTTAAAGATAGGGGCTACATTTATATCCCCATATTTTTCAAAACATCATTTGGCCTTTAAATGCAAAGCACTACATAGCTGTAATAATTACTGAGCAATTGTGCTAATCCATTTGGTCTGACATTCATCCATTTTTCATTTGCTTTAGATTCCCCTCTGCTTTCTTTCTCTGTGATTGCTGTGGTCTTTTGAGAAGATAGAAGTGAAATAGTCAGTCTGGGTTGCCTCAGAGAATCAGTTTCCAACAGAAATCAATTGTAACCAGATAGGCCTTTGGCACTGGTGGAAGATCTCTGTCCTGTGATTTTTGGCTCTGGCAAGGGATTGATTTTCAAAGCACACATTTTGAGGCAGATTGACAGGAACACTCCTCCTCATGTAATCATGTAATCTTCCAAGTGCCCAGACATTTTCTTGCCAGATTGCCACGGCTCTGCTTTATTTTGAAAATAGTGTTAGGTCTTCCTAAACTCAATGGATTATTTTGGAACCTTTATGTCCAAAAGATTGTTTACCGTGCAATTTTATTTTTATTATGTTGTAATGTATTTTAAAATACATCATATTGTTTCAATACAATTATATTTCTACAGTATAATTAAGGTTATTAAGGTTCTATTAGTTAGATAACATGAATATAAAGGAAAAGAAATTTTGTCAGTGTTAATTACAGTGTAGGATGTCACTATTATAAGCATAAAATATATTTGACTTTTTCACACAAGATAGACTATATTAAGAAAAAGCTACTACAGCTTAAAGTAATTGGACAACAGCTATTTAGGTCCCCAGCTCTCCCCCTTCCTCCCTCTTTCCCTCCCTCCCTTTCTATATACCCCTGCATAATATGATCAAAACAAGTTTATTGAGAGTTAAATACTAAAAAATAATTAAATCACAATTTTAAAGCTGATCCCCAGTTTTCCTGAAAAGACTTCACAGAAATTCAGTTGCTTCCTGACGGATGTGTCTCGGAGCTGAATCTCCTTATGTGAATTATGATTGCAGATCTGAAAGTGTGTTAAAATCTTGTGCCACTGGAAGAAATATTTGTTGTTCAGGGTTGACTTGTTGGGCCCCTTGGTGCTCTCTGAGCTTGGTGATTTGTTTGCAGACATTTCATTACCCAGTTAGGTAATGCCTTCAATTAATACATTGTGTCAACGATTCCCTAGCTGCTTTAATGTCTGACATGGCAAATTTGCTTCTCCTTTTTTATGAAGTGAAATGCAGGTAATCCTGAATTTATGACCTGTGAATCCTGAATTTATGACCTTTAGCAACTGTTCCAGTGGTGGTATTCTACCAGTTTGGCCTGGTTCAGGCAAACCAGTAGTAAAAAATGCTTCCAGTTTGGCCAAACTGGTAGTAAAAAAAATGCTATCGGTTCGGTATTTCTGATGAGCAGCTGGGTAACAATAAGCTGTGTTGCGCGATTTAGATTAGCTAGAAAGCAGAAAACCATTGGATTTCTTACTTTCTAGCGAATCTAAATCTTGCGTCACAGCAGATCCTTCCCTCGCTGTTGTACTTACCTTGGAAGGCTTCAAAATGCTTCTTTTTTTCAGCACCCAGGAAGCTTCCCTGAGGCCCAGTAGGCAAAAAATGGGGTGTGGGGGAGGGGCTGCGTGCCCCCCCCGCACCCCATTTTTGCTCCCAGGAGATTTCCCTGAGGCCAGTAGGCAAAAAACGGGACATGGGGAGGGTGCTGTGTAAGGAGGGGGGAACATAGCCACACCCACCCAGTCACATGACCACCTGGTCAAGCCCACAGAGCCAGTACTAAAAAAATTTGAATCCTACCACTGAACTGTTTGCAATTACAATGGATTCCCCAAAAGGTACTTATGAGCTGGTTCCAAAGATCCCATGGCCTTGCATTCCTCTGCAATCATTTGACAACATTTTGGGTGCTCAACATCCAGCCTGCATTTAGGATTGTTTGCAGCAATCTGCAGCCATGTGGTGATTGATGACACTTTTGCAAAGTGTCATCTTTGGTGTTTCCAATTTTTGGCAAAACTCTCCCCTAGCGAACAGCAAGTTTGCTTAATGACTACTATAAAATGGACTATAATAGGGAAGTACCATTCAGTTCATAAGTCAAGAACTAGTTGTATTTGGAACTTGCTCCTCTCTTAGTATGCTTCTGTAAAAAACACAGAGAGGGGGATGCATTGATGAGTGACTTTTTTAGCCACTTATCCTGATTTCTTGTCCTGTCTATTTTACCTTGGGTTGGCAAGAAGCACTGGCAGTGATAATGAGAGAGAGACAGTTTGGTCTAGTGGTAAGGCACCAGGCTAGAAAGGAAGAGATTGTGAGTACAAATGCCGCCTTAGCCATGGAAACCAGCTGAGTTGATCTTGGGCCCGCTGCCCACTCACTCGCAGCCCAACTCACCTGACAGGTGGTTGTGGGGAAAATAGAAGGAGGAAGGTGTTTTGAATATGTTTGCTGCCTTGAGTTAATTTGTAACAATAATAAGGGCAGGCTATAAATAAAATAAATCACCCAGCTGAGTTTCGACCATGTGACTGTGGAGATGTAACAGTTTTAAGTGCAAAAAACGTTGTAAGCAATTTTTCTAGTGCTATTGTAACTTTGAACATTTGCTAAATGAATGGATGTAAATTGTACAGTGTTACTTTAAGTAGTACTTCGAACTCCAGTACCTCAATGTAGCATGAGTACAAGAAATAGCATCCAATAGTCAAATAACTTCAAATGTCAAGATGGTTGAAACAGAAAGTCCAAAATAGTGCAAGCCTTTTGAGAAAGGTGTGAAAATTATTTGAATTATTTAAATCAGCAGCATTTTCTTGTGGAAGAGTTGAATGAGTTTGATCAGAGTGCCCTCAATGTATTCTTGTTAATTGATGGATCGTCAGTATAAAATTACAGGGTGTGATTAATATAGGGGTATTAAAAGATCAAGTGATTTGATTTTCATCAATACGTGGGAAGAAATTGGAAAGTAGCACGTGGGATAGAAATTCTTGAGTGCGGTTTGCCATGTTCTACCATGTGTCATCTTTTAAAAATATTTTTCTTTTATTTATTAAACTTACATGCTGCCCATTTTGCTGAATAGGCTTTTATTAGGTATTTAAAAAAATAACCTAAAGGAAAGGATTAAAAATTAGAATACAATGTGAATAAACAGGGACTTTACAACTCTCTTCAAAATTAAAGTTATTGAATATATATCATAATTGTAAATGATTGAGTGACTTACCTCGTTTTATAAAAAGAGCAAATTGCTATTAAGCTCTAAACCTAACGAATTCTGGAATGTCCTAGCTAATTGTAAACAATCTGTATTTGGTACCCTCTGCCAGTTGTTTTCAGTTGGGTACTCCATCCAGTATGAGTGGCTAATTAACTCCAGTGTGAATGCTGATGGGCCCTGAATTGATTTGGCTGGGATAATTCTTACTTGAATCATCCTATTTTATTTGGGAGCATCCAGTCTTGAAAATCAATTAGAATGATATTCTAAGCCAGGAGTGTCCAACCTTGGCAATTTTGTTGACTTCAACTCCCAGAATTCATGGCTGGCAGGGAAATTCTGGGAGTTGAAGTCCATAGGTCTTGACGTTGCCAAGGTTAGATACCTTTCTTCTAAACTTTCAGGTTTTTTGATGACCTTTGCCAGAAGGAATGGTTAAGTAAAACCAGCTGAGCTCTCTTGTTCCTGTAAATGTGATTTCTCCAGAATTTTGGTTGCATTTGTGCAACCATTCAGGAACTTTATTGGAATCATCGGATGCCCTAAATCAAATAACTAGGTCTGGAGGTGTTTGTTCTTATCTCTGCTACTTCCACTTCTCCTTCACCATCCTGTTGCCACATACTGAGAATGATATGAGTATGTATTAGTGAATTGCAAATATGATCATTGTATACATATGGGAAGATAAGTCCCAATGGGCACAGTGTTAAGATATTGATGAACAAAATATCCATCAAAAACCAATTAATCCGTTAAGATACCTAAAACTGGCAGAAGAAGTAGAGTGTGGTTTGAGCATAATTAAACATCACTTCACTGAAAAGAGAAACTTCTTCTCTAAACCAGAGGTGCGGAACTGTGGCCCTTTTATGACTTGTGGAGGTTAACTCCCAGAATTTCTGGACCAGCATGGCTGGCTCAAGAATTCTGGGAGTTTGAAGTCCACAAGTTGTAAAAGGTTCCTCACCCTTCTCTAAACAGGACCCCATTATCTCCTAGGGAAAAATAAGCTGATAGAAAAAGCAGACAGTGAACTTTTCATGAGAAGAATCTCCCAAATCTTGGTGCTCTTGTGGAGAAGATCTTATTCAATTAAGGCAGGTGGGCCGGACCAGCAGCTGATTGTCGGAGAGAACCAGTTTGCTCACAGATGATTCTCGGAGGTACTGGTTTGAGTGAACTGGGCCAAACCGGTATAATACCACCACTGGTCCTCTCCTAGAAGAACCTTTATGTTTGAAGGAGAAGATCAGTCACAATAACAATTTACCTAGGGCTACTTATGATGACCTCAAGAAATTCTAGACAAGAGTTTATGATGTTGATTGCTAGTGATCCAAAGCATTTGATTTATTTCTTTTATTTCCATGTAGATGTCTTCTCAGTAGTTCCTGCAGATTCAAGAGAGCTCCGATCAAGATGGCTAAATTTAGACTCATCTTGCTGAGACATGGCGAAGGGGCTTGGAATAAGGAGAATCGTTTCTGTAGCTGGGTTGACCAGAAACTGAGCCCCGATGGGGTGAAGGAAGCTCAGACCTGTGGGAGGCACCTCAAAATGCTTGGTTTCGAGTTCGACCTGGTATTTACCTCCATTCTTAGCCGCTCTATTCAGACTGCCTGGCTTGTGCTTGAGGAGATGGGGCAGGAGTGGGTCCCCACCGAATCTTCCTGGAGGCTGAACGAACGGCATTATGGGGCTCTGATTGGCCTCAACAGGACAGAGATGGCTTTGAACCATGGCGAGGAGCAAGTGAAAAGATGGAGACGGAGCTACGACGTCAGCCCACCTCCCATTACTGAGGTCCACCCTTACTATCATGAAATATATAATGATCGCAGGTATAAATACTGTGATGTACCGTTGGAGAAGCTTCCTAAGTCTGAGAGTTTAAAAGAAGTATTGGGTAGACTTCTTCCATACTGGAATGAAAGGATAGCACCAGAAGTCAAGAGAGGCAAAACTGTGTTAATTTCTGCCCATGGAAACAGCACGAGGGCTCTTCTGAAGCATCTGGAAGGTACCATTACATTTTGAGTGTAGTGTTGCTACTGCTGAGATGTTTTCCCCAGGAGCATTAAAAATAATTGATTTTAAAATGTATACTTTAGATTTTCTTGAGATATTTGTAGTCAAGGTTGGTTGTATATACTTTTAAGTTTTTTGGGCTTATGGAGATTCATACTGGAGAAGATTTCACATTATTTGCAGACTTTGTGCCTCAGGCTTTAGTGAGGCCTCTTCAATACAGCAGTTCAGAAGCCTTACTGGAACATGGTGTCATTTTGCCATTTATGGCTCTCTCGAATGCCAGAAAACCTTGCTAAAAGTATATGTGCGTGCTATTGTTGTTATATTTGCTTAATTATGATGGTTTCTCCTCCCGTTCCCAAAATGTTTTTGGGATTTTTAGAGGTGAGAATTGGGAATTGACTTTCAGTTTACCTTTGGCACTTTCAAGGGTGTTGTTTATGGCACAGTTGTATCTTCAGATACCAATATATAAATACCTAGTAATATAGTTTGTAGTTTTTACCTTGGTAGCAGTTGGTGGCCTGGTTTATGCAAAAGTTGAGAACTGATCCCTGGTTTACAAACTGCTAATGGTATTTGGATTAGCATTCATATGCTAATCCAAAAGCAAAGAACAGGCCTGAATCTAAACTCTGTTCATAACCTCCTTCAGCTAAATCTAACCCTTGGTTTGTTCTCTCCACCACGCTCCTCTAATCTTGGACATGATTTATTTTCTGTAAAGAATAGTTTACAATAAGCAAGTGCCAACTGTAAGAAACCTGCCTGATCAATCTGTTGGCCAAAGTTGGTGAAATTGTAGGTAAAAATAGTTAGAGGAGCCCTGCTTGTCTATTCATGTTGTATGCCATTTGAAGTGGGGATAGCAAAGAATGTTGCTCTGGGTAGCCTTGGTAATACTTATGGCATGCCCAGAAAGGTACAAAAGAATGGATGGGAAAGACCTGTCAAAATTTTTGAACAGCTGTTATCACCAACTTAGCTTCCACTTTACTGCTTTTCACCTTAGTAGCCCTGGACCAATTCCTTAAGCAGTGGTTCTTTAAACGGTTTGACTCTTTTCATGGTCTTGAATAATGTCATTACCCCAACAAAAGAAGATCTCTGAGCCTTAAAGAAATATCTCTGCAGTGGAAGTCCCAATCTGGATCCTTAATTCACAAGAAATTTACAAATAGCAAGAGCACTTAGACTTATATACCGCTTCACAGTGCTTTTCAGCCCTCTCTAAGTGGCTTATAGCAGTGGCCCCCAACCTTTTTTGAACCAGAGACCAGTTTCACGATTATTCATTCTTCCATGGACCGGTACCTGAGTAACGTGAGACTCCACCACCATCGGGACGGCTCTTCGTTCGAAGCCGCCCCCCACTTTGACGAAACTAAGGCGCGAGCATCCAAACGCAACTTTCCAACTGAAAACCCGGAAGCACTTTCCAACTGAAAACCAGGAAACAACTGAAAACCCAGAAGCAACCGAAAACCCAGAAGCACCGTCAAAACAAGATGGCGGTGCCCAAGCTTTGCGGCCTAGTAAAAAATGATCCACGGACCGGTACCGGTCCGGGGACCGGTGGTTGGGGACCCCTGGCTTATAGAGTCAGCATATTGCCTCCCAACAATCTGGATTCTCATTTTACCCACCTTGGAAGATTGAGTCAACCTTGAGCCTGGTAAGACTTGAACTGCCAAATTGCAGGCAGCCAGCAGTCAGCAGAATAGCTTGCAGTACTGCACTCTAACCACTGTGCCACCGTGTCTCACAGCTCCATTACCACCAGGATATGCCCAGATTACCCCCAGATTAAGAACCATGGCTTGTAAAGTGTAAGGGATTTCATTCTTGTTACTTAAAACCTGACTTTAGAGGTATGTAGCATTCAAATCCAAAGCCTGTGGATGGGAGCCCACGGCACCTGTTGCTTTGGACTCAGAAGAAAAATACATGTTCAGGAGTGTTTATTACCATCCTTTCAGTGCTTCCTTAAATTTACTCTCTTGCCCTTCACTAAGAATAAACTCACAAAGGAGCCAGAAGGAATTTCATTAATTAGGTTTATCACCAAGAAGATACAGGTAGTCCTCGACTTAGGACCATAATTGTGTCCAAAATTATGGTAGTAAGTCATGCGGGTCATTAAGCAAGTCGTTGCCTCATTGACCCGATTTTACGACATTTTTTTGCAGCAGTTGTTAAGCGAATACCACAGTTATTAAGTGAATTTATTGTTCATAATGGGTGTTTTTGCTGGAAACTAGAAGTAAATGCCAGATTCTGGTTAAAAAAAAAAGGGGGAGATCATGTGCCCATGGGATGCTGCAAATAGGTATACATGCACCCAAAATTCAATCGTGAGTGTTTGGATGGGTGACTGTTGGAACTTTGGTTCTGTGTTATAGGTACTTTTAAAAAACATTCCATTGTACCTTTGAATGGTTACTAAGTGAGGACTACCTCCAAGGGAGCAGTTCCGAGCCTTTGGGGCACCTGGGATGGGTTCTGTGGAAAACAATATTTCCACAGACTGGGATTGGTGGTTTCACACAATACCTAGATCCTGGGCATATGCAGATAAAGTTTCATTCACTTGTGTGAACTGGTTCCTAACAGGCCCCAGACTGGTACCCGGAGGTTGGAGATTCCTGTTGTAAGGGATTTCTGTACAAAGTCTTAGAAATTGAGTAAGACAGACTGTAGCATTCATTTACCAGTAAATAAATGCTAGTTTTGTCTCCAAATCTTGCATGCTTTTATTTGATTAGGATTCATCCCTGGAACCAACTTTCGTTCATCCTTGTTCCCTGAGCGAGTAGCATCTTTTATTTCAGACGAGGTTTTTTTTTCCCCTCCTGAGAAGTAAAACAATATCTTTTCATGTTGTAATGTTAATTTTAAAGTGATTTCTTCAGTGAAGCTTGCTTAAATGTGCTGTTTCCCAATATTGGATCAACCTTTTATATTCTAATTATATAAGCATGTCTTAATCCTCCAAAACATATGCAGGTCTTTGGAATGCTGTAAAGGTAAAGATTGATTACGAATTAATACAGGGCCGTTGCCACATTTAGGTCATGTCTTTTACTCTCAAAATCCTCCATAAATCCATAATCCTTCCCTTCATAAAGTGTCTCAATCCTGGATTGTGCTGTTCTTGTGGCTGATGGGTTGCTTAGATAGAAGCGAAAGAACAGATTGCTTGCATATTGTCTATGTGCCAATTCCTGCTCTGTTCCCTCAAAGTGTGGGTTTAAGGAACTAAAAGGGAAAGACAAATAAACTCAGAAGAAATTCCTTAAAATGTTGTGTTGAAGAATTGCTGAGAATCTAGATCTGGCTATCTTCTAGCAATTACTACAGTACAGGTAGTCCTTGACTTTTAACTGTTTGTTTAATGACTGTTCAAAGTTACAAGGGGACTGCTGTAGTGGTCATAAGTGGGGGCCATTTCCCCCGCCCCCCACTTATGACCATTACAGCACCCCAAAGGTCATGTGATTAGAATTCAGATGCTTGGCAACTGATTCATATTTATGACAATTGCACAGTTCCGGGGTCATGTGATCCCCTTTTGTGACCTTCCAATGAGCAAAGGAGGGATGCAGTGGCTCAGTGGCTGAGACACTGAGCATGTCAATCAGAAAGATCAGCAGTTCGGCGGTTCGAATTCCTAGCACCACATAACGGAGTGAGCTCCCATTACTTGTCCTAGCTTCTGCCATTTTGAAAGCATGTAAAAATGCAAATAGAAAAATAGGGGCCACCTTTGGTGGGAAGGGAACAGCTTTCTGTGTGCCTTTGGTGTTTAGTCATGCCGTCCACATGACCACAGAGAGTCTTTGGATAATGCTGGTTCCTTCGGCTTTGTAACAGAAATAAGCACCGCCCCCTAGAGCTGGAATCGACTAGCATGTATGTGTGAGGGGAACCTTTACCTTAACGAGCAAAATCAATGGGGAAGCCAGATTCACTTAGCAACCGTGTTACTAACTTACCGGCTGCAGTGATTCCCCTTTTCTGCCACTGCAGTTGCTTTGTGTGCTTTCTCCAAAGGCTGACCCTGTTCTTCCCTTTTTTAATTAATGTCTCCTTCCTTGGGTGACAATGGTTTGAAAAGGAATAAAAGTCCATCTGGTAATGCTGCCAGCCAAATTCTGCTGGAAGCAGATAAATTCCCACGGAAAACAGAGGCATTCTAGAAAAAAAAAGTTTCTTTTTTTAAAAAATTGCTTTAAAATAAATACCGCTCTTTTCTGATCGACACTATTAATACTACTATTTGCCCATTATTTCTCTATGCTAGTAGGGTTTACCTACTGTTTTGAAACAGGGATGGTTCTGGAATGCAATTTTTCATGTAAATGAAAATTTTAAAGGTTAACAGATTAACAGTTGGAAGGGACCTTGTAGGTTATCTAGTCCAACCCCCGGCCCAAGCGGGAAACCCTACAAACTCGATTTCATTGCGGGCCGCATCAGGGTTTTGTTTGACCTTGGTGGGATAGAGTGGTCAGGATGGGCGTGGCCAGCATGACATCACTTGTGTCGGGAGGGTGCCTATGGCGGCCTGAGCACTCTGCCAGCAAAAACGGGTCCTCATGAGCTCCATTTTCGCCTAAGATGGCCTCCTGCAACCCTCTGTCAATGAAAACAGCTCGGGAGGGGCCCCACATGCCCCCCCCAAGCTATGTTTTTGCTGGCAGATGTACTGTGGGCCAGTCCTTTGCTATATTTCCATGGTGGTCCTGTGGGCCAGATCTAAGCACCACACAGGCTGAATCCGGTCTCCAGGCTTTAAGTTTGACACTCCTGCCCTACACCATTTATGACAAATGGCAGTCCAATCTCTTCTTGAAAGGCTCCAGTGATGAAGCTCCCACAACTTCCGAAGGCCACTTCTGTGCCATTGGTGCATGGTTCTCTTTGTCAGAAAATTTCTCCTTATTTCCAGGTTGAATCTCTCCTTAAAATGATAGTCTTTTCCAGCATATTCCAAATGTGCCTTACAGCTTTTGATACAGGAAATATACTGCAGCTATGTCTAAATATTGTATTATATTTAATTATTATTTATGTATTATTCTAATCAAAAGACTGATTTCTGGCCTGGCCCTATACCCCTGCTATGAGATCAACCTGTTTGCATAACTTTGTGCATCTGTCCATCAATGATTTTTTTTCTTGATGACTTTCATTCCATAGAGCCCTTGAATTGAACATGTGTCCAATAATGGAGCCAAGAATCTGGAAAGTTAAACTCCTCCATCATGATGTAATAACTCATGTAATAACTTATATAAACAAAATCTAGGAGTTTTGTCTTTCCTGTACAGGTAATCCTTGACTTACAACCATTTGTTTAGTGACCATCTGAAATTACAAAACCATTGGAAAAAAAATGAGTTATGACTCCTTTTCACACTTATGATTGTTGAAGCACCCCCAGGGTCACGTGATGGTGGCTGGCATGTATTTGACAGTTGTAGTGCCTTATGGTCATGTGATCACTATTTCTAACGTCCAATAAGCCATAGTTAATGTGGGAAGCCAGATTCGCTTAACGTGCATGATTCATTTCACAGTGAATCACATAATTCACAGTGAACAACTTCAGTGATTTGCTTAACAACTTAGGTGAAAGTCATAAAATGGGGCACAATTCACTTAAATGTGTCTTACTTAGCAGTGGAAATTTTGGATTCAACTGTGGCCGTAATTCAAGGACCTGCAGTTTTTTTCCTCAAATATTTGGTTTCCTCAAAGTAATTTAAAGGTATTGGAGAAGAAATGTATCTAAATAAATATATCAGTCCTCAAACAATAATACTGATTTTGCCATTTTTTTCCTCATAAATTGGGAGTTTCAGCCATCTATGTATCAATTTTACTCTGAGATTTAAAAAGTAATGCTTTTCATAGCTAAAGAATATATAACATATAAAAAGAATACAGCTTTCTTAATCCATAAAAAAATTGAGAAGTTGATTTTTAAAATTATTAAAAACATCCACAGAAATATTGCAATAAATAGCAAATATTCAAGATTGTCAGATGGGATGTCCTGTAATCACAGAGCCGAATCATGTGACCCTGGGATGCTGCAACCATCATAAATACATTCTACTTGACAAGCGTTCAAATTTTAGTCATGTGATGATGCTGTGACAGTTGTATGTGTGAAAACTGGTCGTAAGTCCCTTTTTTTCACTGCTGTTGTGCCTTTGAATGGTTGTTAAATAAATGGTTATCAGTCAAAGATTACTTATATATGATTCTTCGTTGCATCTGACTAGTAATGCTTTATTCCAGGGGTGTCAAACCCGATTGCATCACAGGCTGTATCGTGACATATCGCGATGTTTTTTGCCTTTGTGGAGCTGGGGTGGGCGTAGCCTGCATGGGCCAGATAAGGCCCGCAGGCTGCCAGTTTGACAAGCCTGCTTTATTCAGTTTAACTGAATAAGTGCTGAGTTCTACAGTTCTACAGAGGAATTATTGAGTCTGTCATCCGCACCTCTATAATTGTTTGGTTTGGTTCTGCAACCCAACAAGACAGACACAGATTTCGGAGGATAATTAGGACTGCAGAAAAAACAAATACTACCCACCTGCCTTCAATCGAGGACCTGTATACTACACGAGTCAAAAAGAGGGCTGTGAAAATATTTACAGACCCCTCATATCTCGGACATAAACTGTTTCAACTTCTTCCCTCAAAATGACGCTATAGAACACTGTACACCAGAACAACTAGACACCAGAACAGGTTTTTTTCCCTGAACACCATCACTTTGCTATAATAAATAATTCCCTCAACACTGTCCAATTATTTACAAAGTCTGCATTACTATTACTATTAATCTTCTCATCACTCCTTATCACCCATCCCCTCCCACTTGTGACTGTATGACTGTAACTTTGTCACTTGTATCCTTACGATTTATATTGACTCTTTCCTAGTATGATTTGATTGCTTATTGTACCCTATGACTATTATTAAGTGTTGTACCTGATGATTCTTGACTCTTGATGAATGTATCTTTTCTTTTATGTACACTGAGAGCATTTGCACCAAGACAAATTCCTTGTGTGTCCAATCACACTTGGCCAATAAAGAATTTAATTCTATGCTATTGTAGAATGCAAAGAGATCGATCAATTAATCAGAATAGAACTGAAGGAACTTGGAGGTCTTTCAGTCCAACCTCGTGCTTAAGCAGGAGACCGTATACCATTTCAGACAAGTGACTCTCCAGTCTCTTCTTAAAAACCTCCAGTGTTGGAGCACCCACAATTCCTGATGACAAGCTCTTCCACTGGTTAATTGTCTTCACGATTAGAAAGTTTCTTCTCAATTCCAGGTTGCTTCTCTCCTTGATTAGTTTCCATCCATTGTTTCTTATCCTGCCCTCCTGTGCTTTGGAAAATAAATTTACCCCCTCCTCTTTGTGACGGTCTATTAAATACTGGAAAATATTGGATACTGGATAAATACTGGAATACTGCTATCATGGCCCCCATTCTTTTCTCAAGACTAGCCAAACCCAAGTCCTGCAACCGTTCTTCATATGTTTTAGTTTCCAGGCCTTTTGTTCATCTTAGTTGCTCTTTTAGTCTGCACTTTTTCCAAAGTCCCAACACCTTTTTTGTAATGTAGATGGATGTAGAAAGGTCAGCTAGTTAATGTTACAAATATTTGAAGTAATTGGACACTGAGTATAGTTGACATTTATGTTTTGCACAAACAATTCACTAATATATTGAACTAACCCAGCAGTGATTTTCATCCCCGGTGAGCACTCATGGAAATTAGAATCTTCCAGTCCCTTTCATCTTTTGAATCTTCCACTATTTCTTAAACAAATCTGAAAGAAATATTTGTGCAAATGAATATTTCCCAGAAATGTTGGCCTATAACACAACAAATATCTGGTGAATATGCTGGATGGGCTTGATATGGCTGTAATAAGGACACATCTGGATGCATATCAAATTGGAGAACATTTCCTATGTAAGCCTCCTATGATTTTTTTTCCAGATTGTATTTGTGTTTTGGAGTGTTATTTTAAAAAGATAAGGATATAGCTGTAGCTCCCTCTTCTAAATGAAGATATAAATAGGAATTATTAAGGAACTGTACTTGGTCTCTTATTGCAACAAGAATAATTTGGAACTTCCGGTTTGCGTGGCTTCGGGGCAGCAGGAATTCGCGACAGCTCGCGATTCCTGCTGTGCTAGCCGTCGAGGTACCCCCGATCCAGATGGGTCAGGGGGATATGGCTGCCCTGTAGGGACAGCTGAAGAGAGAGGGGAGTCGGATAGGGAGGTGGGGGTGTCGCAGACCCCCCCTTCTCCGGGAAAACCCCTTTTTCCCAAGGCGGTGGAGCGGCGGTCAGCAATGGCCGCCACGAAGAAGCCAGCAACCGGGTAAGAACTGTGCTGGAGGAAGTGTGAAGAGTGAAAGTTCTGTCTGAGCCGGGTCAAGTAACACCTTTTAAATTGCCTGGAATTGAGCTGCTTGAATTGCTGGAGGATACATTGTATCCCTAAGAAGAGCGAAAAGCGGCGGAGAAGCTGTTAAAGGGAACTTTTTTTTTTTTTTACTCTCCCACCCCACGGAAAAAGCAGAAATATTTCGATATATTAGACATTGAAAGTGGATGGCTTTGAAAGCTGAAGCTAAGAGACAAAGGGATTTTTGGACATTGAAAAATTTAAGAAATTGGAAAATCTCTGCTGGAGGTATGGATTTTTGATTATTTAAAATTGTCATTGCAAGTGGGAAGGGAGAAAAAAAATTGGAGCAGAAGCTGAAAAAGGAGGAGACTGTCTAGAACGTCTTTGTGGATCCCAAAAGAAGATATATGGTAATTGGACCTCTTTGATTAAAAATTAATCCAGAAAAAGAAAGAGAAGAAGGAAGAAAAGTCTTAACTTTTGGACTTTTTTTTTTTTTTAATTGCTTTTGATTGTCTTTGATTAAAAATACTTGTGGTTGTTTTGGAAAAAGTTTCCCTTTTTATAATGGCATTGTTTGTGGATGAACTAGAGATTGAATATCAAAAATATAAAAAAGAAGATACTTTGGGCGCTTTGTTTCAATTCTTAGAAATGGCGTTATGTTCTGTTGAAAAGTTGATTACGCAGCAGAAGGACTGGGACAAGGAAGAAGAGGAAGAAGAAGCCATTTTTGATGAACAATGGGTCCATCCCAGAGAGGAGGAGAAAAAGGATAAGAAAAAGGGGATTTTAAGAATTATAAAAACAACCAAAAGAGAGAAAAATGAGCGAAAAGATGGAGGCAAGGTTAGAAAGCAAAGGAAAAGGAGTAAGAAAAGCGAAGGGAAAAAGCAAAGCGGTAGAAAGGGCAAGGAGAAGAATAAGCAAGAGAGAAAGGGGGGGAGGAGAAGCCTTAATGGGGGGAAGCAAGACCTAAGGAAAAAAAGTTTATTTAGAGACAATGGGTGAATTTAATTTGGATTAAAAGAGGGATTCTGGAGGGTATATAAGAGTGTGTTTTTATATGTATATTTAGAATATAAAATTTATTATGTAATTTTAGAATCTTTTAAACAGAATCCCAAGAAAGATTGCTATATGTAGTATTTCTAAGTTAGGGTAATGAGTTATAGATATTACTCCAATTGGTATACAGGAGAAGTATAGTAAAAGAAAAAAAAAGATGAATGGATAATTGGAAATAGAACAGACAAAGAATGTTGTTGAAAATGGTAATAAGATATGGAAGGATATATATGTTTTTTTTTTTGGATTTTGTATATTGATAAAAGGCAATAAAATTTTAATTAATAAATAATTTGGATGGAAAAGAGAAGTAGGGACAAGATATGAAGTTAATATTATATGAAATATTGATATTATAATCTGGAAATGTTATGCCTTATTGGTCTTTTATTATTATTTTCTCTTAGAAAAGAATTTATAAGCTGCTATGCCTTGATTCTTTGTGCATTGTTTTTATAAAACTGATAAAAATGGTTTTTATATATATATATAAAAAAAAGAAAACGATAATAAGATATGGAAGGAGATATGGGTTGAATATGATGTTTGAATTTGTGTCTGTGTAAAGAGTTTTAACCCGGGAACAGACAACCTTCAGAAAAGATCTTTTAGTTTTGTTTATGTTTTGTGTTTGTATGT
This sequence comes from Hydrophis major, assembly GCA_033807585.1. Taxonomy (NCBI): domain Eukaryota; kingdom Metazoa; phylum Chordata; class Lepidosauria; order Squamata; family Elapidae; genus Hydrophis; species Hydrophis major. Next base: position 199,243,396 of record CM066331.1, read on the forward strand.
TTGTGTATTGTGTTTATGGTAAAACTAACAAAATTTGTTTTTTATAAAAAAAAAAAGGAAAAAAGAATCAATAAAACCTTGGAGGAATGTTAGACGAGAATAATTTAAACAAGCCAGAAAGAAAAGAATATGATGACTATAAAATGGATAAATATGGAAGAGAAATGAAACTGAATAGGAGTAAAGAGAAATAATGAGAAATTTGCTGAAAGATATTTGTGTGTCCATATGGAGATGGGATAAACTGGAATTATGCTGTATAAAAATAATGTTTTGTTTGACTTGTAAGGATTTACAATGTTAAGAGGTTTTATGTGTTTATGTATTTAATGGTTAATGATGTGTTGTTTTATCTTTAAAATTAATAAAAATTTGTTTCAAAAAAAAAAAAAAAGAATAATTTGTAATGCCCTTTTAATTTGCTTTTCACAACAGCAGCTCTCCTACTTTTCCTAATTGACCGGTGGCCACTTATCATTATGTACTTTTCTATATTATCACTTCTTGTTCAGTGGTTTATAATGCACACTGTCTTTGCCATTCTGAAGGCCCTCTAAATGAGAGCAGCTCTGTAGTGGAGAAAAAGCTCTACAGAGAATCATTAAAACTGCCCAGAATATCATTGGGCTCCTGCTACCAGCCCTGGATGACATTTTCTCATCTCGCTGTTTGAGGAAATTGCACAACATTCTCAGAGACTCTTCCCATCCTGCTTACAATCTTTATGAACTGTTGCCTTCTGGCAGAAGATACAGAACAATTAAAGCTCAGACCACACTGAATAGTTCTGAATAGTTTTTATCCCAGAACTATAATTACGCTTAACAATGCACTTAAGGACCACCATCATTGAGCTGTTGGACAGTATTACTTGGTCTGTTGTGTGAATGCTTGTGTGTTTTTAGGAGGTGGGGGATTTTGGTGGGTGGGAAGATGTTTGGGGATTGTCGTGTGTGTGTGCATGTTGAGTCTGGTCTCTGGGTGTTATGTGAATATCGTATGTATATTGTGTGTATACGTACAATGACAATAAAGAATTCAATTCAATGTGCAAATTACATTTCCCAGAATACCTAGCAGTAGAAAGTCTAGGAATCCTGGTTTCTGGAAAACTGCTGTATTGAGTATTATATTTTTTGATAGTTATAGTAAAGTCACTTTTATAAACAGAAAGAAAATGCATTTCTTGCCATGCAGGTGATAACGTAAATATACAATTGGCGCATGCAGCTTTGGTGTGTGACATGATGAGAGGTGGCTAAACTAAGATGAAATCACAAGACAAAAAGGTGCACATGTTGACCTTGACTCCTGTTGACTTTAGAGATGCTTCCATATTGTTTTCTTTGTACCGGTTTGAAAGTTGATTGCTCTTTCCAAACAGTTGAGATCAGGGAGCCCTTAATTAAGGTTGTTACTTCCGTACAGAGACAAACAATTTTAGCTGCATTTTGGATTCATTTGGTTATTTTATTTCTCACAGTTTTGGGATGCTTGGTGATGAGATCAACTAAGTCTCTTAAAAAAATAACTCCATCAAAAACATTGTCAATTTTATAGGGTAAGTTGGTTGCTTAAGCACATTGTGGTCTTGGATCAAAAAAAGGTTGATCTATTTTGTTATTACAGGTAGTCTTCAACTTATGACCACAATTGAGCCCAAAATTTATGTTGCTAAGTGGGACATTTAAGTGAGATTTGCCCCATTTTACAACCTTTCCTGCCACAGTTGTTAAGTGAACCACTGCCGTTGTTAAATTAGTCACGAGGTTGTTAAGTGAATCTGGCTTCCTCATTGATTTTGGTTGTCAGAGGGGCGTGACTCCCTGGAGAGATTGCAACTGTCATAAATATGAATCGGTTGCCAAGAGGCTCAATTTTGATCATGTGACTGTGGGGAATGTGGCAACAGTTATAAGTGTGAAAAAGGGCCACAAGTCACTTTTTTCAGTGCTGTTGTAACTTTAAACAGTCACTAAGTGAAGTATTGTAAGTCAAGGACTGCCTGCATTCAATTCCTACTCCAACCTCCAATCAACCCTCCTGTTTCACTGGACTTTGCTCTTAAGTCGGACTAGCTTGAAGAAATTAATAAATTTGACCACAGTCTCCTTTCCTGATGCAAACTCATTTTCCAAGCCATACATCTCTGAGAAGTTTCCCAATCTACTTCGCTGCCAGCTGGTTTTCCTGCTGTTGGTCCTGTTTAGCATGTCAAATAAAGACGGATTTTTTCAGCTGTTCTGGGTCTACTAAACAACTGATAGCATTTGGGGCAAAGTTTGTAACTTTCAGCCGTAATGTGTATGTAGCTTTGGTTGATAAAGCAGGATTAACACAATTTCCCCTCTCCTCATCCTTTTTCCTCTTTTCACAAAGTTCTGACTCTTATAGGAGCACCCTTGTTGAAAGTGGTGATGCTGCTTCATTGATTCTGTCCTGAAATGTTTGGGCAGAGAAACCACCTTTTTTCAAGAAAAAGAAGCAAGCATTAAGGACAAAAAGAACCACAGGGATGCCAGACCCAGATGCTGCATTGTCTAGGATTGGAGGAGGGCCATGGAGGGTGTTGTACCTCCATAATTCAGAAAACTCAACAGCATAAAAGCATGGTTGATTTTCTTTTAAGGCAAGGTGGTTTGATTTAGGTAGAACATTAGTTACAAAAGCAGGTTGCTTTGGTGTGTTTATGGAGACATGCATCTATATTTGGGAATACCATGGCAAGATGTCTGTAAAGATTCTCAGTCATCCAGGTCATGGTTGTCCCAAACGTGCTTTTTCAAGAGATAATTGGACTTTCTGTTTTTTTCTTTGAAGACATTTCACTTCCCCTCCAAGAAGCTTCTTCAGCTCTGAGTGGGTGGTGGGGAATAGAAGGATTTATACTCTTTGCAGACATTCTTTTAGAGAGTCATTGAGGCTACCTGGAGGTTTATCTGTGTTGTCAGGGTCACCTGAGTAGTGCAAATGAGAGTGAAACATCAAACGTTTCAGAAAGCATGCAAATGGGAAAAATTTGCCTGCAGGCATAGTTCCACTTCTAGCACTGATGATGTTACTTAGTTTGGGTAGTGGAATATCTACAAGAGGGCAGCCAAAGTCAAAGAGAATCATGGACCCCTGAAGAAGAAAAAAGGCTCCACACGCATGTGCATTATTCAGGTGACACTGATGACCCAGATAAACCTCCAGGTAGCCTCAACAACGCTCTAAAGTCGGGGATTTCCGGTTTGTAGCCCTTCGGAGCAGGCAGGAATCCACGACTGTGCGTGGTTCCTGCCTGTGTTCACTGCCTGAGTGCTCCGAGCCATTTGGCTTTGGGGCTAAGCCACCTCCGTAGAAGGTGGCGAAGACGGGGGGGGGGTGTCTGGCAGGGTCGAGAGATATCACACCTCTCTTCCCTAGCCAGCGAAACCCCCTTTTCCAAAGGCAGCTGAGCGGTGGTCAGCAATGGCCGCCACATAGAAGAGCCGGAAAAAGAAAGTGCAGGAGGAGCTGTGAAGAAGTGAAAGTGATTTTTGCTGACCGGGACAAGCAACAGTGAAAGTATCCTGGACTTTGAAAACTGCTAAAGAAACATTGTTTCCAGAATGTGTTAAGTGGCGAATGTGAATTAAAGGAAAAGCTTTTTTTTTTTCTTTTCACTCTCCTTCCGAACGTGGCAGTGATAGAACTTTAAGAGAAATCGGAAAACTCGCATAGGAGGTATGGATTTCTGAACATTTAAAGGAAAATTGCTGTTGTAAGTGGGAAGGGAGAGGAAAAAAAATTGGATCAGAATTTGAAAAAGGAGGAGATTGCCTAGAATTTTAAAGAGCTTTAAAGATTAATACGGCTTCTAAAAGATACATCTTCATTGGAACTTTTTGACTAAACAGCAACCCCAGAAAGAGAAATGGAAGAAAGAAAAAATATTAAAAGAAATAGTCTATTTGGATTCTTTGATGGCTTTGGAATTTTGGGGAATTATTCTGGATTAAAAACACTCGGGTGGTTGTTTTGGAAAAAAATTTTCTCCATATGATGGCATCGCTTGTGGATGAACTAAAAATTGAATACCAAAAATATAAAAAAGAAGAACAAGATGGGAAAGATACTTTGGGCACCCTTTTTCAATTTCTAGAAATGGCGGTGTGCACTTATGAAAAATTGACTGCGCAGCAGGACGACTGGGACAAAGAAGAAGAAGAAGAAGCCATCTTTGATGAACAATGGGTTTTTTGGGAGGAGGAGGAGAAAGAGGAAAAGATAAGGCCTGAAAAAACAACCAAAAAAGAGAAAAATGAGGTGAAAGGTGGATACAATGTTAGAAAACAACAGAAAGGGGGAAAGCAGAAGAAGAAAAGGGAGGAGGAGAGACAAAGGGGTAAAAAGGGCAAGGAAAAGAATAAGCAAGAGAGAACGGAGGGGATTAGAAGTCTTAATGGTGGGAAGCAAGATTTAAAGAAACAAAACTTATTTAGAGACAATGGGTAAATTTAATTGAAAAAAAGGGATTCTGTAAGGTACATATGATTCAGTTTTTTATATGTGTATTTAGAATAAAATGCTTAAGATATAAATGAGTATTAATATGTATGATTAGTTTCTTAATGGCATTGATTGTGGTTCATATGCTTTTCTTTTTTGGTTATTGTATTTTTTTTTCTTTCTTATAAAATTCATTGTGTAATTTTAGAATGTACTTAACAGAATCCCAATTTAAGTTAAGTGTTATATTAAGTATTATTAAGCTAGGGGAAAGAGTTAAAGGCATCATACTCCAATCAGTGTACAGGAGAAGTTTCTCTAAAGAGAAAAGATGAATGGATAGTTGGAAATAGACAAAGAATGATAAGTATTATGACTTGAACTCAGATGAGATAAATAAAAAAAAATTAAGAAAGATAAAAGAGGGAAGAAGCTATATAGAAAATTGAAAATGGTAGTAAGATATGGAATGATATATAAAGTGAATATGATTTTTGAATTTGTGTCTGTGCGAAGAGTTTTAACCCGGGATCAAGCAACTTTCAGAAAAGATGTTTTATGTTTTTATGTTCCATGTTTTGTTTGTCTGTGTATTGTTTTTTTGGAAAGCAATAAAATTTTAATTAGCAAGAAATATAATTTGGATAATAGAATGAAAAGAAGGAGTTGGGAGAAGATACGAAGCTGAACAGACAACGTAAATATATATAGTATAATTTGGAATTATCTTCTATGTTTTATTGCTTTTTTCAGAAAAGATCTTTTATGTTATGATGCTTTGTTTGTGTATTGTTTTGTAAAATTAATAAAATTTGTTTAAAAAAACAACAACGCTCTAAAGTCATTGCTTTGTGGATTTCTTGGAAATATCTGGATGCATCTCTTGAAAACTGGAACCTTAGTGGTCCAACATGAATCTTATGTCCAAGAAGAAAACACATTGGTTGCTTCAAGAGATTATCCATAGTGGTTTTGTTCAGTTTGTTTTTAGTTTCTTCATATGTCAAAATGCCAGTTATACGGAGTTGGAGATCAGGCATTATATATATTGCATGGATCCTTATGTATATTGCATGGATCCTTCAAAAGGTATGTAATACTTGTCCTCACTACTAGAGGACTGACACCCTGATTCAACTCAGTGTAAATCTAATAAGGTGTGTCTTTTTTGGTTCAGAATGTTGCATTGAACTCAGTGATTTGTAATTTATAAACCCTGATTTTCAACTAAGCTTGATGTTTGATCCCAGTCTCATTTGTTTACAAGTGTTTGCCAATCAATCAGGATTGTTCTTGTTTCTTTTTAAAGAAAATTTCGGAACACTCCCCTGTGGTTTACCCGAAGGTGCTTTTTCCAAAGGCAGCTGAGCTGGACTTTGTTTTTCCCTGACGACGTTTCACGTCTCACGCAAGAAGTTTCAGAACTTGTCAGAACTGAAGAAGCTTCTTGGATGAGAAACAGAACATCTTACAGGAAAAACAAAATCCAGTTGCCTTTGGCAAAAAGTACCTTTGGGACAACCACGACCTGGATGACTGAAAATCTTCGTCGACATTCATATGGTTTAATTTAAAACAGGAGTCTTCAAACTTGACAGCTTTAAGTCTTGTGGACTTCAACTCCCAGAATTCCTCCTCCAGTCATGTTAGTTCAGGAATTCTGGGAGTTGAAGTCCACAAGTCTTAAACTTGCCAAGTTTGAAGACCCTTGATTTAAAAACATTTGAAAATGAAAAGTGCAATTTTTTTTAGAAAATACAAGTCCTTCCTGATATTATATTTCATGATAGTATTAAAAGCTTACCTACAACCGGCATAAGGTAGTGATAGTAAATTTGTTCCTTCTTCCCTGCAGGCATCTCTGATGAGGCTATAGTCAATGTGACTCTTCCCACTGGCGTACCCGTCCTTCTGGAACTTGATGAAAATCTGCAACCGCTTGGCCAGCACCAATTTCTAGGTGATCAAGAAGCCATACAAGCTGCCATCAAGAAAGTGGAAGATCAAGGGAAGGCCAAACCTATGGTTGAGAAATAAAGGCCACCTTACAAACGCTTTGCCCATAGCTCTAATGATGTGTAGCAAAATATGGCACTTTGTGAATTGTTTTATGCCTACTTGCTTGGTTTTCGGTTCTCACCAAGTGTTAGACAAGAGCCGCTAGATTTTAGCAATTTATCTCTGGGGATTTGATTTCAGTTTCTGTTATGAGAGTCCCAATGTCAGGTGAATTGATTAGGCTTTAATTTGAAGAATAAAATGCATCTATGTATATTATCCTCAACTTTTCATCTGAGAGGAACCCTGTATCAGAAACCAGATTTCTGCAAATACTATTGTGATAAATGGAGATAAAACAGGGAATATCAGATTGGCCCATAGGAGGATTATTAAGGACTGAAGATCACAAACAGTAAACCTTCCCAAAGATGTTCACTCACAGTCTTAATGCAGACTTTTATCTTTTTATCATTGGACAGCTTCTTGCATTAGTTGAGTTATTTGTCGGGGCCCACTTTTATTGTATAACTTATGTTCAATTAATTTTGAATAAAGCCCTTATTTTTATCTGCTTTGCCTGAATCTTAATAGCCTTTTTTCTATGTTGGAGAGGACCATGTAAAGGAAAAGGCCAGGAAGAAATGATGTTCTAGAAAGCTTCAGAGATGTTGACATTCTACTTTAAGATTCTCTTTTCATTTAAAAGAAATTTGTAGAAGTAAGCCATTCACTTACAATTTGTTTAGTGACTGTTTAATGAGACTAAAAAATATGACATGACTGATCAGCACAAGTCATTCTTGCAGCATCCTCATGGTTATGCTTTAGAGATCATTTGTAAATTTAAGTTTAAATATAATATAAGCACCATTGTTACAAATTTATTTCAAGCGTGCTAAGATGGTACAAACCACCCCTCCTCCACCAATTCCATCCTTGGTCCAGCCATATCTCCTACAGGAATGGGATTCAATTTTTTTAACAACCGTTTCTGTGGGCATGGCTTAGTTGGTGGACGTGGCTTGGTGGTCATGTTATTGGCTGGGCGTGGCCAACTCAACATCACTCACATCAAGGCACCATCTCCTCGCCTGGCCTCTCATGACTGTGGGGATGCTGCAACAGTCATAAGTGTGAAAAATGGTTATAAGTCACTTTTTTCAGTGCCATTGTAACTGTGAATGGTCACTCCACACAAGCAAAGTACCAGCAAAGGAGGGGAAAAAAACTCCAGAGACGTTCCTGAGACAGGAAGTCTAGTCCTGCCAAGAATGTAATAAGGATTAATGGAGAGGCAGTTTCTGTAAGCAACACCAGAATGTTTCCTTCCTGCCTTCCTTACAGGATTAGGCCAGTAATTTCTTCTAACAACTGGTTCTCCAAACTGCTTGGAATGTTAACAACTGGTTCTAGAGAATAGATACAAACTGGTAGAATCCCAGCCCATCCTCCTATTCCTTCCTTATGTTCTGCTCTAAATAAAATGCAATCAGATGTTGCCCCTATAGCCAAGAGAGGGAAAAAGCTAGAGCAATCCTACTTTTGAGTGCACGTTATGTATTGAAGGGTTTTAATAATCCCCCCCCCCCCCCGAAATGTGAATTCAAATGTGAATAAAAACCAAAACTCAGGAGAAAAGCACAAATAAAAAGGGAAGCAGGAGGAGAGTGACTGGCAGGCTTCACACATTACACTAAGCCGCAATGTAACATGTTCAATTTAATGTGTTGTCTGAATTCTCCCTTACAGCTGAATAATTAAGGAGAACTGAGTCATTACTGGCTGTTTGGTAAAAGACTAAAACATACGAAGAACGATTGCAGGAATTGGGCATGGCTAATCAAGTGAAGAGAAGAACCAGGGGTGACATGAGAACAGTATTCTAATATTTGAGGGGCTGCCACAGAGAGGAGGGGGGTCAAGCTATTTTCCAAAGCACCAGAAGGCCAGGTGATCAAGGAGGGATTCAACCTAGAAATAAGGAGAAATTTTCTGACAGCGAGAACAATCAACCAATGGAACAGAAGTTGCCTTCAAGAAGTTGTGGGAGCTTCATCACTGGAGGCTTTTGAGAAGAGACTGGATTGCCATCCGTCAGAAATAGTCTAGGGTCTCCCTGCTTTGGTGGCGGACTAGATGATCTACAAGGTCCCTTCCAACTCTGTTAATCTGTAATCTCTAAATATGGCTTAAATCAGAGTTCCTAAACCTTTCCTCTTTTGCAGACTGGCAGGGGAGAAGGGGGGAGGGAATGATTCCATGTGAAGGGTAGGCATGTACGTGCAGTAACTGTGCACAGGCTTAATTTGCAAAAACAGTGGGTTCGTCCACCATTTCCATAGCCCAGTTCCGAATGGTTCAAGGCCCGATAATGGGCCATGGCCCAGATATTGGAAACACTGGCTCAAATCATGAGTTGGAATTACAAAAACAAATTGTATATATAACAAATATGCCAATTCAGTGTAAACCTTTCAAATCTTTGGATAAAGAGTGACCACCTGACTCAGTTACACTAACCAGGGATATCCTTGCATGTGTATATGATCTACAGTATATATGAATATACAGTGATCTCTAATAAATTGAGTGACAGCATACAGAGAGCCTCACTGGCACAGTAGTTAGAATGCAATACTGCAAGCTACTCCTCCTGCAATTTGGCAGATCGAATCCCACCAGGCTCAAGGTTGACTCAGCCTTCCATCCTACCGAAGTGGGTAAAATGAGGACCCAAAATGCTGTGGGCAATAGGCTGATTCTCTGTAAATCGGTTTTAGAGGGCTTTAAAGCACTACAAAGCGGTATATATAAGTGCTATTAATATCATCCTTCATGGTCTACTTTTTGCCGTTAGAGAACGTGCCCAACAGCGTCTTATATAAAGTAATTCAGTGGCCTATTATAGCAAATCTCTTGTTTGGCACAACTAGAATGCAGCATACAACTCATATGTCAATATCTGTGATGTTGATGTCCCCTTTGTGGAGCCAGCAACCGATCTAGTCAATTGCATTCTTTCAATAATTGGCATCCTTCAGCAAATCAGTTAGATCTTGCTCTTTTCCTGTTCATCAGCATTAAGGCAGTTGAACAAGTGCTGTGATCAGTGGTGGGATTCAAACTTTTTTTACTACTGGTTCTGTGGGTGTGGCTTGGTGGGCCTGGCAGGGGAAGGATACTGTAAAATCTCCATTCCCTTCCCACCCCACTAACCTGCTTTCCAGCTCCATTCTCCTGTGCAGGGCAACCAAAGAAGACCCAGCCAATCATCTGGGACTCAGGAGGTGGAGAATAGATGGGGGTGGGGCCAGTCAGAGGTGGTATTGGCCGGTTCTCCGAACTACAATTTCTGCTACTGGTTCTCCAGAACTGGTCAGAACCTACTGAATACCGATCTCTAGCGGTGATGGAGGAAGATTTCAAGCTGGCTACAGTGAAATGTTGGAATTTGACTGGATACAAAAAAAAATGTTCTGGTAACTTTCTCTGTTCCGAATTAAGGGGTGAAATACACAAATAAGTAAAAACCTCTTTTGCAAGAGATCCAATCAGTTGTTTTAGAAACTTTATGAACATCTGACAGATGTTATAAGCACTTGCGTTTCCGAACCTTGATAACTTGATGTGTGGCCTTCAGCTCCCAGAATTCCCCAATCAATGAGGCTGGTTGGGAAATTTTGAGAACTGAAAGCCACCCATCTTCAAACTGCCAAGATTGAGAAATATTGACCTAGATGAACAGCAGAGGGAGCCAGAGCACTAAGATTTTATTTGCAAGAGGCAACTCAGGTCTCCAATGACTTAGATATTTATTGATGAATAATGATTTATGCCCATCAAGATCTTGATATGAATATACAGAAGAAAGTATATCTGCTTTCTCCAATCGGCTAATATTGGGAAGCATTTTAAGGATGAAAATAGAATTTTAATCTGTGTATGAGATACACTTGCACGTGTTGTATACATAAAGGTAAAGGTTCCCCTCGCACATATGTGCTAGTTATTTCTGGCTCTAGGGGGCAGTGCTCATCTGCGTTACACAGCCGAAGAGCCAACACTGTCCAAAGACATCTCTGTGGTCATGTGGCTGGCATGATTAAATGCCGAAGGCGCACAGAACCCTGTTACCTTCCCACCAAAGTGTCCCCTATTTTTTTACTTGCATTTTTTATGTGCTTTCGAACTGCTAGGTTGGCAGAAGCTGGGACAAGTAATAGGAGCTCCCTCCATTACGCAGTGCTAGAGATTTGAACCGCTGAACTGCTGACCTTTCTGATCAACAAGCTCAGCTTGTCCATTTATGTACACATATGTATACACTTATACATATCTGTACATAAATGGATGAGAATATACGCACCATCCAGTTGTCACCCTACAAAAAAGTATAGGGTTTGAATAATAAAAGAATGAGTTAATTCTTTATTGAGCATCCCTTTGTAAAAAAATAATGGATTCCCCAATATATGTACACATAAAAACAATTCTCAAGTTTGATGGGGGAGACATTAAGTTCTAGTCCTGCCTTACACATAAAAACCATTTGGGTGATTTAGGGACAGTCCTTCTCTCTTGGCCTAATTTACTGTGAAGTTGTGGGGAAAATAGGAAGAAGGAATATTATGTACAGTATGTTTACCTCCTTGAGTTACCTACAAATAATAAAGGTGGTATAAAATCTTAATAAATAAAACAAAAATTTAATGATGCAGACATACAGAAGAAAAGCAACTCAGTAATACATACTGATTCTGCAGAAGTTCCCAAGGCTTTTTTTGTTGCTCTTGCTCCTTGGCTTGGATTTATAAGTTGCTACTTTGCTTGGATATCAAGCTATTATTTTTACTTGTTTGAAAAATAGAAATAGGCTAGATCAGAGAATCATAGGGCTGGAAGCAGAAGTGGTATGACCACTTCTGGAGAACCGGTAGTGGAAATTTTGAGTAGTTCGGAGAACTGGAAAATCCCACCTCTGACTGGCCCGTCCCCCATCTATTTTCTGCCTCCCATGTCCCATCTGGGTCTTCTTTTGTTGTCCTGCACAGGAAAATGGAGCTGGAAAGCAGGTTAATGGGATGGGGAGGGAATGGGGATTTTGCAGTATCCTTCCTGTCACACTCACCAAGCCACGCCCACTAAGCCACATCATACCAAGCCACGCCAAGCCACACCACATCCACCAAGCCACGCCTACAGAATCGGTAAGTAAAAGCTTTGAATCCCACCACTGGCTGGAAGGGACCTTGACAGTTTTCTAGTTCAACCCGCTGTCCAAGGCAGTTCTTATACCATCCCAGACAAACAGATGTTCAGACTTTTCTTTAAAATATCCAGGGATGGAGCACCCAGCACAAGGGAGCAATTCTTGCCAAATCTACTTAGCACAGAGTGCCTGGATGCCATAGGGATCCCCTAAGGGTGTAATATAATTTTGTTCCAGATGTCTGTTTGTGGCTTTCTGCAATCTATCATGCCTTCTGTTTGTGCAGCTGGCATTGCAGTAAATTTCCATTTGTCTGGCAGAGATAATGGGTTGGAGAGAGGAAAGAGATATCCTGTTGGCACTATGGAAATGTGGGGGAAAAAAAGGAGATACAAGCTATCATCATGTTTCTGAAGTTGACAGTAAGCAAAACACTTGGCAAGGTCACTGACATTGTTTTTGAGAGCAGGGGGGAGACAGAGATCAAATATTGGGGTATCTCAGATGCCTCTACATAGTTGGTGGTCCAGTTATAAAATTCACAGCACTCAAATGTGGCAATGGTGACCAAGTTTTATGGTTTCCAAAAATGATGAGATGAAGGACCAAATGCTCAGTGACTACCATTCTTGATGGTGATATCCTGTTTCTTATCATTGGGCCTCTATTTTACTTAGTTCTCCAGACTGAATTCTGTAAATATTGTTTACAACAGACTTACAGTATATTTTGATACATGAACAAGATAGGTGGCACCCAAATCAAATCAAATTATATATAGATTTTATTAAATTTATTTGCCACTCATCTCATTTCAAAGTAACTTTTCAAATAAAATATGTAACAAAGCCAACTTCTACTACTCAGTGTAGGCCTATATATGTTAAATTAGTTGCATTGAGAAAAATTGTGGCCAGCAGTGCATATTTTGCCAGGTCATTCCATAGTTTTTATTCATTGTTTACATTTTCTGTTACATTTACATATGTTTTAATCAAAGATATGGAGGCTTTGAAGCAACTGGCAGGTATATTTTGTTAATAGAATAGAATAGAATAGAATAGAATTCTTTATTGGCCAAGTGTGATTGGACACACAAGGAATTTGTTTTGGTGCAAAATCTCTCAGTGTTCATAAAAAGAAAAAAATACATTCATCAAGAACCATAGGTACAACACTTAATAGTAGTCAAAAGGTACAAATAAGCAATCAAATCACACTAGGAAACAATTATAAGCAATCAAATCAAATTATACTAGTAAACAATAAAAAAAATCAAGAGGATACAAGCAACAAAGTTACATTCATGCAGTCATAAATGGGAGGAGATGAGTAAAAGGAAGGATGAGAAGATGAATAGTAATAGTAATGCAGGCTTAGTAAATAGTTTGACAGTGTTGAGGGAATTATTTGTTTAGCAGAGTGATGGTGTTCGGGGAAAAAACTATTCTTGTGTCTGGTTGTTCTGTGTGCAGTGCTCTATAGCATCGTTTTGAGGGAAGGAGTTGAAACAGTTTATGTGCAGGATGTGAGGGATCCTTAAAAATTTCACAGCCCTCTTTTTGACTCCAGCATTATACAGGTTCTCGATGGAAGGCAGGTTGAAAGCAATTGTTTTTTCTGCAGTTCTAATTACCCTCTGAAGTATGTGTCTGTCCTGTTGGGTTGCAGAACCAAACCAGACAGTTATAGAGGTGCAGATGACAGACCCAATAATTCCTCTGTAGAACTGGATCAGCAGCTCCTTGGGCAGTTTGAGCTTTCTGAGTTGGCGCAGAAAGAACATTCTTTGTTGTGCTTTTTTGATGACATTTTTGATGTTAAATGTCCATTTTAGGTCTTGAAATACGATAGAACCTAGAAATTTGAAGGTCTCTACTGTTGATACTGTTGATAATATGGTAGTCATTTAAACTGTGGTCTGTTGTACGGAAACTTTCAGGACAGTCACACATTGAAATATAAAAGAAATTAAAACAGGATGGTTACATTTTAGACTGATACCCATGAATAATTTTCTGACTAGTGTCTAGGTTTCTGCTTCATCATTCAGCTGCAGCTAACCACCAAAATGTCTGTTCTTTTTCCTTTTATTCTGGACTTGTTTTAGTTTTTAAATAAATGCACAGATGGAAGAAATGATTATCCTATGGTTTTATTAATGCATCTGTCACAATAAGTAGTTGTTTATTTGAAACACTGAAAAATAATGCTGAAGATGCAGAATAACACCCCTCCTCAAACGAAAACAGCTTTTCAAAATCTAGTCCTTGAGAAAGAGAGCCTATCTGTGTGCATATGTGTACACAGACCATCCATCCATCCATCCATCCATCCATCCATCTTCGGGAATTCTGGCAATTGAAGTCCACATACCTTCAATTTGCCAAAGTTAAAAAAAACCACCCCCATAGAGTGGGCACCACAATCCAGGGGACTTCTGGATGGCCAAAAGGCACACAAGGAAAGCTAACTTGTTGCTCTCAAGACTGATCATTCAAATCATCGCAGCCACCACTTTGGTAGCTGTTAATACCTCTCACCTCAAACAGTGATTATCCAGTGCCATTTCATATGTAATTGGGCTCTGACCACCATCGGAACTAGCTGGCATGGCCAATAATCAGGTATGAGTATTAAACTCCAACATCTGAAGGTTTACATGTTTTCCAGAATGACAAGCTGTTATGATTTTGACAAGTACATAACATGTAGATGGAACCTCCCCAGCTATAACCTCAAATTTCTCAGTTGCAAAATCGAAACAACATGGGTGAATCTTTTGATTAGGTCTTTCTGAGAGCAGAAGATCAATCTGTAAACAAAGATTGATCTGACCCAATCTGGCTCCACCTTATCCTAATTCTGTCTTGCATAAACATCTGCCTATAATCTATCACAATTGTGTCTGATACACCATACTTTAGCGTGGTGCTTATATAGTTAGCCACGTGCTTCAGATTACCACAATACCTTCCAGCTAAAATGATTGTAGGAACTATTTCTTTTAAAATGTTTTATTAAAATTAAATTACATTAAATGAAAAGCTTCTTGCAACAGTCTCTGAAAGAGCCGTTGTTCTTCTGTAATGAACATTTATAAAGACAATCTATTTTTGTATACATTCAATAGATGGATTAGCCATTTTATGAAGAAAATTCAGGAGATTAAAAAAAAAAAAGTTAGGTTTTGAATGTTTGAAGCATATTTTCCCTCCATTCTTTTCTCTTACTATTCAGAAGCCAAATTTTTCTCCTTTCGTAAAGAAAGAACACAAGGGTACTAGATCACAACTCTTTAAATACAATTAATCTTCCTTGAGGCCTGTCTGAAGAGCTGGATCTATTAAAACCCTTAGCTCTGCAAAGATATAACCTTGAGCCCAAATCTATTAAGGAGAAAATACACCTATCAATATTTGTCCATGGATGATACTTGCTTTATACACACATTTGTGTATACATTTATAGCTCAGGGTTGAAATGACGATTCTTGATATTTTCTGAGCATGTTGTTTCGATTTTGCAACTGAGGAATTTGTCTATGTGCAGATGTTTCTTTACCCAAACTAGGTAACGTTGTCAGTGCTACTAGGAAGTGGAGTTTGCGCCCAATTTAGATTCTAGTGACTGAAGGGCAAGTCACTAGAATATAAGCTGAGAACAAACCCCACTCTTTACTAATACTGATGATATTACCTAGTTTGGGTAAGTCTGCATAAAAACAACCAAGCTCAGAGACTCCCTCACATCATGTAGTCCTGTCAGAAAAGACAGAGGTGTGGAGAGAGCAGAAAAGAGAATAAAAATTACTATGCGAAGAGGCAATCCTCAGAGGAAAGACACCAAAGGACATATGATTTTGATGGTGGTGGTGGTGTCCATCTGACTTTTCTCTCTGATCTCAAACAATGAAGGGCTGAAATAAAATGCAGATTTCAGTGAGGGCATGCTTATGTGGAAGCACCCTCCCTGGTTTGATTCACACATTGCACTTGGTTTGTTCAACCCTAATTAGAATTAACATTGGTTTATGTTGGGTTCACTCTATACATTAAGCTGTACAAAGACACACACTGAGCATACAATTTTAACATTGTAAATTTGTGGATTTTGTGTTGGAGGGCTAATGTTGTGAGGACATGACTATTTGCTCCCCTCCCAGTTGAAAGGTGGGGAGGTGATAGTCCCATTTTTTTTTTACAATTTTTCTTTCATGTACACTGAGATCATATGCACCAAAGACAATTCCTTGTGTGTCCAATCACACTTGGCCAATAATATCCTATCCTATCCTATCCTATCCTATCCTATCCTATCCTATCCTATCCTATCCTATCCTAATCACAATCCAGGCAGTTAACAACTATAGCAAGAAGATACGAATGAAAAGTATGGAATGACTACATTGATTGGGTGGTTGGGACAGATGTTTGTGATGTTTGCCTGAGAGCTGTGAGGTAAGAGAAGATAAGCTGTGAGGTATGGCTAGTGCTTGACTTATGATCACAGAATTTCTGTTATTAAGCAAGGCAGTGCTTAAGTGAGCCACATCAATTTTTATGATCTTTTTGCAACGGTTGTAAAGCAAATCACTGCAGTTGTTCAGTGAATCAGGCAGTCACTAAGCAAATCTAGCTTCTCCACTCTCCCATTGACTTTGCTTGCTGGAAGCCAGCTGGGAAGGTTGGAAACAGTGATCACATGATCCCAGGACACAGCAACTGTTGTTGCCAAATGCCTGAGTTTTGATCATATGACCAGGCGGATACCGCAGTGGTGTTAATGCGGGGACGACATATTTTCAGTGCCGTTACAACTTTGAACGCTCACTAAACAAATAAGTAAGTCGAAGATTACCTGTATAAGATACAGATTCCAGACTGAAGAGCTGTATAAGACACAGCTCTTCAATCTGAAATCTGCACTGTATATTGGACATTAATACAATTGAGCGAGTCCAGAAGTATTTCACGAGAAGAGTACTACACTCCTCTGCTCGCAACAGAATACCCTAGATCACCAGGCTTGAGATTTTGGGCTTGGACAACCTTGAACTATGCTGCCTACGGTTAGACTTAAGCATAGCACACAAAATTATCTGCTACAATATCCTACTTGTCAATGACTACTTCAGCTTCAACCACAACAATACAAGAGCACACAACAGATACAAACTCAATGGAAACCGCTTCAAACTCGATTGCAGAAAATACGACTTCAGCAACAGAGTGGTCAATGCCTGGAATGCACTATCTGACTCTGTTGTTACATCCTCAAACCCCCACTCCTTTAACCTCAAACTATCCAACTATTGACCTCACCCCATTCCTAAGAGATCTGTAAGGGGCGTGCATAAGTGCACCATCGTGCCTACCGTCCCTGTCCTATTGTCCCCATTTATTCGTACCTATTTCCTATATTCTTACTCATGTTTATACCTATACCTATTATCTTGTAAGTGATTGACAAATAAAACAAATGAAATAAATAAATAAGATCCTTAAATGAGGTATGTGACAGTTGGGGCCTTGTCTGCTTCTGTAGTGTTACTGCTACCACAGTACTGTTACCACTATTTTTCTATTATTCCATTCCTTCATGTTCTGAAGGTGTTTTATTTTACCTTATTTTTCATTCCTTATTTTTCATGTTTCTTCAAATGATAAGATTTCCGGAGTGGCTCTTCTGAACATGGCAGCCATATAAATTAAACAAAGAAACAAAATAATTGTGGTTTATAGTACAAATCTAGAAGGGCCTGTTTCACATAACATGCCAAAATGAAAGTGAATAAACCGTGCTGTTATTTTGCATCTTGAGTGAACCCAGTCACTGGCATAGTAAGCCATGGTTTGTTTAACCTTGGCTGGATTACAGGGAACAGAAGAATAGAGTTGGAAGGGACCCTGGAGGTCTTTTAGTCCAACCTCCTACTCAGGCAGGAAAGAACAAACGGTTGTCCAATCTCTTCTTTAACAACCTCCAGTGTTGGAGCACCCATGTCCTGATGCTTTCTACCCTGAGTTACCCAACAGCAGCAACCATACCTGAGTACTCTCAGTGCAGGCCAATGAGCAATATGTATTGTCTAGCTGAGCATCTGGCTCATGGCAGATGAACAAGGTGTGGTACATATTTAAGCCAGATGGGACGGCTATGAAATGTGATTGCAACATGTTTCCTCCTCCTTTACATGGGAAGATCCATGTTTTCTTCTTTCAGAAGTCAGAGGCCTAGTTCCAGATTATGCACAAAAGCTCTGGTGGCTTCTTTTGAAGCTAGACAGGCTAATCTTCCAATACATTATTTGGACATGCAGGAAAATGTTATTTCAGCATAGCAAATGTTTGGATGGGTAATGCGTCAGTAAAAGGCAGAACTGTCAGACTCCAGTGGATTAAATTGGGGCCGACATTACAGAAGGATATATATTTGGCCTGCAGGAAGCCCAGAATTCACCTAGGCAGGAAGGCAGGATATACTCAAATTAATAATACTTTGCCTATGTTGCTTTTCTAACACACAGGTACTGATTAGAGTAACAGTGACTATTCTTTTTCTGAAAGGTTGAAAAATGGCTTCTTAGATTGGCAAGTGGCTAAATAGGGTGCAAATGCACATCCGACTAAACCATGGCTACTTAACTATGATTCTTTGAATAAACTATAATTAGATGAGCTCACAAACACCATTAAACTATGACCTCTGGTTTAGAAGCTATAGTGACTGGGTTTGCATCGAGTCAACCCAACAGAGTGTGATAGTCTATAAGGCAGGTTTTGGCATTTTTTTTTAAAAAAAACAACACAAGGACCCTATAAACATTATTGTCATGTGAAAAACCAACCTTTCTAAAGCAGTGAAGGTAGCACATGGCGATTGCAAATTTCAAAGTTTCCAGCAAATGTAACTGACAAAAATTTGGAAAATTACTATATCAACAATTGGATGCACCCATTGTAGCTAGCTGTTTAATTTAGTTAAACTCCAAATGTTTGATGATTGATTGGTTACTTACAATCTTTGTAGCCTCCTCATGCTTATGCGATCAAAATTCAGGTGCTTGGCAACTGGTTCATACATACGATCGTTGCTGTGTCCCAAGATCATATGATCCCTTTTTGCGACCTTTTGACAATGGGGAAGCCAAATTGACTTAACTACCATGTTACCAACTTATCAACTGCAGTGATTCAGCTGTGGCAAGAAATGTCGTAAAATGGGGCAAAACTCACTCAACAAGTATCTCACTTAACAACATCAATTTTGGGCTCAATTGTGGTCGTAAGTCAAGGACTATTTCAGGGCTCCAACAATTACCCCCATTTAAATCATGAGTCTCGAGCCAAACTTCCAAAACTTCAAAAGGATTTATTGGGAGTTAACATGCCGGCACTGCCTGGGTGTAGCTGACTCTGAGACACATCATTCACTGTCACACTTGACCCTGGTTTTTCCCCACACCCTCTGGGTGTATCATAATTCCTATTCTCCAATGGGACACATCCATAGCCAAGAGTCATCAGTCATGCTCTCCAGTTAGAATTTTGCACCGGCAGAAACTTCCGTCACCTATCTTTGCTATCTTTGAAAACATTTATGGAATGCAGTTTCAGTTTTGCAAGCTGCTGCAACTGCTCCCCTCTCCCTTTCTGTTGGCAATTCTAAAAAGTCCATAGAAATATTTTATGAGTTGACAGACTACCTGTATTGTACTGAACTAAATGCTCCTCCTCACAAGGACAAACAACCACAACCTGAAGTGTAAGGAACGGTGTTCTAATTCCCAGGTTTGCTACGATATAAGGAGGCATGAATTCCATAGATCTTCTTCCGAAGTCTAAAGTAATCCCCTTCAAGCCAGAAAGAAGGTTTTTACATTGTTGGGGATTAGGCTGACCTGGAACTGAACACACTCATCCAGACAGCTGGCAATCATACTTGTAGACTTAGAAAAGGCTACTGATGAATATATTGATTGCAGT
This sequence comes from Hydrophis major, assembly GCA_033807585.1. Classification (NCBI taxonomy): domain Eukaryota; kingdom Metazoa; phylum Chordata; class Lepidosauria; order Squamata; family Elapidae; genus Hydrophis; species Hydrophis major. The sequence continues at coordinate 199,263,067 of CM066331.1, forward strand.
GCAGTAGAAAAGACAGCAAAAAGTAGACAAAACACTGTGTTATGGGAGACTACTGTTTAATCCAAAGGACTGGTTCAGAAAACCCTCAGAACAATGGCTATATTATTTACACTTGTTTTTCTGTGGTTAAAGCTTTAATCCTCGCTTTGGGGTACATACTAGGGTCATGGACTTTATAATTTTATTAAAATAAATGGGAGGGGGAGGGAAAGGGAAGAACAATAGGTCTGGAGGGGTACATTACTTCTGAACAGCTCGAAAAAGGCCTCCCCAAAGCATTTGGCACAGAGTCCATCTATTTGCCTAGGAAAGATAGTCAGGCATTTCCTGCTGGCTGGGAAGACAAACAAAATCTTTGAAAACTACTTGGGAACAGACCTGCCCACTGAAGCAAATCAAGCAACTTACAGGGGCAGCGGTTTGAATACAATAATTTGCAAGGAAGGGACAGAAGAAAGCTACTTGAAGTTTGAAATAAAGAAAGGGGAAAGAAACAAAAAGAAAAGAAAATGGCAGAGGTGGAAGGGGGAGAGCAATGCAGAGTTCCTTTAAGTTAAGCAATTTCAACAGCCACGTGAGTTGCCAGACGGACACTTAGCCAGTCATTTTAAAATGTGCTGTAATTTAGTGAGCTTAAAATTGCTTACTTAGTGCTTTTCAAAAACAGCATGATTGATTCCACTAAGGGCTCATTTATTTTAGTCAGGCTTCCTGCTTAGACAGTTTTCAAGGAAGTAGCTGGGTTTGTCGCAAGAGAAGCAGGCGAGAAGGTCCTGCGGCTTTCAGACTAACCAAATTATGATGGCAAATGCCTGACTTGGATGCTGATCGCTCCCTTCCTCTCTTGAATTGTGCTATCCTGATTTTTAAAAAGCTATTATATGTCGCCGCTTTGATTATTTTCGTGACCATAGTCCCTTTCATAAAAATCCTTTGAAGATTCCTCCCAAAGCAAAGGGCAGTGGAAAGGTATATGAAAAAATTGAAATGAATTTAAAATAGTGGAGATGAAATGCTTTGGAAAAAGAGTTGTAATGGCATCCTTGTCTTTCTCTAAGTAGCACTGACCATTTTCTCTAAAACAGCACTGCTGACTCCATTCATTAATAGAGGGGTAGAATCAGTGGTGGGATTCAATTTTTTTTACTACTGGTTCTGTGGGTATGGCTTTGTGGGCGTGGCTTTGTGGGCGTGGCAAAGGAAGGTTACTGCAAAATCCCCATTCCCTCCCCACCTCACTAACCTGCTTTCCAGCTCCGTTCTCCTGTGCAGGGCAATCCAAGAAGACCCAGCCAATCAGCTGGGACTTGGGAGGCAGAGAAGAGATGGGGGCGGGGCCAGTCAGAGATGGTATTTGCCAGTTTTCCGAACTACTCAAAATTTCCACTACTGATTCTCCAGAACAGGTCAGAACCAGCTGAATACCACCTCTGGGTAAAATCAAGATGACACGAAGTGTTAGTAGTACCCCTTTATAATGCCTTGGTAAGGCCACACTTGGAATACTGCATTCAGTTTTGGTCGCCATGATAATAAAAAAGATGTTGATACCGGGGCGGGATTCAAATTTTTTAACAACTGGTTCTGTGGGCGTGGCTTAGTTGGTGGGCATGGCTTGGTGGTCATGTGACTGGCTGGGCGTGGCCAACTCAATATTACTCACATCGAGGCATGCATCTCCTTGCCTGGCCTCTCATGACTGTGGGGATGCTGCAACAGACGTAAGTGTGAAAAACAGTCATAAGTAATAAGAGCTAATGGAGAGGCAGTTTCTGTAAGCAACACCAGAATGTTTCCTTCCTGGCTTCCTTACAGGATTAGGCTAGTAATTTCTTTTAACAACCGGTTCTCCGAATGTTAACAACCAGTTTTAGCGAATAGGTGTGAACCTGTAGAATCCCACCCCTGGTTGATACTCTAAAAAGAATGCAGAGAAGAACAACGAAGATGATTAATGGGCTGGAAGCTAAAACATATAAAGAACGATGGCAGGAATTGGGTATGTCCAGTTTAATGAAAAGAAGGACCAGGGGTGACATGATAGCAGTGTTCCAGTATCTCAGGGGCTGTCACAAAGAAGAGGGAGTCAAGCTATTCTCCAAATCACCTGAGGGTAGGACAAGAAGCAATGGGTGGAATTATGGAAACTAATCAAAGGGAAAAGCAAATTAGAGCAAAGGAGAGGTTTTAAAGAAGAGATTGAATAATGATTTGTCTGAAAAGGAATAGGGCAGGGGTCCCCAACCTCTGGTGCACAGCCCATTATTGGACCATGGCCTATTTGGAACGAGGCCACATGAGAGGCGGGTCAGCACACGTGTACATGGATGCATCTGGTCTTGTGTCAGTGGCAGATTGGCGTGCACTTGTGTGCACAGGCATGCTGGCCCATCGCTTGCACGGCCTGGTTCCCCTCCCTACCCTCGGCTGGGCTGCTAACCTGCAGAGTTTGGGGACCGCTGGTATAGGGTTTCCTGCCAGAATAAGGGGTTGGACTAGAAGACCTCCAAAGTCCCTTCCAACTCCATTATTCTGTTATTCATCTGACTGTGTTAATACAACTCACTAACCCTACATTAGCATTTATTATAGTTAAAGGCACTTCGGAGTATGCAGGCAAGAAGATATGGCAAACCAAGGCTGTACAATTTCCCTCATTTTGATGAAATGGAATTGGTCAGCTGGCTTTCCTGTTTCTTTCTAAACAGCAATAAATAAAGGTTACAGCAATCCAAACAAGGCTAAACTGTTGCATGGAAGATAAGGAAAACTAATGCTTTTGTTTTTAAAACAAAAGGGTCCACTGGAGGAAATAAATAAAACCAGAGGAAAAGCAGAGGCAGTTCAGTAGGAATGCTTCACTTAGCCACTCCTGCGTTCTGGCATTTATTTTTTAAATAAATCATTTATAAATATTTAATATGTAATGTGACTTCATCTTTGAGCGCAGGGGTCAACCCCTGGGTTGCGGACTGGTACCGGTCCACGGCCTGTTATGAATTGGCTATGCAAGTGGCGGGAAACTGAGCAAAGCTTCATTTGCACACATGCAGGATCTAGGTTGCATGTGTAACTACCCTCCCTCAACTCCGTGGAAAAAGTGTCTTCCCTGAAACCGGTTCCAGGTGTGGGAAAGGTTGGGGACTGCTGACTTAGCGGATGCAATTCCACATGGCCCGGTTGCATAGTTAACTGAGAATTGTGGTTCATTAAGCATATTTCACAAGAAGAGTTCTCCACTCCTCTACTCTTTGCAGATACCTTATGCCACCAGACTTGAAATTCTAGATCTAGGCAACCTAGAACTACGCCGCCTTCAGTCCAATCTAAGTATAGTATATAAAATCATACATTGCAATGTCCTACCTGTCAATGAATACTTCAACTTCAACCATAACAATACAAGAGTACACAATAGATACAAACTCAAAGTTAATTGCACCAAACTTGATTGCAGGAAATACGACAACAGAATGGTCAATATCTGGAATACTCTACCTGACTTTGTGGTTTCTTTCCCAAACCCCAAAAACTTTAACCTTAGACTGTCTACTATTGACTGCACCCCTTTCCTAAGAGGTCTGTAGGGGGCGTGCATAAGCGCATCAATGTGCCTACTGTCCCTGTCCTATTGTTTCTCTTTATTTTTCTTATATGTATCCATTTCATGTATTCACAACTATGTTTATACTTATACATGTTATCTTATAATCGCTTGACAAAATAAATAAATAATAAATAAATAAATACCCATCCCAATCCAAGACATTCTCCCTGCCCTGAGCCTCAGTAAGGTAAGGGACAGCCGCCAACTCCCTTTAGCCTCCCATCTTTCCCGCATCTCTGGCCTTTTGCCGCCCTGCATTCTTCCTTACGAGGCAGCAAGAAACCTTAGAATGACATGTTATTCCAGGGCTGCTTTGGGCTTTCTTTTTGCAGCTGAAGAAGCCCAACCTAACCCAGCCCAGCAGCCAGGCTGGGTATCCCTCGTTAGCAACGGGAGGAAACTGAGGAGGCCGAGTGCACAATTGCAGGGGGCCCCAAAGGAGCACAGATGGTGAGTGGGTGTGGTTGAAGTGCCCCTATAGTTGTAAATATGGGCAGGTTGCAAGCAGCTGCATTTTGATCACATGACTGAGGGAATGCTGCAGTAGCCAAAACTTTGGACACAGGTTGTTAGTCCCTCCATTCAGTGCCATTGTAACTTTGGTTGCTGAAGAAGAACTGGTCATAAATTGAGGACCACATGTATTCTATGGAACTCTGGTGGTGCAGTAGTTTGTGTTAGATCTGGGGTAGATCGAAGGAGATGCGAGACCATCGTAGTGAGTTCGGCTCTTTATTTAGAATAAGGATAGTCTGGCTAATACAAGCCGTGGCAGCCCTTCATATAGGGCTGGCTCGCGGCTCTGCGGCTCTGCAGCCAATGGCAGCTCTTTGAATCTCCCGCAATCGGCGCAGCCAATCGCAGTAGATTCTTAGCGCTCCAATCACGGCTGGGGTTTCGACCAATTAGGTCGCTGTCCGTCCGGACCAATCAGTTGTGAGGGTTTGGAGTATGCTAATATAGTACACCCCTCCCCTCTTGGTTTCGTCTGTCAGTGCATCGTGACGTAGTCGTGCAGGTAGGCGGGGCTTCGTACCTGCCTCGTTGACCTGCACGGTTCAGTTTCAGTGTGCTCTTTGACTGGTTCGGAAGGCTTCTCTGTCGCTCCGGTTCCTTGGGATGGAACCGCCTGGAAGGGTGAGCCAGGCCTTTCCTGGTAGCTCCCTCCCGGTCTATCCGGGCTGGTTGAGCTGCCGTTCCTGTTGTTCCCACCGGATCTTTCCGGGCTGGTTGAACTGGCTTGGCTGCTCCTTCCAGGTGAAGATTCCAGTGGTTCATGCCCTATTGGTTCTGCGCTTACTGGTGAGTAGGGCTGGTTTATTTGTGGTTTATTTGTTCTGGGGGTGGTGGTGTTCTGCTTGCGCTAGAAGGTTCCCTTCGATTCTTTCTTTATCGCTTGCCATTTCCTCCCCCCTTCTAGTTTCTTGCTCGGGTGTATGGTTGTTATTGGTGGCTATTCTTGACCTTAGTTGGTTGATGTGCCACTTTCAGTTTTTCCCATCGCTTGTCTCTAATCGGTATGATAAGGGCCCGGTTATTTGCGTGATTGTTGCTGGTACCCAGAGTGGTTTCCCTGAAAGGTTTTTTCCGTATACTGTGTCCTCTATATTAAACTTTCTGTGTTTGCTGGAGGAACCCGGGTTTTTTTCAGGGTTGTATGTCAGATGCATTCTGTCTAGCGTTGACCATAGTTTCTTGCCCATCATTAATTCTGCCCGGCTTCTATTTGTGCTTGCGCTAGGTGTGATGTGCTGGATGAGGAGCATTTTATTGATTTTGTCCTGTATGTTGGCTGCTTCTATTTTCTGGATGGCTTTCTTCATGTATTGGACTATGCGTTCCGCCCGCCCATTCGCCGCCGGGTTTGCTGGCGCGGTTAGCGCATGGTGTATGCCTTGGCCTGCCAGAAATTGTTCGAATGCTAGTGCGGTGAACTGGAGCCCATTGTCTGACACTATTACATCTGGCAGGCCGTGCGTGGCAAAGAGTTTATTCAGTTTCTTTATTACTGCCTCCGTTGTGGTGGACTTCATGGTGCTTACCTCCAGCCAGTTGGATTAAGCATCTACTGTGATAAGGTACATGTGTTCCTTGGCCCCACGAGGTCTATGTGAATCCTAGACCACGGGCCTCTTGGTGTTTCCCACTCTTGGGTTGGGGCGGCAGGAGGATTAGGTCTGGATTCTTGGCATTGTTTGCATTTGGCTACCCAGGTTTCAATCTGTTTATCCATTCCTGGCCACCATGCATAGCTTCTGGCCAGGCTTTTCATCTTGACCATCCCTGGGTGCCTCTCATGCAACATCCCCAGTACGCTTTCTTGTAATGTTTCCGGGATTACCACTCTGTCCCCCCAAAGTATGCAGCCCTTCTCAGTAAAAAGTTCAGTTTGTCTGTTTCGGAAGGGTCTGAATAGTTTGTCCCTGTCCCCTTCCGGCCACCCTTTTCCAACCCAGCTCAAGACTCACACCAGCCGCTTGTCTTTATTTGTTTCTCTGGCAATGTCTGGCGCGGTCACTAGTGGGTTGGATATTGTTTCTATTTGAAGTACCTCTGACGTGGGTGCCGGGCAGGGGTGAGCGGCTCAGGGCGTCTGTGTGGGTGATGTCTTTTCCGGGTCTGTGTACCAGCTGGTAATTGTATACTGCTAGGAATTCGGATCACCTTTTCATTCTTGGTGATAGAATGTTCGGTGTGGTCTTATTCCCTGCCAGGATTCCTGGCAGCGGTTGTGGTCTGTGATGATTGTAAAAGTCCTACCGTAAAGGTATTCGGGAAATTTCTTGACGCTGGCAAGACTGCTAGGGCCTCTTTGTCGAGCTGGCTATAGTTTGTTTCCGGCTTTGAAAGTGTCCTTGATGAGAAAGCGATGGGTGCTTCCTTCCTGTCTGGTAGCTGGTGGCTGAGGATGGCGCCGATCCCGAAGGGCGATTCGTCGCATGTCACTGTTAGTGGCAGGGTCTCACTGTATTGGATTAGTACCGCGTCAGATGTTAGCAAGTTCTTGGTGTTGGTGAAGGCACTCTCTTCCCGTGCTCCACAAGTCCAGGTGGCTGTTTTATCTAACAGCCTATGCAGTGGTTCCGCCACAGTTGCCTTTTGAGGTAGGAAGACATTGTAAAAGTTTAACAGCCCCAAGAAAGCCTGTAGCTCCGTTTTGTTTTTGGGCCGTGGTGCTTCCCTTATGGCTCTCAGTTTCTTTTCCATGGGGTGGATCCCTTGCTTATCTAGGAGGTACCCTAGAAATTCAACCCTCTCTGCCCATAGTTGGCATTTCCCTTTTTTAACTTTGAGTCCCAAGTCTCTGAATTTCTTTCGTACCTCCCCTAACTGGGCTTCCAGTTGTTTTTCGTTTTTCGCGGCCACCAGCACATCGTCAAAGTAGGGCACCACCCCTTCTATGCCCTGGAGGAGTCTTTCCATGAGGTTTTGGAAGACCCCGGGTGCCACGCTGACTCCAAATTGGAGCCAGTTGCAGCGGAAAGCCCCCCGATGTGTTACGATGGTTTGGGCTTCTGTGGTTGTGGTGTCGACTGGCAGTTGCTGGTAGGCTTGTGCCAGGTCGAGTTTTGCGAAAATCTGGCTCCCCCCAGTGAGTGCAGAAGGTGCTGTACGGGGTATGCGCTTTGTTGGAGCGCGTGGTTTAGGGTGGCCTTGTAGTCCCCACAGATTCTCACGGACCCATCTGGCTTGATGGGGGTGACAATGGGGGTCTCCCACTGGGCGTGATTGATTGGTTCCAGCACCCCTTACACAATGAGCTTATCTAGTTGCTCATCGATTTTGGACTTGAGTGCAAATGGCACTCGCCTGGGCTTAAGGCGGATTGGCGCGATGCTTGGGTCTATATTGAATAAAATAGGGGACCCCTAGTACTTGCCTAGGCTGTCATCGAAGACTTCCTGGAAGTCCCTCATGAGTGCCGCTTCCCAGTCCACCTCTCCGATGTGGTGGATTCCGGTTACTTCGATGCCCAGGGGTGCGAACTACTGCAGTCCCAATAGGCTCGGTCGATCTCGGTCGACGATCATCAGGGGTAGCACTTTGGTGTGGCCCTTGAAGGTAACTTTAAAATGGACTCTGCCGACTATAGGGATGCGGTTCCCTTGATAGTCTTTGAGAGTTAGTGTTTGGTCTTCTAGCTCGTGGCGGCGGATGGTGGGGACCAGGTGCTTGATGGTGCGCCATGAGACCATTGAGAGGAAGGACCCGGAGTCCACCTCCATGTTGCATGGCTGGTCTTCTATCCCCACTGTCACAGATACCTTCCTGGCATTGCTTGTGGAGGAATGGCTGATGACGACGGTTTGGTGTGTTTCCTCCCTTTGTCTTGCCTCGTGGAGTCATCTGTTCTGACCCTCTCGGCTCTAGAGGTTCTCCATCTGGCGGTCGCGGTTTCTGGTGGGGGTGCTCTCTTGCCGTCTCATCACCTGGGGCTGCCCTTTCGTTGTCGCGGGCTGTAGTGTCTTTTATTCCGGCACACCTTGGCGATGTGCCCCCGTTTCTCGCAATGCCGGCAAATGGCATCGAGAAAGCAGCAGTCCGCCCAGGGGTGATCGCCGCCACAGCCAGCATACTGGAACCTCGACTTATGACCTCGTGGTTCCCGCCGTTCCCGCGCTGCTTGAAGGCGGTGGATCTCCTCCTCCTCGTCCTCGATCTCCGAGAAGGAGTCGATGTCACCCTGGTGTGTGGTTGTGTCTTGATGGTCAGGTTTGGGTCACTTCTCAAGGGTTGAAGTCATCTCGCTGGTCGCCGGTCATGGTATGATGCTCGATTGTCGCATCCGAGCTGCTGATTTCTTGGCCGCCTCAGCCGCGGCGGCCTCGGTGAGGGCATCGGCGAGGGAGATGTCACCCTTCGCCATGATGCAGCTTTGGAGGATGGGGTCTCGGAGTCCTAGGACGATGCGGTCTCGCAGTTCCTCGTCCAGGTCAGCGAAATCGCACAGGCCGCCCAAGTGTCGGAGTGCTGCCATGAAGTCGCCAAGCCCCTCGCCCTCGCGTTGATCCCGCCTGTAGAAGTCGTGCCACTGGATAAGGATTGGCACGACGGGGGTGTAGTGGCTTCGTAGTAGGGGTTCGAGGTCGCCCCATTCCATGGTCTTGACGTCCTCTGGTTTGGCCAAGGCTTTGGCCATCTTGAACACTGAGGGTCCACAGTGTGTGAGAAACATGGCTCGTTTCTTGTGGCCACTGGCATCCTTAAGATTGCTACTCTCGAGGAACATCTGGAACCTATTGGTATAGGATTCCCAGTCCTCAGTAGCAGGGTTGAAGGGTGCGGGTGGCGAGTTGATGCCAGCCATGCTGCCTGCTGCTGCGTGCTGCTTGCCACGTGCTGGGTGGTCTCCTTGTCTCACGATCCCACCTTCGTTGCCAGTGTTAGATCTGGGATGGATCGGTTTGAAGGAGACGCGAGACCATCATAGTGAGTTCAGCTCTTTGTTTAGAATAAGGATAGTCTGGCTAATACAAGCTGCGGCAGCCCTTCATATTGGGCTGGCTCGCGGCTCTGCAGCCAATGGCAGCGCTTTGAATCTCCTGCGATCGGTGCAGCCAATCGCGGTAGATTCTTAGCGCTCCAATCACGGCCGGAGTTTCGATCAATCAGGTCACTGTCCGTCCGGACCAATCAGTTGTGAGGGTTTGAAGTATGCTAATATAGTAAAGTTTGAATGCAGTATTGCAGGCAAACTCTACTCACAGCCTAGAGTTTGATCCTGATGAGGCTCAAGGTTGACTCAGCCTTCCATCATTCAGAGGTAAATAAAGTGAGGACCCATTTGGGGGCAATATGCAAATATTGCTTACACTGTAAACTGCCCAGAGAGTGGGGCGCTATGGGGCAATATATAAGCCTAAATGCTATTTCTATTTTTTGAGAGAAGAAGAAAGCCTTGCCTATTATGTCTGTTGTTTTTTTTTTTAAATGTGAAATCGCTTCCTTTTGGCTTTTCCCCAGAGGTGGTATTCAGCAGGTTCTGACCAGTTCTGGAGAATTGGTAGTGGACATTTTGAGTAGTTCGGAGAACCAGAAAATACCACCTCTGACTGACTCCACCTCCATCTATTCTCTGCCTCCAAAGTCCCAGCTGATTGGCTGGGTCTTCTTTGGTTGCCCTGCATAGTAGTAGGAAGCTGGAAAGCAGGTTAGTGGGCTGGGGAAGGAATGGGATTTTGCAGTATCCTTCCCAAGCCATGCCCACTAAGCCATGCCCACAGAACTGGTAGTAAAATTTTTGAATCCCACCACTTCCTCCCCCTCACACTTTGTCATGCTGGTGGGTTGTAGTCCTTCTTGGTGGGCTGTAGTTACCTTGGTGGTTGGCTTTGTGTATGTCTTTAATCAATTTCCTTTCATACAGCTCTCCATGCTGATATAAAACGTGCTTTTTCCTTGCTTAGTGTTGCTGAGAATGTTCTCACACATGCACACAATCTTCCCTCTCCAGCAGTAGAAGGGTGGGAACAGGGATTTCCTGCGCTTGTGCTTTCCTCCGATTCTAATTCCTAGGATTTGGGGGAAGAAAGCATGATAATCAAAATGACACCAACTAAGCTTTGTAAAATAGAAATAACTGTGGAAGCTGCCTTTTCTTTTTAAAGAAAAGAAAAGAATTATCTCCACAATCTCTTTCATTCTCATCTTCTAACAGAAATTTCAGCAACCATATGAATTAGTTATAGGGAACAAACAAGCCAAAATGCTGTGCGTTCTCCAGATGTTTGGGACTTCAGCTCTCAAAAGACTTGAAGTCCAACATTTGCAAGACCCATGCTACTGAAAGTAACTATCATGCAAGTTTAACCCCAGAAGATGGAGCTAATCTTCCTTTTTCAAGTTTATATAACTAGCAAGATATAAATAAGAAAAGTTCTAACAATCTTGCTAGCCAAACTATTCATTTGCAGCAGCAGCAGACATGTCTATACAGGTAATCCTTGACTTACAACCATTTGTTTGGTGTGCCTTTCAAAATTACAAATGGCACTGAAAAAGTGAGGTGTGACCATTTTTTACTCTTAAAACCATTGCAACATCCCCATGGTCACATGATCAAAATTCAGATGCTTGGTAACGGGTCCATATTTATAATGGTTGTGGTGTCCAGGAGTCATGTGACTGGCCCAAAGTCATCCAGTTGGATTTCATGGCTATGGTAGGATTAGAACTCACATGTTTCTACCCTGGTAGCTTCACTGTTAGACTAAAATGGATCTATATTAGTGCAGGTAATTAACTAAATTTGGACAAAACTCAACAGCACTTTTTCATGCGGCTGTTGATAAAAATAGGATCCCCAACATCCGATGATGGATATGGTGAAGAAGAAGGAGGAGGAGGAGGAGGAGAAGAAGAATGAAATAAGTTGCATTAAGGTGGGATACAATCAGAGGTGGGCTGCTGCTGGTTTGGACAGGTTTGCCTGAACCCCTTGTTCTGATTCTGTGTGGTTCAGAGAACCAGCCAATCAGACCACTGGCTGGCCCCACCCCACCTGTTTGTTGGGCTGATTTTGGCTGGGTTTTTTTTGGCAAAAAATGGCCTGAAAATGGCCTGATAATAGCCCCAAAAAAACAGGCCAATTTTGGGCTGTTTTCAGACTGTTTGGGGGGCATTTTCAGGCCCTTTTTCTGGCCAAAATCAGCCTGAAAATGCCCTCCAAAACATCTTGAAAACAGCTCAAAAGCAGGCTGAAAAACAGGACAAAAATGGGTGGGGCAGGGCCAGCCAGTGGTGGGATTAGCCCCAATCAGGTGAATCCTACCTGTTCCTTTGAGGCAAATGTCTGGGAGGTGTGATGAGTGATATCACCAACCCAGTCACATGACCAGCTGACCAAAATTTGCAGCCTATCCCTGGATACAATGAAGATCAAGTGAGGTACTAATACCACTCTATAAAGCCCTAGTAAGACCACACCTAGAGTACTGCATCCAGTTTTGGTCACCACATTATAAAAAAGATGTTGACACTCTAGAAAAAGTGCAGAGAAGAGCAACCAGAATGATTAGGGGACTGGAGATTAAGGCATATGAAGAACGGTTACAGGAACTGGGCTTGGCTAGTCTAGTAAAGAGAAGGACCAGGGGAGACATGATAGCAGTTTTCCAATGAGGGGCTGCCACAGAGAGGAAAAGGTCAAGCTATTTTCTAAAGTGCCTGTAGGCCAGACAAAGAATAATGGATGGAAACTGAATAAGGAGAGATTTAACCTGGAAATAAGGAGAAACTTTCTGATAGTGAGAACAATCAACCAATGGAACAGCTTGCTCTCGGAAGTTGTGGGAGCGCCATCACTTGAGACTTTCAAGAAGAGATTGGACTGCCATTTGTCAGAAATGATGTAGGGTCTCCCGCTTGGGCGGGGGTTGGATTAGATGACCTACAAGGCCCTTTCCAACTCTGTTAATCTGATCAGGTGATCCTTTACTTAAAACCTTGCATTTAGTGATTGTTTGAAGGTACAACAGCATTGAAAAAAGGGACTTATGACCATTCTTACAATCATTACAGCATCCCCAGGATCAAAATTTGGACACTTGGCAACTGGCATGTATTTATGACAGTTGCAGTGTTGCAGTGACCTTCTGTCAAGCAAAGCCAACTGGGAAGCCATATTCACTTAACAACTGTATTACTAACTTAACAGCTGCAGTGAGTTACTTAACAACTTATCAAGAAAGCTTGTAAAATAGGACAAACTCAACTGTATTGCTTAGCAATAGAAATTTTGGACTCAATTGTGGCCGTAAGTTGAGGACTACTTATAATGTGAATGATGGGATTTGCAGACAAATATAGCTGGAGGTAGTAACTTGTGACATGGAGACAATATTCTGCACAAGGATATATTTCAAACCTTTTTTTAAATGACAGTGGTTGCGATTTATAGTTGGCCTCTTCTCCTGTTAGAAATTCTGACATAAATATGACTTTCCTAGCTTTATGGCCTCTGCAACTTTGGCTAAAAAAAAAAAAAAGAGCTGTTAACATTTTAAATGATAGAAGTCCAATACTCTATTTTGCCTTGAGGCTGTAATGTCATTGCTACCGAAGGATAGGCTTGTTCATCCAGATTGCAAAATGTTCCTTGGGAACATCATATGTTTAGCCCTCCTGTATCTTTAGTTCAGTTTTTTTTTCTTCCAGTAAGCGCATTGGTAAGCAATATTTAAATATTACCCAGATGAAAAGGCGGGAGAGAGGAAGGATTGGCAGCAAAGACACAGTTTATCATTTGCAAAAGTGCTCTGCAGCTCTACAAATCTGGAAATGATAGAAATGTAAGCCACAGAACCGTTGCTATGGTTTTCAGGGAAGCTTATTTTAAAACTGGTATGCAGCCTTCTTGCGGGACTCTAGCAGTTGGCAAATTGCTAGCCATTTATGGAATGTACGATATCTTGGGAAAGAATTAAAGACAAAACATGTTCAGTTAGAATGCAAAGAAAAATTAAACTTCTAAGGTAAGGATGGAATTTCCATGGATGCCCACAGAGACTTAAACATTCAGACATAAAGCTTTTAAAGGATATTTACTTTTCAGATACTTCCCTGCTCCTTGTTTTATTTCCTGGATTGAATTCTAAGTCTTTCCCTTTTGTAAACTCCAGGAAAATCTCAGATCCTGGGTTGTACACTGTGCCAAGCTCTTAGTTGTTTCATTATGGCTTATTGAATAAATGATGGTTAGCTGGTTTCCATAACAGAGTAAATAAAAAGAAACATCCTTCTGGTCTGGCCCACAGGAAGGCAATGTTTAGAATATGGCTGAGTGCCAATTTGTCTGCTAACCTTCTCAATGTTTGTAGAATTAGGCTTCTTATAACACTTTGACATTTGCAGGATATTGGCCCATTTAGTATTATTTTTGAGATGCTGTTTAAGAGCAAATGGAAGCAGGAGATCTTTAGAAGGTCAATTGCTCTTATCTTCACTTATAAAAGAGTTCAAAATCCTGTCACCAAAATGTGGCCTGTAGGCTATGTGGCCGGCACAATCTGGATGTGCTGCCATGCCACAAGTAAATTATGAATTTTGTTACCCTACTTTAATACATTGTGTGAACTCAGTTGAGCTAATTAAGAAAAAATAACTGGTTATGAATTAATTCAAATTTATGTTCTTTGCAACTTGTCTTTTACAGCATAGCCAGCACTTCTGAGTTGAAAGTGCTCGAGAATGAAGATTTCTAATGTTGATTTCTTCTACTGAAGAAACATTTGGTCCCTCTTGTTTCACATGCTGACAAAATCTAATCTAATCTGAAGGCTGTGAGTAGAAAATTCAAGCAGGGAAGTTCCTAGAAGATCAGGGTTTTGCTTTGTGTAACCTGCATTCACTCAGCCAATCTATAGCACAGGTGGTACTCAGCAGGTTCTGACCAGTTCTGGAGAACTGGTAACACAAGTGTTGTGTCCGTTTGGAAAGAGGCCAGGAGTCGGTGACTTTGTATCAAGCTCTTTATTGTAGTTAGGAACTGAATTGGCTTTCCAGAAAACTTTGTGGCTTTTTATTTCCAAGCCACGGCGGCCAATGGCACCGCTTTGAATCTCCCGCGATTCGAATCTACCAATCGCGGGAGATTCTCAGTGAGCCAATTGGCGCGGCTCGCCTAACCAATCCGATCGCCCCGCGCTTTGGCCAATCAAAGTGTGGGGATTTCAAGAATTCAAATTAAGGTACAGAACACTCCTCCCCTCTTGGTTTGGTCCTACGTAGCGTAGTCCTGCAGGTAGGTGGGGCTCCGTCTTTGCCTATTGGACCTGCGCAGGTCAGTCGTAGGTTGGATCCCAGCCGGTTCGGTCGGGGTCTCTGTTTCTCTTGACTCCGTCGTGGCAACCGCCTGGTATGTCTGGCCAGGCCGCTCTTCGCAGCTCCCTCCTGGGCTACCTGGGTTGGTTGAGCTGCGGGTTTTGCTCCTCCCGCTCGGTCTTCCCGGGTTGGTTGAGCTGGCCTGGCTGTCTCTCCTTGGCGAGGTTTCGTGCTGGCTGCTTGCAGGTGAGTATGGCTGGTTTCTTTCTTCTGGGTTTTGGTTCCCGGGGTATCCCCTCCCCTCTTGGTTTGTGTTGAGGGGGTTGGTTTTGTTTGGTTGCGTGTCGGTGGTGTCTTGTGTGGCAGTCCTCAATCTTAACTGATCGATGTGGCGTTTTCACGCTCGTCCATCGGTTGTTTGTAGCCGGTACGAGCGTGGGCCTGTTAGCTGTGTTATGATTGCTGGTACCCATAATGGGTCTCCGGTTAGGTTCTTCGCGTAGACGGTGTCGCCTGGTGCAAAGGTTCGGTGTTTGCTGGTGGAGTCTGGGGGTTTCTCTGGGTTGTAAGTGGGGTGTAGTCTATCGAGTGGGGACCTTATTTTCCTCCCCATTAGCAGTTCTGCCGGGCTTTTATTTGTTGTGGTGTTCGGGGTTATGTGCTATATGAATAGTAATTTATTTATTTTGTCTTGGATCTCCCCGTGGTCTATTTTCTGGATGGTTTTTTTTGTGAATTGAACCATCCGTTCTGCCCTTTTGTTCGCCGCCGGATGCGCCGGGGCTGTCAGTGCGTGTCGTATGCCCCTTTCCGCTAGGAATTTTTCGAATTCCAGCGAGGTGAATTGGGGCCCGTTGTCGAACACGAGGACGTCTGGGAGGCCGTGTGTTGCGAAGAGTTTGCAGAGTTCTTTGGTCACGGCTTCCGTGGTGGTTGTTCTCATGTTGCTTACCTCCAGCCAGTTGGAGTAAGCGTCTATGGTTATTAAAAAAGTGTGTCCTTTTGTGGGCCCGGCGAAATCTATGTGGATTCTAGACCAAGGTCCCCTGGGGGTTTCCCACTCTAGGATGGGTGCTGTGGCATCGTTGACACCTTGCTACCCAGGCCTCGATCTGTTTGTCCATCCCTGGCCACCAAGCGTAACTTCTGGCCAGGGCTTTCGTTCTAGCAATGCCCGGGTGCCCCTCATGTAACAGTTCCAGTACCTTCCCTTGTAGTTTTTCCAGGATGACCACCCTATCCCCCCATAGTATACACCCTTTTAGTAACGAGAGTTCCGTTTTCCGGTTCTGGAATGTCCTGAAAGTCTCATCGTTGTCCTTTTCTGGCCACCCTTTCTCTACCCAATGCAAAACCCGCGCCAGACATTTGTCTTTATTAGTTTCTTGGGCAATGTCTGACGCGGTTATGGGTAGGTTGGGTAGAGTCTCTATGCTGAGGGTGGTCATCGTGGATGCTGGGTCAGTATCTGGTTTGGGTAACGGTGAGCGGCTTAAGGCATCCGCATAGGAGATAATCTTACCGGGTTGGTGTGTGAGTCTGTAATTGTAGGCGGCCAGGAATTCGGACCACCTTGTCATTCTGGGAGACAGAATGTTCGGGGTGGCCCTGTTCCCTGCGAGTATTCCCAGCAGCGGTTTGTGGTCGGTGATGATGGTAAACGTCCGGCCGTAGAGGTACTCGTGAAACCTTTTCACTGCGGCGACGATAGCCAAAGCCTCTTTGTCCAGCTGGCTGTAGTTCCGCTCCGGTTTGGTGAGGGTCCTTGAAAAGAATGCGATGGGTGCTTCCTTTCCGTCGGGGAGAGTGTGGCTGAGGACAGCGCCGACGCTGAAGGGTGATGCATCGCATGTGATGGCTAGTGGTAGGGTCTCGTTGTACTGGATGAGGACGGCATCCGAAGTGAGCAGGTCCTTGGTTTTCCTGAAGGCGGCTTCCTCGCATTTCCCCCAAGTCCAGGTAGCCGCCTTGTCCAAAAGCCTATGCAAAGGCTCCGCCGTGGTCGCCTTTTGGGGCAGGAAGACATTATAAAAGTTAAGTAGCCCCAGAAACACCTGCAGTTCTGTTTTTGACCTGGGTTGGGGGCTTCTTTGATGGCTTTAATTTTTTTGTCGGTGGGGTGAATGCCGTGTCGGTCTAGGAGGTATCCTAGGAATTCGACCCGCTCTGTGTACAGCTGGCATTTTTCCCTCTTCACTTTAAGCCCGGTTTCTTTGAATTCGTTAGCACCTCCCTTAGGCAACTCTCTAGTTCGGCCTGGTTGGTTGCCGATACTAGTACAAGTAGTCGAAGTAGGGTACCACCCCCTTGATGCCTTGTAAGAGTCTTTCCATGAGGCTCTAGAAAATTCCAGGTGCCACGCTGACTCCGAATTGGAGTCGGTTACATCTAAAGGCTCCCCGGTGGGTGACTATGGTTTGCGCCTCTGCAGTTTCCTCGTTGACCGGCAGTTGCTGGGATGCTTGGGCCAGGTCAAGTTTCGCGAAAACTTTGCCCCCTCCAAATGAGTGCAGGAGATGCTGCACTACGGGGACGGGGTAAGCGCTTTGCTGCAAGGCGCCATTTAGGGTGGCCTTATAGTCCCCGCAGATTCTCACTGACCCATCCGGCTTGATTGGGGTGACTATGGGGGTCTCCTACCGGGCATGGTCTATGGGTTGTCGGACCCCTTGCTTGATGAGCTTGTCAAGTTGCTCGTCGATTTTTGGTTTGAGTGCGAAAGGTACCCGCCTTGGTTTTAGACATTTCGGGGGAACATTTGGGTCTAGGCTGAAGGATATAGGGGGCCCTCGGTACTTGCCTAGGGTGCCGTTGAACACTTCTTGGAAGTCCTGGGCCAATTGCTGCTCCCAGTCAGCTTCGGCGATGTGGTCGATGCCCGTGACTGCGATGCCGAGCGGTGCGAAGCATTGAAGTCCCAGCAGGCTAGGTCGGTCTCGATTGACAATGGTCAAGGGAAGTCTTTTGGTGTGCCCCTTGTAGGTTACTGTGAACTGTCCTGTTCCGACTACAGGGATGCGGTTTCCCTGGTAGTCTTTGAGTCTCTGGTTTTCTAGTCCCCTTTTCTGGATGGTAGGCACCAAGCGTTTAATTTCTTGCCAGGCTACCATTGAGAGGTAGGACCCGGAGTCCACCTCCATTTTACAGGGTTTGCCTTCGATGCCTACCTCTACGTAGACTTTTTGGGCGTCTGTGGTTGTTGCGTGGCCAATGGTGACCATCTGATGTGTCTTTTCTCTCCGCCGGGTCTCGCCACCTTGTTGGGCTCGTCCGTTCCAGTCCCAATGGTTGTCGGCTGGGCGGTCTCTGGTCCTGGGTGGTGTGCTCTCTTGTCTCCGCTCGCTCGGGTCCCATTGTCTGGGGCTGTGGGTTTTCTTGAGGCGGCAGACGCGGGCGATGTGGCCCTTTTTGTCGCAGTGCTGGTAGACTGAGTCGAAGAACCGGCATTTGGATCTGGGGTGGTTGCCTCCGCAACCAGCATACACGATCCTCAACTTTCGACTCCGCCGGCTGCGCTGGTCGCGGCCTGCCTGGAGACGGTGGGTTTCTTCCTCCTCGTCTGAAGTGCCCGAGGTGGAGTGGAGTTCACCCTGGTGGGTGGTAGTTTCAGGTTGGGCCTTGGCCAACCTTGCAGGGTGGTTGTTTGCGGTGCGGTCCCCGGCGTTCGGTCTCCGCATGCGGTTTGCTGATTGTCGGGTTGCTTCGGCTGCCGTGGCTTCGGTGATGGCATCGGCAAGGGCAATGTTGCCCTTGGCCATCAGCTGACTTTGGAGAACGGAGTCCCAAAGGCCGAGCACAATTCAGTCCCGCAGGGCCTCGTTCATATTGGAGAACTCGCATAGTCGTCCAAGGCGCCGCAGCTCTGCGACGAAATTACTGAAACTCTTGCTCGACCGCTGGTCCCGCCGATAAAATTCATGTCGTCGGATGAGGATGGGTACAGCTGGAGCGTAGTGTCTCCGGAGTAATGGCTCGAGGTCATCCCAATCCATCGCAGTAACGTCGGCGGGCTTGGCTAGCGCTTTTGCCATCTTAAACACTGTGGGCCCGCAGTGCATTAGGAAGACGGCTCGTTTCTTCGGTCCGGTGGCATCCTTCAGGTCGTTGCATTCGAGGAACATGCGGAATCTGTCCGTGTAAGATTCCCAGTCCTCGCTAGCGGGGTTAAAGGGGGTTGGTGGCGTGATGCTGGCCATCTCGTCGGTTGGCTGGCTTCCGTCAGACACGTGCTTCGGTTCAGGATCAGAATCCCACCTTCGTCGCCAGTGTTGTGTCCGTTTGGAAAGAGGCCAGGAGTCGGTGACTTTGTATCAAGCTCTTTATTGTAGTTAGGAACCGAACTGGCTTTCTGGAAAACTTCGTGGCTTTTTATTTCCAAGCCGCGGCGGCCGCTTTGAATCTCCCACGATTCGAATCTACCAATCGCGGGAGATTCTCAGCGAGCCAATTGGCGCGGCTCGCCTAATCAATCCGATCGTCCCGCGCTTTGGCCAATGAAAGCGCGGGGATTTCAAGAATTTAAATTAAGTTACAGAACAACAAATCTTGAGTAGTTCGGAGAACCGGCAAATACAACCTCTGACTGGCCCCTCCCCCATCTATTCTCTGCCTCCCGAGTCCCAGCTGAATAGCTGGGTCTTTTTTGGTTGTCCTGCACAGAAGAATGGAGCTGGAAAGCAGGTTAGTGGGGTGGGGAGGGAATGGAGATTTTACAGCATCCTTCCACTGCCACGCCCACCAAGCCATGCCCACAGAATCTCACTATTGATCTACAGACATCTCAAAGGCTAATTAATTTGTTATCTCAGTACTGCATATTTATTTGTTCTTAATCAGAAACAGCATTTATGACCCATCACTGTAAGTAAAAAAAAAAATGACTACAGACTTTTGACAGGGGTGATGAATATTTTGTAGTAGTGGTTTTTATTTGGTTAGTGAATTTTGTAGAATCGAAAATTGATTAAAGAGAGACCTTTCTACTGTTTCCTGTAGTGGATTAGTTTGATTTAACAGATTAGGTGTTATTAAAAGTGATTTTGGATGAAATTCGATAGGTATGCTTATCTAAGTATGCTGAATTTTTTAGGGCCTCCTTGTTAGTCAAATCAGTGCATAGGACTGAGCATTGTTAAAGAATTAAAACAATAAAAAAAAATCTAAATTTTGTATCTTAAAAATCTCTTCTGTAGTCTTCACATAATCTAGCTTCTAAAAGCCTCTTTTTCCTCTCTGAGAGGTATATTAATTTGAAAATAGGAGAGACAATTGACTCATTGTTGAAAGACATCTCTGAAATATATAAGGGCTACAACAGGTTGCAGAGGATGAAAAAGACCTCTGAACATCTTTATTAAATCTGCCTCAGAAAAATTTCCATGAGGTTCTTTTTCTTCTGAAAGGAGGAAGTGATGAATGGATAAACAATGAGGTTTTTTTTTTTTTTTACTTCAGCAGTAGGCTTCTTAAAATTTCTTGGGGTATGGAGTCTTTGGTGTCACTATTTAATTGTTGGGTGCCTCTCTCCCAAATAATTGCTTTTAATTGTCAGGGAGAATAATTGCTTCACATTTGCTGAGAATTGAAACTCCATTAAGTGGAAGATAGGTGAATTTCCAATGGGTCTCTGCTGAAAAGTGTCAGCAGAATCACCTGAGGATAAAATGTTGCTCTCTCTTTTTTTTACTGTGGCTGCTTCCTTGGCTAAATCTCTGTTTTGTTCTTGTCTGTATTCACTTTTATTTTTTGCATTTTTTTTCTGTTCCAATTCTGCAAAATGTCCTTTCAAAATCTATCTTGACATCAAAGAAGGTAAGATAAGATAATCTTTATTGTCATTCTTTACTGTGAACACACTGGTCCACATTAAAAATAAAATTCTGTTGCCTACTTTCCAAAGGAAGTATATATCCACTCATACATACACATAACACACCTATACACATGCTATATAATGAATACACACACACACAATAAAATTCTGTTGCCTGCTTTCAAAAGGAAGTATATATCTACTCATACACATACATAACACACCTATACGCATGCTATATTATGAATAAACACACACACACACACACACACACACAGAGAGCATCCCCATGATCACGTGATCAAAATTTGGACACTTGGCAACTGGCATGTATTTATGATAGTTGCAAAGTCCTGGGGTCATGTGACCATCTTTGGCAACCTTCTGACAAGCAAAGTCAATGGGGAAGCCAGATTTACTTAACACCCATATTATTAATTTAACAATTGCAGTGATTCACTTAACAACTATGGAAAGAAAGGTAATAAAATGGGGCAAAATTCATTTAACTGTCTTGTTTAGCAGTGGAAATTTTGGGCTCAATTGTAGTTGTAATTCGAGGACTTCCTATATATATCATCAGCCTGTTGTTGAGAAAGCATATGGATGCAGTGGACATATAGATAGCTTAGTGAAGATGCAGTGGACATGAAGATGGATTGGTGAGGATCTTTTAATGTCATTCATCTCCCACACATTGTGAAAGCCAACACGAGATCCAAAAGCAACATCATTAGACAAGGCTAGAAACTAGATATCTTCCATACAGGAAATGGGACTGGGTTGGGAGGAAGTTGGAAGCCGAGTGTTTCATTCAGGTGGAGCACTTATCCTGAGGAAGTGGAATGCCCATCCATGGTTATGCTTTTTGGGTGGAGAGACAGGAAAGGAACATTTTCAATTTAGGACTGTTGCTTTTATTTGGGAATGACATTTTCGGTTAGGTGAGTTGACACAGCTGTAGATGTTGGAAGAGGCTGATATTTTAAAAACTAAGAGGCCTTCAGAATAGCTGTACCATCAAAAATATCTCCTGGATAATACAAAGAAAAGAACAATCCATAACAATGAGGGAGGCTCCGTGGGATAAAATCCCAGTTCCTGAACAGGATGTATAGTTAAATACAAAAGAAAGAATTCAGAGATTGATCAGAAGGTTGAGAGGTGGCAAAAGTGCCTAATGGTGTAAGGATGTTCTTACCCAACATATCCTTCCAGAAAATGATAATGAACTTTGGAGTCTCTTCCCAAATCAGTGAATTTGTACAATGCAATGTTTGTGCGTTTCATGGCACACATAAATTAGGATAGTAGAGAAGAGGAATTTTGGATTAAGATTACAGGCTGTGATATGTAGGGTTGAGTCCTTTTATGTTAGATGGCAACCATCCCAGTACTAAATCCTACCAATCTCACCAATTTATCTTGACCTCTCCTCAACTTCCTTCTGAAAAAGATGTTGGGAAAATCCATGGCAAATATTCTTTGGTGTACTCTGGTTCTGAGCTCCACTGTTTGTTCACAATTAGCATGTCCCCCCAAGTGCAGTATATTCTTATATATGTGGAATTGGGTAGTAGAACTGGGGTGATAGACTGTTCATCATATTTGGGGAGGGAGGAAGAATTAGCCTAATTATTCTACATACATACATACAGAAAAGGACTAAGGATGATCTGATAGTAGTCTTCCAATATTGGAAGGGCTGACACAGAAAAGGGGTGGGGGAAATTTCAACTTTTTCTCCAAAGTACTGCAGGGTAGGACAAGAAGTAACTGATGGAAACTTATCAAAGAAAGAATGACAACCTAGAACAGGGCTGTCAAACTCACAGCCCTCATGCTGGATGCTTCACGCACTGGCCACACCCATGCCCAGTTTACCAAAGCGGAAAAAAGTCACGCTATGCCACGCGAGGCCAAAATAGGGCATATTTTGCATGACTCCAGCCTGAATACTAAGTAGTTGAAAACACTATCTGACAACAACATCCAGGATGCTTCAGTCAATCCAAAAATCTCCCTTTCCCTACATGACAGCTTTTATTACCAATATTGAGTTGAGGATATTCCACTGAACTTCCACAGTCTAAAACTGAGATAGGGCCAAAGATGAAAGCTCCAGGATCTCCACATATTCATAGAGTACGTATTCTACCTCCCCATTCTCCAACTAAATGTAATTCATCAGCAGGAAACAGCACATCTTCAGAGAGACAAAACTCTTAAAAATATACATTGTGAGTGCAAAGTCTGGAATTTAGTAGTTTTGCCTTAGAACTTGATTTGCTTACTACTTTGGATGTAATACACCATTTCAGAAGAAAGGAGTTGAAGAGTTCATTTCTGAAGAATTCTAAATATAGGAAGCCGAATTGCTTCCTTCCCACTTTCATAAACAAACCTGGTATTATCCACAAAAGGATGCTTATTTTTTGATCATTTCTTGTTTAACACAAAAACATTGATGTTGATTGCAATGGTGTAACTTCCTACAGTCCCATTCTTTTTCCCAAAAATATGCAATAATACTTTGAATGGTTTAAAACAGCTGTTAAAATGCAATGTTCCACCATCTTTGAGAGGATGGCTAGCTTTCACTTGCAAGGGAGAAGGTTCATTTTGAATTTTCTTTTTTCTTTTTAATAAAATTTTATTTGGGTTTTCACATGTACAAAATACAAGTAAAACATCTTTTTTGAAAATAGCATGGTCCTGGATTGAACTTTTTTGTACAGACACAAACTCAATTTCATGCTCATTTTTGTGTTCTATTCCATATCTTATACTATTCTACATTTTCTATATAGTTTCCCCCTCTTTTAATTTTCTCAATTTTATTTTGATTATCTCATCTCAATTCAAATCATTATATTTATACTTTTGTCTGTTCTGTTTCAATTTCATATTATCTTTTCTCATTAAACAAATTTTCTCCTGTAGTTACTAATTGGAGTATGACATCTTTATATCTTTTAATTATATCCATTCAATTCTTATTTAAACTTCAATATATACCTTAAGGTTATGACCTTCAATATAATACATAATACATAACTTCCAATCGAATTCTGCTTGGTACATTCTTATAATACACACTATATTCTTTTTTTAAAAAAGGATTATAAATATATGTAATTATAAACCCTCATTCCATTCCAATTCAGTTCTATCATTAATAATCATTCAAATCTTAACATCTTTAACATTTCTTTTCAATTAAATATTATACTTCCTTGAAGAATTTGAATTTTCTTATGATGAAGAAATCTTGGCTAAGAAATCTCACAGCTCAAAAAACCCAACTGCTGTGTTCAGAATGAAAATCAACCTGCAGATGGTTCTTCTAAGCAACTCTACAGGCAGGAATGAATGTGAGTTTAACTTAAAATGCCCCATCAGAGTAGATGAATACTAAAGATTAGGCTTGTTTAACCACCTTTAACTTAAAATGCCCCATCAGAGTAGATGAATGATAAAAATTAGGCTTGTTTAAAGTTAGAATAATCCATTGTTCGTTTGAGATTTTGGGTCAAACGTGGAGGAAAAGTCAGACAAAAAGGGACCTTAAAAATAAGAATTTGAGACTTTGCCGAATTTTTATAGATTTGGCAGCAAGCTAGTTTCTCACCAAGGTTTTGTTTCAACTATTTTTTTTCTTTTTTAGTGTGATGGATATATAGCTTGCCGGGAACAGCTTAAAGTTTGACTGCCTCATTCACAATAAGGAAGTATGACTCCTCAATCATTGGCACTATGGATTTTATTCATGACCATTTTCTTAATTTGATGCTTTTATTATCCTGGTTGATTTCTTTTAAGAGTCACTTTGTTGCTTGTGTCCTTAAGATTTATATTGACTGTTTCCTAGTATGATTTGATTGCTTATTGTACCCTAAGTCTATTATTAAGTGTTGTACCTTATGATTCTTGATGAATGTATCTTTTCTTTTATGTACACTGAGAGCATTTGCACCAAGACAAATGCCTTGTGTGTCCAATCACATTTGGCCAATAAAGAATTCTATTCTATTCTATTCTATTCTATTCTATTCTATTCTATTCTATTCTATTCTATTCTATTCTATTCTTTGGTGCAGTGGTTAAAAGCCACAAACTAGTAACCAGACTAGTCCTTGTTTAGTGATGAAGACAACTGAATGGCTTTGCACCAATCATTCTCCCTCGCTGCTAGGAAAGAGAAAAATAGTATAGAATAGAATATTTTTTATTGGCCAAGTGTGTGATAGGACTCACATTTTGCTTTTTGTGGTGCAGTCCTTCAAGTTTTCCTTCAAGGCTTCTAAATGAAATTCTGAAATGAAAACATCTAAAATCTGTTAGAAAGGGCAGCAAAAGTTTCATTTATAGTATTTTGTTAAGTCTATAACATATCAAAAGGTCTTCAGTCTTTTCTGCAGTATTTTAAAATGTCCTTAAACAGGAGGCTTATTGTTAGATCTGAAAAGTGGGCGCAGGAACGGAGACAAGGCATCGAATAGTGACTCCAAATCTTTATTAGTGACTTCAGAACAGAGCAAAATACTAGGGCAGCAGCAGCTCCTTTTATAGAGCTGGCTGCTGTCATAACACCCAATGATTTGAGTTTGCCGCACTGGAAGCGTCCAATCCGCGGCGACCCGCTAACAGCCAATCAGATCAGCCGACAATGACCAACCACAATCCGCTATCAGTGGGCCAATCAGAAGTGCAGGTTTATGAGCCTGCTGTGAAAGTAAAACTATTAGAATTGCAAGCTAACGAGTTTGCTTAGTTTGGAACACTTATAGTGAAGACACTTGTGATGCCACTATAGAAACAAAGGTAGTTTATAAATTGATTAGTCTTTCAACTATATCAAAAAATAAAAAAATGAAGAGTGTTTCTATTATCTAATGCATGTTCCACTTCAGGCATGGCATCATGCAGTCAGAAATGCATTCATGGAAATTTTTCTCCAGAGGCACCATCTCTGTGAAAAGCTTGCTCCTGGAAAAATGTAGAACATTTAAAGAACAGAAAAGAACAAAGGTTATTACTCATCTCATATCTAATAAAATAAATAAATATAATCCCCAGCAGATGTTTTTGAAGGGTGGGTGGCAGGCTTAGCCTGCTGTGTTTATGGCTAGTATTCGTTCAGTCCTTAGCTGTAGTGGGAATAGATTTCTTTTAAGAGCCATCTTTTGTGGCTTGTAATACAATGACGAAAAGTTGTAGCACTGGTTAGGGTGAAAAGGTTCAGGAAAAGGAAGTGACCGACAACTAAGTTCATCTTGATTTTGGGTGAAATTTGGCAGAGTATATACTCTGGTCTTCATTAAATAAAATCTAACGCATGCTAAATAATGAGAAATCTGGAACTTAATATTGCATGTTGAACCTGAGTATATACTTCCATTTTTGACCCTCCCAATAAAATAAATACAGGAGGGTCTTGCATGTTTAGAGAGAAATGAATATTATAGAAGGCCACAATGGTGAATGTCTCCAGTGGCAGTGTTTCTAACTCTTACCATCTGTGTCACCATAGCAACACCAAGCAAATAGATTTTAAAAAAGAAAAAGAAAAAGAAATTGAACATGGGGAAATCACAGCTGGAAGCAACTATACTAAAAAAATAAAACAAAACAAAACACCAAGCCTTCCATAAGATCAGCCCACAATGAAGGACTGATCTATCCTGAAGAACCCAAACTGAAACGGCATATGGCATTCATAACATGTCAATTTTCCTCTAAGTAGCTGGTGGTTTTGGCGGGTCTTTGACACAGGGTTGAATCCTGGCCATTGCCAGGATACGTCCTTGAGCTTTTCTTGGGAAAATGTTCAGAAGTAGTTTGTCCTTGCCTCTTTCCTAGGGCTGAGAGAGAATCACCCAGCTTGCTTTGGGCCTAAGGTGGGACTAGACTTTCCAGTCTCCTAGTTTCTAGTCCAATGGCTTGATCCCTATACCAAACTGGCTCTCAATAGTTGGCTGGCTTTCTTTTAAATTTAAAGTTTGCAATGGGAATTTGAAATAATGGGTTAACTTTATTCTCTTTACCTGCTTTCCACTCTCATCTCCTTTTATGCCCCTGAGATAAGAAAGTAGAGATGTTAAACAGTGGTGGGATTCAATTTTTTTTACTACCGGTGGCAGGGGAAGGATACTGTAAAATCTCCAGCCAGGGGTGGTATTTGCCGGTTTTCTGAACTACTCAAAATTTCTGCTACTCTCCAGAACTGGTCAGATCCTGCTGAATACCACCTCTGACGTTAAAGCCTTACATGGCATAAGACCAAGTTATTTGAGGGACTTTCTCCAAAGGATGCCTGCCCCACATATTCTCACAGGGATGACATGTTCCTTCTTTTAAATCTTATCATCAGATCGAGGGAGCATGCCTTTTCTGTGACTGCCTGTTCTCTGGAATGATCTCCCCTCAATATTTTATTTATTTATGTATAAATAACCTTGGCAGTGAACATACCTAATACTCCTCCCTCCTTCTACTTTTCCCACAACAATAACCCTGTGAGGTAGGCTGGATTGAGAGAAATTGACTGGGCCAAAGTCATCCAGCCTGCTTTCTTGCCTAAGATGGAACTAGAACTTACAGTCTCCTAGTTTCTAGCCTGATGTCTTAACAATTAGACCAAATTGACTTTCAATAGGCCTCAACTCCTGTCACCTAGGAAACTCACTCAGACCTGATTCTTCCCTCAGGCATTAAGGACTAGTTGAGTTGGCAGTGTGTTGATGGCGTGTTGTTGCACACCATTTTACATTTTGTATTTATATATTTCTTATTTAATGTGATCTGGTTGCCCTTGGTTTTTCTTCTTTTTGATTCATTGTGTCTTTATATTGTACACCACCCAGAGTCACACTGTTTGAGTTGGACAGCTTGAAAAAAACCCAATCAATCTATATATATCAATCAATCAGTAGCTTTCTCCCTATAGTAGCTTGAGCAGTGAAGAGTTGGCCAGGAAGAACAACTTAAGCTAACCCCCTCCAATGCTACATTTCTGGGGAGATTGCAAATATGATGCTCAGCTTCCCCTTTCAAGAAATTAAATCAAATCTGATAACTAAAATTATAGGACAGACAAACTCACCCATTATGGATTGCTTCCTAACTCACTTACATTATTAAAACATTGGCATTTTACAAACTTTACTAGTATTTTCAGATTGGAACTAGAAGATTTTGTAGTTAATACAAGGATCATTTTATTGTTTTGCAAGTCCCCCCCCCCCCCCAAAAAAAAAAAAAAAAGGACGTGATATATAAGCTGCAATTCTATAATCTGTGTGGGGAAGAATATTTCTTGAACCCATCATAAGAGGATTTACCTCCAAGTAAATATACACAGGATTAGAATTGCAAAGCAGCAGAATGGTGAAAATATCTAAATGAGATGAGCATTTTAATTATGGCTTCTAGCTGATATGTGGAGAACCAGATGGGAGGGCAAATTTATTAAACAAATAAACAAATGTGCTTTCATAATATTATTGAGCCACAGTGCCCAATTGGACATGCTATAGTTGATCCAGCAATATTTGGAGGGTCACTTCAAACTTTTCCCTCAACACTATAAATAGGAGATGCTGGTGTTTCACCTTGACCACATCATGTCTGTCCACTAAGAAAATGGACAACCATCCACAGACTCCCCATTGTGTTGAAAAGTTTTGCAATCTTGGTACCTTTCACATGGTGGACCTCAACTCCCAGAATTCCCAGCAAAGGCCATGTTGATTTGGAAATTGTGGGAGCTGAATTTCAAAACTCCAGAGGAGATCCAGTTTGGGACAGGCTGCCTAATGAAGTGTCATGGTATGTTGGAATGAACTTGGGAGACAGGAGGAAGAGTAGACAACCATCATGGAAAGGATATGTCAGCCCACAAAACAGTGAGGATGTAAGAACATTTTTAGAAGGGACCCTCCCTAATTTTATGGAAAATAACAGTAAAGGAAGGGAGAAATATTTTCAGAGTTGCAAGCCTTACAATTCATGGTTTATGCTTCTTATCTGGACTATTTAGAAGGGTTTCTGAGAAGTGATCTTCCATTTACTAAAATAATATTTACTTGCCATAAAGTCTCTGTATTTTTTTATGCATTCCAACTGTTCTGAATTAACAGGAATGGAAAAAATATGGAATTTCATGATGACATAATACAACTAAATGCTATGCATTATGGAGGATAAGGAAGAAGCACAGTTTTTAACTTTCACAGCTGGTTGTGTCCAGTATTAGCCTTAATGCTGATTTCTTATCATACAGCTTCCTGTGCTATTCTTTGAATTCTGTACATTCTTGACCACAGCACATTATTATCTCCTTTCAGTGCAAGCAATGTTTGTTTTAGATTTTTTTTAAAAAAATAAGCATAACATTTAAAAAGTGTTTTATAGGGTGCTAATACGCTCTTACTTGAACATGTTTGGGTTTGGACACTATCAACATGCAACACTAATATTTAGATTAAACATCCAACATTGTCATAAAAGTCTCCTTATTTTGCATAAAGAAAGTCACACCTATGTACAACATTGGGCTTTTACTAAAAAAAATAGTTCTGAAAAAGTATGCAGCTTTATAGATAATAATAATTCCTAAAAAGGAGAGTAACACAAATGCTTAATTAGCATTTGTAAGGAAATCATTGGATAGACAATATATTCATAGACCAATCTCAATTCTGCCCTGTAGTATGTATATACTAAAAGAATTTTGGTTTAAATGGCTTCTCATTGTCCTAATGGATCAATTTCATATCATTTTGCAAATGCAGATTTCAGAGGATAATTAGGACTGCAGAAAAAACTATTACCAACCTGCCTTCCATTGAGGACCTGTATACTACCTAAGTCAAAAAGAGGGCTGTGAAAATATCTACAGAACCCTCACATTCTGACATAAACTGTTTCAACTCCTTCCCTCAAAATGACGCCATAGAGCACTGCGCACCAGAACAAGCAGACACAAGAACAGTTTTTTTCTGAATGCCATCACTCTGCTAAGCAAATAATTTCCTCAACACTGTCAAATGATTTACTAAGTCTGCATTACTATCAATCTTCTCATCGTTCCTATCCATCCCCTCCCTCTTGTGACTGTATGACTGTAACTATGTTACTTGTATCCTTATTGACTGTTTCCTAGTATGATTTGATTGCTTATTTGTACCCTATAACTATATTGAACGTTGTACCTTATGATTCTTGACAAATGTATCTTTTCTTTTTATGTACACTGAGAGCATATGTACCAAGACAAATTCTTGGTGTGTTGAATCACACTTGGCCAATAAAGAAATCATTCATTCATTCAAATCTACACCTTCTCGCAAATCAACAAAAGTGCATGAAAATATGGATGTGGTCTCATCTTCTGTTTTTTGAATGCACTGTTGATAGCATGTGGACTTTTGTAAATAGTTTTTGCAACCTTAACACAATGTCTTTGTTTCTATTAAAGAAGCAACCCATCTACTATACTAGTGTGGTGTTTCTCAACTTTAGCACTTTGAAGATGTGTAGACTTCAACTCCCAGAATTACTGTACTACCAATATACTGGTTGGGGAATTCTGGGAATTGAAGTTCATATATCTCAAAATGGCCAAGGGAGAGAAACACTGCTCTATGTTATCCTTCATGCAAAGTTCTTGAATTTGACACTTCTGGCTAAAAAAGATGCATTGTTGAAGGAAACCATAAAATGATTATATATACATATAATATACATATGAAAAACAGGCTGTGTATGTGTGTGCATTTGGGCAGATAAGGGACAGATGATTCTAATGCTTTACAAAAATTATTGCTGGGAATTTGACATACTGTCTGGAAAAATATGTCTGGAAAACCCTAGGTTTCCTATTTAATTCTGTCTTCATGTGCATTCAAATAGAGCTTTAGTGTCTTGCCAGCAAATAATTTAAACCATTTGTAGAAGATGCTCAGAATCTCCACCCATTAGGGCCATTTTACTTTCTGTTATAATATTTAATGTCAGTGGCAATCTAATTTTTAATGTGACAAAATTTGTTCTTTGGCAAAATATTAGTCTCTGATACTTCAGCATTTATTACAGGAGCATTTGTCAACTAACTTATAATTGTCTCTGCTTTCTGTTAGGGTTTTGTCCGATAGACTGATGATAGTAAAGCATTTAGAATAGGAATCTTTTTATTATATTCTCACAGTAGGAAAATGCACTTTTTCCTGTGGAACCTTCAGTCCATCACTGAACCAGTGTGCCTATTCTACAATTGTTGGTAGTCAACAATCAGAATTCCATTAAAAGGAGTCTTAAAAATGGAATTTGGGGAAAATGCTGAGAATTTGCTATTGAAAAAATCCCATATGACCTTATGAACCTGGTTTTGGTCTCTTTTTCTTTGGAGCAGAGCAGTGGATGGTTGTCTCAGTGGCCATCTTGCCATGGGTACTCCTGTTTAGGCCAATGGTGGGATTCAGCCAGTTTGCACCATTTCAGGAGAACCGGTTGTTAACTTTCTGAGCAGTTTGGTGAACTGGCTTTTGGAAGAAATCACTAGGGCAGAGAACCGGTTGTTAAATGATTTGAATCCCACCACTGCTTTAGGCCCAGGTTTATGTGTAATGGCATGAACAGTTACAATATTATATGTTTTTATATAGTAGATCCTGCTGATTCTGCCTAAGGATGACTGACTTTGATCTAATCATCCATGGTGGTATTGCAGACTGACTCTGCCGACCACCAGCAGATCGACCCTGACCGGCTCAAGGTTGACTCAGTCTTCCATCCTTCCAAGATCGGTAAAATGAGGGCCCAGATTGTTGGAGGCGATATGCTGACTCTGTAAACTGCTTAGAGAGGGTTGTAAAAGCACTATGGAGTGTATAAGTCTAAATGCTATTGCTAGTCACTTTCACAACCAGGCATGATGGAACAATCCAGTCTTGCTAATTTTGCTCTCAGTGGATTTGAGAACTGTTGGAAGAAAGGTAGAAGAGGAACTTAAGGAATCAAGAAAGAAACTGACCCATGTTCAAGCACCATGAAGGGGTTTTTGCAAGACCTAACTAAGCAGGACAAAGACATAAATCATGAAAGTCCATCCTCTGGTTAACTGATTATCAGAAGGCAGACCTTGTGGGTTTATTAAACCTTGTGATGTTAACCTGGAAATCTTCCTGCAACATCCATAGGGTTCTGCCACTAACCATATGCTTTGGGATGAATAACCAGTAGCTAACCTCATACCTGAGGTGAGATTACAATATGTACTTTGAGTTTTAACTG
Organism: Hydrophis major; assembly: GCA_033807585.1. NCBI lineage: Eukaryota > Metazoa > Chordata > Lepidosauria > Squamata > Elapidae > Hydrophis > Hydrophis major. Next base: position 199,294,542 of record CM066331.1, read on the forward strand.
CCTTTTTATGGCTGTCAAATCCTGAACAGGCTGATTTGTTGCTCAAACTAAACAGGAAGAATAAAAAAAAATGAATAAAAGAGCCAGAAAAAAAAACATTCCCTAATTGAAAAAACAAAAATCAAATTGATGTTATTTCCTTACCTTAGCAGTCTATATGTGACCCTCCAGCAGCCAGAGCACCTCCCACCATGCCAATGATGGTTACTGGAAAAAGCACTGATTTTCAGATATCTCCATTTTCATTTTTTAAAAAACAAACGAGACAAATTTGTTCTGTATACACTATAAGTACCAAATGCAAGGGGTGTATTTCTAACCTGATGTTAGGCAACCTATCTTACTTGATATAGTAAGGCTATGCCAAAGTAAATGTTGATAAGACTGCAGTCTTATGTGTTACTGGCTGTAGTATTGTAATAATTGACTGTATGATACTCTGAAGACAGCTGTTTTGAAAGTGGCCCAGAAATAGAACTGAGGTATCAGCTAGGATCAATTCTTTTGCCTCCATTACAATATTGCTTCTCCATGAGTTGTAGTCTCCAGCTTCAATCCGTTCACATACCAAAGGTACTTTTTCAAGAGGCAACTGGACTTCTTGGTTTTTGTTTGCAGTTGTTTCACTTCCTATCCAAGAAACTTCTTCAGCTCTAGTTGAAAATTACAGATCAATCTCTTTATACTGCGTCACCTGTAAAGTCATGGAATCAATTATTAACCAATCCATTATCCTCCACTTAGAGACAAACAACCTGCTCTCCAATCAACAATTAGGTTTCAGGAAAAAACTATCCTGTAATCTGCAAGTCTTACACTGCAAAAACATATAGACTATACAACTCGATCAGGGCAAAACAATAGACACAATCCACATAGACTTATATAAAACCTTTGATTCAGGGGTACACGACAAACTGCTCCTAAAACTAAAATCTTATGGTATCTCTGGACAACTGCATAACTGGATAGAAGCATTCCTGTCAAACAGACAACAAATGGTCAAAATTGGGAGTGTCCTATCAAATTCTGTACCTGTCAATAGTGGCCCAAGGCAGTGTCCTAAGACCAACTCTCTTCATACTCTATATAAATGACCTCTGTGATCATATCAAGAGCAACTGCATTCTCTTCGCCGATGATGTAAAGCTATTCAACTCCGCCGACAATACTGCTACCCTTCATTCCAAATAAGGAATAAATAAAATTATCTAAATAAAAAGATCTAAGAAAACATGGTAATGTTGTATTTGGGTGTGTAAAAAAGGTGATCGTACATCAAAAGTGGTTAATACCATTTATAATTTTGGCCTCCATGTGACAATACCAACAATACTGCTATCCTTCAAAAAGACCTCAACTATGTATCAGAATGGTCAAACAAAGGGCAACTTCAAATCTCAACAAATAAATGCTCTGTCTTACATATTGGCAAAAAACACACACACGAAAAAACACCAGAAAATAAAATACAAGCTGAATAGTCAAGACCTTGTTGATGATCCAAGCTCTGTAAACCACCTTGGAATACACATCTAGATCCCACTGTAACTACATAGCCAAAAAGGCATTAAGAGTTGTTAACCTAATCCTATGTAGTTTTTTCTCTGGTAATATCACACTGCTAACTAAAGCATACAAAACATTTGCTAGACCAATACTCCAACACAGCTCATCAGTCTGGAACCCACATTACATATCTGATATTAGCACAGTTGAGAAAGTCCAGAAATATTTCACAAGAAGAGTTCTCCACTCCTCTACTCGTTGTAGAATTCCTTATTCCACCAGACTTGAAATTCTAGACCTAGAAAACCTTGAATTATGCTGTCTTCGGTCTAATCTAAGTATGGTATATAAAATCATACATTGTAACAACTTACCTGTCAATGAATACTTCATCTTCATCCATAACAACACAAGAGCACACAATAGATACAAACTCAAGGTTAACCACACCAAACTTGATTGCAGGAAATACGACTTCAGCAACCCAGTGGTCAATGTCTGGAATACTCTCCCTGACTCTGTGGTTTCTCCCCCAAACCCCAAAAACTTTAACCTTAGACTGTCTACTATTGACCTCACCCCTTTCCTAAGAGGTCTGTAGGGGGCACGCATAAGCACACCAACATGACTACCATTCCTATCCTATGGTTTCTTTTATTTTCTTATATGTACCCATTTCATGTATTCATAACTATGTAAATACTTATACCTATTATCTTGTAACAAATCAAAATAAAATAAAAAAAAATGCAGTTTCCTCCCCAGCCTACCCACGTCCCTTGCCGCAAACAACCTAGAAACCATTCAGTGTGGTCTCAATTTCCAAGATTTGCTAACCTTAGCACCAACAGATGATGATTCTCCAACTAGGCCTGCCCTACGTCAGCAAGATGGAAGAGCTGAGATGGAAGAGCTGAGAACTTGGCCTGGGGCAAAACACATTTGTCAGCATCTCTTTACAAATATAAAACATCTACCAAGGAATTTTGTGGCTAAAATCAGGACATGAATCAAACCCTTCCAGGCCATAAGCCACCTTTACACTGTACTCCACCCCCCCCCCCCAACCAAATTTTTAGCTGAATGTTGTTAACCTCATGAAATGCCTACCTTTCCACTAATTAGTGAACAAAGGGAGATTTCTGCAGGAGGGAGGGGTGAAGTCTAAATATATTGAGTAGTGCGGTGATCCAAGTTATATAGCCACAACATATGATGGAAAGAAAAATCAAAGAGCTGTTTTGAATTGCCATTCGGAGGTGGGCTAGCAAGATTTATGAGCTTTTTCCTCACAGCCATCTGGGTTGCTTACATGCAGATTCCAAAACGCTTCAAAAAAAGCATTTGGCAAAAAAGATAAAATTAATGATAAAAATCCTCTGCCTGTTTATTCAGAAGTAAATTCTACATTTATCCTGTTGTGGGCTGATACTCATAGCTGGGGATCAACAAAGAATTAGCGGAAGTGAGGAATGTTCAGTTAAATGACATTCATTGGCCGGTTCATATATTATTAACACCCTTCCAAAAGAACTTACAGTTTTATAGTATATGTTATAAAAACAGCAGTTTTACAAACGTTTTTATAATATATACAGGGCTTTTTTTTACTTGTAAAATGAATGGCAGGCATAAATGGATACACATGTAGTAGATCCAGATGTTGCAGCCCAGATCTGGTAGCCTTAGCTGTGGATAAATATGTCACAACAGGGATGGATAATTAATTTATTAATGTATATCTTTTGTCATGGACAACATATCCTTGGAATGTAGCATTCTAAAATTGTCATATAAACAGATACAATAAATGTGGCTAAACGTAAGTACATAATTTAAAGATGTCTTTAAAGACAGCTCATCTAAAACATGAGAAAAATGGACACAACTTGCGATAAAGAATTCAGAATAGTTGTAAGAGTGGAGAAATTCTAAAGTCAATTTTATCCTGCAGATAACCAAAGTACCATGTCACCATTACATGTCAAGAGATTGTCATGGTAGTACTGGTTTGACCTGCTCAGAGCTTTTTAAAAAATCAAGTATCAGTGATTTGCAAAATATGACCTATAGAGCACCAGTATTTCACAGATGTCTACCATATTTTATTTTGCATTACATCTTTGGTGGGCAGAATTTACTTTTGAGGGTTGTTTTTTAAAAAATAGAGGGGATGGGAAGGCATACACAATCATTTTATTTGCCAAAAAAACATGAACTCCCATACTGTTGAAGATGAAAGCTTGGGTAGGGGTGTTTGTTTAATTGGATGGTCTCTGCATTTTCCTGTATTTATTAGTAGTCCACAGGTGTGGAAAGTTTGAGGAACAATTTTCTAGAAGTTCCTTGGGGCGGGGGGGGGGGTTAACTGTGATGACAGCAAGAATTCTGACAAGCAATAAATGTCATACTGAACTTATTTATAGCTCTGGATTTTATCCACATTTACCAAGAGAATTGAAAAAAGGAATATTCATAGTTATGCTCCTCAAGGTTTATTATACTTAATTCTATGTGTACACTCTGTTTGCTAGACTGTGTTTTCCTGGTAAATTCCATTGGCCAAGTTCACGGCTGACAAGACATTGCCTTAGTTTACAGTGTATGATTTATTCTGATATAGATCATTCCATTGGTTTATGTAAGCATGAAGATAAAATGAGCCCATAAAGATGTAGGTGGGTAGGGAAGAAGTCCACTAAATGAGGAATATATAATCACCTGTTTCTCACACCCTTCTGTTGTAAGCAATATGGTAGTGCAACTTATGGCAATGTCTATAGAGATTCTCAATCATCCAGGTCAAGGTTGTCCCAAAGGTGTTTTTTTCCAAAAGGCAACTGGACTTTTTGAGTTTTTCTTTTAAAAAAAAACCACTTCGCTTCTTGTCCAAGAAGCTTTTTTTTAGTCCTGAAGAAGCTTCTTGGAGGAGAAGCAAAATGTTTTCAAAGAAAAAAACCAAGACAGTCCAGTTGCCTTTTGGAAAAAACACTTTTGGGACATCTTATTGCAGCTTGAAAACATACAGGGCATTAGTTGGATTACATTCTGCATCAGAGATAGAGAGATAACAATAATAGCCCAACTCTCAGTGATCCTGAGCAGCTCACAACTAAACAAAGGAATTACAATCAAATCAATAAAACTCTAAAGAGCAAAGATGGCAAGGTCAGTGAAGAAAGTGGTCTCATTCTCCCTCAGCAAAAGCCTATGTGAAAATAACAATAGCTCTTAGACTTACATACCGCTTCATAGTAGTTTACGGTACCCTCTAAGCAGTTTACAAAATCAGCCTATTGCCCCCAACAATCTGGGTCCTCATTTTACCGACCTCGGAAAGATGGAAGGCTGAGTCAACCATGAGCTGGTGAGGATCAAATTGCTTGCAGTCGGCTGAATTATCTTGCGATACTGCATTCTAACCACTGCACCACCACAGAAAAATCAGATCTTTGTGGCTCTTCTGAACCAAAGCATAATGACGGTTATCCAGATCTTGAGAGAACCTCATTCCAGCGGGCAGGTGCTGCTATTGAGGCGATGCGATTCCTGGGTCCTGAGAGATGACACTGTTTAACTGATGAAATTCAATGTGTCAAAACCTGTGAAATTCAATTGATCTGGGGGAAGGGGTGTCAAACTTGATTTCATTGAGAGATGCATCAGGGTTGCGTTTGACCTTGGGGGGCGGGGGGGCATGGCCAGGGTGGATGTGGTCAGCTTGATGTCACTTGTGTCAGGGTGCCTGACATGAGCTCCATTTTCAGCTGTGACAGCCTCCTGCAACCCTCTCTCTGCGAAAACAGAGCTTTGGGGAATGTGCAAGAGCCGCCCAACTCTGTTTTCATTGGCAGAGACACCGTGGGACGGTCCGTTGTTGTTTCCAGGGTAGCCCCACAGGCCAGATCTAAGCACCCCCACGGGCCTTGAGTTTGATACCCCTGATCTGGGGAGACACACAATCCCTTAAGTAGCCATATCCTGTTATGTAACCAAGGATGTCTATAGGGGGTAAGAAAAGAACAGAACAGAACAGAACAGAATAGAATAGAATACTTTATTGGCCAAGTGTGACTGGACACACAAGGAATTTGTCTTGGTGTAAATACTCTCAGGATACATAAAGAAAAGGTAGATTCGTTAAGAATCAAGAATCATAACGTACAACACTTAATGATAGTCATAGGATACAATCAACAATCAGATCATACTAGGAAACAGTCAATATAAATCATAAATAATCAAAAGGTGGCCATAATGATGGTGTTTAGGCCCCATTCTACATACATACTTCAATCAACGTAGCTGGAGTCGCCATTTTGATATTTTTTTAATCCCTGCTTGTGGATACTCTTGTTCAAGTAGTAAAGATAGAGATGGAGAGATACATGCAAGTGGGGAGTAGAATCTAATGACCACAAAAAGTAAAACTTTAATGTATCTGAAATATGATGACAGTTTGTATCAGCAAAACACTAGTAATTATCCAACATAAATTTATGGGCATACAGGATTATAAAATCCCTGAACCCCATATGGAAGGAAGGGAACTTCTCAAAGAGTTCTAAATGCAGTTAATTCACAACAGAATGTACCTTGAAGACTGGTGAAGTTTAACACAAATATCTCTAGAAATTTGTGAGAAATGCTTGACTTCTCCCTTTCCAGATAATATTAGCAGTTGGATCCAGGAGTGCTTGTCAGTTTCCAAAACAGTAGCTATGACTTGTCTTGGCCTGATGATACCTTGTCTGAAAAGTAATGGCTAAACAAGTTCAACTATAACTCCCAAAATTCACAACTGACATGAGAGTTGTAGTCGAACAATTCTGGAGGGCATTTATTTATTTATTTATTTTGTTATTTATTATTTTTACAGATAACTCGAGGCAGTGAACATATCTATCATATCTTCCTCTACTTATTTTCCCCACAACAGCAACTGTGTTTGGGGGTTGGGCTGAGAGGTAAGGACTGGTCCAAAGTTACCCAACTGGCTTTCATGTCTAAGATGGGATTTGAATTCATGGTCTCCCACTTTCTGGCCTGGTACCTTAACCACTAAACCAAACTGTTTGGAGAAAATTTGATATGGTATCTTGCAGACTTCTCATTTGAGAAGCATACATGCCTTTCTGGAACTCCCCAACATTTCCTTCCAAAGCTGCAGCTAAGGCACAATTTTTAATGGCACAGACAACATAAATGCAGAAAATAATCATATTAAAGAAGGAAAGAATCTTCAGTGGAATTTGATGCTTAGTGAATGCATGAGCATAGTGTTGTTTTTTGGGGGAAAGGAAGCAGGTCCTTTTCAATAATATTTGTTTGTTTGTTTGACTTCACAGTCTAGATTCAGCCCAAATAGTCTCCCTTCCGAATATTAACCAACTCTAACTCTACTTAGCTTTCAAGAGCAGCCAATTACTGAATTGCTGCCTTATGATGTATTGTTAATGCAGGTTTAATTCTTTTTAAATCAAATTTAGTTTTGGTCCTGGCCCATTCATTTTTTGTCTTGGCCTTCTCCATATATTGGCATGTGACCCCAACACAACATACAAAGGCTGTGAGTAGCCCACCCAAAGTTGTACACTGTGACATAGATAGAAATGGGAAGTACAAAGATATAATGTAGGGCTTCTCCTCAGTGTTTAAAGAAAACCAATTAAATGAAACAAAGAAAAAGAGGAAACAAAACAAATTTAAAAAAAACTTGAAGTAACAAAACAAAACTTAACAGAGACAAGTACAAAGGCCTTCATTTAGACCCGTGTTTCTCAACCCCTCTCCCTTTCCAGGTTGATATGTGAACTTCAACTCCCAGAATTCCCCAGCCAGCCATGGGAATGGCTGGGAATTGAAGTCCACAAGTCTTAAAGTATCCAATTTTGGACACCCCCCTCCCCCGACTTAAAGTATACTGTTGAGTGCTAGGGACAACACTTGAAGAATGTTCAGAGGAATTGGAATAAGTTAGAGAAGGGTAATGAAAATCATAAAAAAAACAACAAAGCAAAATAGAAAATCCTGTCTGGACCATTTAATTTTAGATTGCCCATGGAAAGAAGAGGAAAAACATATTACATTTTGGAAGTACTGAAGAAAATTATTCTCTTGGCATAAGTAAGTAAATATCAGAAAGAAGGACCTTGGCCAACAAGCCTTTGCCTATGCTTAGCGGTCTAACTATGGAGGGAATTTATAAATATCTAAATTGAGCAACATTTCCTGACCAAAAGCTTCTTTTTTAAAAAAGTAAGATGCTCATGTCTCCATTTCTCTGAGGACTTTAGCAGGGATATATAATATATATATATTAAAAAACAACAGCTGCAAAATTATACCTCTCTCCACTCTTGAAATAGCATTGGACTTCAAAATAGTCCAGAGAGACCCAGTTTTATCACTTCAATGAAGAGGGCCAATTTCTCTCGGAATGTAAATTTCTCAAATATAAAATTTCTACCTTCTCTAGCTTCTGATTCCAGGCAGAGTGAATTTCAACCAACCAATCAATTCAGGGTTAATCTTTTTGTAATTTATCAATGAACTGGGAAAAGTTGGGATTGGTACGGTTCGCTTCCACCTAATTTTAGTTTAATTTAATTTAAAGGGGACGCAGTGGCTCAGTGGCTAAGACGCTTAGCTTGTCGATCAAAAAGGTCAGCAGTTCGGCGGTTGAAATCCCTAACGCCACATAATGGAGTGAGCTCCTGTTACTTGTCTCAGCTTCTTCCAACCTAGCAGTTTGAAAGCACGTAAAAATGCAAGTAGAAAAATAGGGACCCCTTTGATGGGAAGGTAACAGTGTTCCTTTGGTGTTCAGTCATGCCGGCCAAATGACCATGGAGATGTCTTCGGACCATGCTAGTTCTTCAGCTTTGTAATGAGGATGAGCATCACCCCCTAGTTGCAAGGGGAATCTTTACCTAAGTCATCAAACTGGCTGGATAATAAAGTCAATCCTTGAGTTACAACAGTTTGTTCAGTGACCATTCGAAGTTACGACAACATTGAAAAAAGTGACTTATAACTGTTTTTCAGACTTATGACCATTGCAGCATCCCCCTGGTCACATGATCAAAATGCAGATGCTGGTCAACGGAGTCACATTTATGATGGTTGCAGTGTCCTGGAGTCATGTGATCACCTTTTGTGACCTTCTGACACGCAAAGTTGGCGGGAAAACCAGATTCACTTAACAACCGTGTTATTGGTTTAACAACTGCAGTGATTCACTTAACAATTCTGGCAAGGAAAGTTGTAAAATGGAGCAAAATTCGTGTAACTGTCTCGAGGCTCATGATTTAATTGGAGTAACTGACACAAGCTTAGCAACAGAAATTTTGGGTTCCACTGTGGTCATAAGTCAAGAACTACCTGTACTTGCTTGTTTTAATTTTAATTTTCTTTCTGAACAAGAATTCATTTTCCGTACGATCGTTTGTCAGACTTGGCACTCTGATCCTACCTTCAACTTTTGCATTTCATCGAGGAAACACCGACAGATTGAGTTTAAAGTCTCATTCACCTACAGCTGTCAAGCTTCCAACTGAAATAGAGTTATGTGTCAAGGTTTTTCTCTCTCCAGCCAACTGTAAAGTCTCTAGTTATAATTCTAGCAGTTATGCATTTCATCCAAATGCTGGTGAGTGTCTGTGAACCACGATCACGCCAAGGTCTGTTCACATGTTATGGACACCTCTTAGAAAAGGGTTCAGCCGCAACGAACACTTGCTGGAGTGGCTGAGGAATGATGACCGTGGAAGGTTCAAGGCAGCAGCCAGCTTGCATTTCTGAGAATACATGAGATGAACAGAGAATATATATCCCCAAACTCAATAGGCATGATGACAGTTCCAAACTACTTTACCTGGATTGTTATCTCAACAAAGAGAACCAAAACCTGATGTCTCCCTTGCTCAATTTTGTGAATATGTTGTCCATTTGCATGTTGCTTTGGTTTTCAAAAATAGCACGGTGATATGTATCATTTCCTTGACTTGGAGTGTCTTTTCGTGTGTTTGGTCCACTGCGTGAATACTCTCTAACCCAAATCAGATTTCCTCCTCTCTCTTTCTCTTTCTCTCTCTCTCTCTCTCCCGCTCCCTCTCTTTCTTTTTATATTCTTCTCTCCCCCCTCTCCTTCTCTTGTCCCCTCTCCTCTCCTTCTCTCTGTCTCCCTCTCTCTCCTTTTCTCCCTTCATCTCCCCCCTTCCTTCTCTCTCTCCTCCTTGGTCTGTTTCTCCCTTCTTCTCTCTCCCCCTCTCCTTCTCTCTCCCTCTCCTTCTCTCTCTCTCTCTCCCTCCCTCCCTCCTCCCCATTCCCCCCTCCGTCTCTCTGTCTCTGTCTCTCTCTTCATTTCAGCTCTTCAATTGGCATGTCCATGACAAAGCAGACCAGTGCTTCAGCACAGGGATTACAGAATTGCTTCCACTGTCTTCTTCCCCGTGTTGTAGAGAGTGAAGAGGATTTCAAGAGACCAGGGAGGAAGTAGGCTTTTTGGATCTGGCAGACCTTTGCAACCAATTCTCCAACCCCAAGGGGTGTTCATTTCTAGACATTAGAGCCCTGTCAGAAGAAGGTAGCAGGTAGCATTAGGCCTTGCCTTGGATGGCAAGATAATCAAAACAAAAACAGCAGAAATCATTCTTCTGGTCTTGTGGTCTGAAAGTTCTGAAGAAGCTTCTTCGATGAGAAGTGAATTGTTTTCAAAGAAAAAAAAAACCCCCCAAGATAGTCCAGTTCCATTTTGGAAAAAGCATCTTTGGGACAACTATTGTCATGCCCCTGTCGGAATCTGAATCCGAGGAGGAAGATGAACAGCTGGCAGGGAGCA